>JARUPZ010000005.1:1990000-2325631 GCA_031213475.1 Nereocystis luetkeana
CAAGGCGCTCTCAACAATTGAATCCTTTTTTTATTTTTGCAAATAAAGTCAAAAGTCCGACCCACCTGGGGCTCGAACCCAGGACTCAAACAAGTAGAATTCGAGGTTAACCACTTGAACCACCGGGGCGACCGGTATATACCAGGTACATAGCATATCACCTGGTACAAAGCAGTACACATATTATCAACCACACATACATGATGAAAATCGACGAGCAGTGGGAACACTGACCCCTATCTATGCGCAACAACAAAAAAGTAAAGGCATGTAGAGGGGGGAAGAAGGGTAGACATCAGATGATAGATAGATGATGTGTGACCACGGCTTGTCCATAATAATAAGCTTGTAGAGGGGAAAACCTCCTACCCTGGTACAAGTTTTAGGTTGGAAAGTTAAAAGTCATGAAAAAAAAAAATGTGGTACGAAATATATTCCAGTTTTTTTCACCGAAGCGGCGGTGGGGGGGGGGTGTGGGGGTGAGGAAGTATTTTAAATTTTATCCCCTCTCTCTTTCTTCACGATTGCAAGATTTATTTTGTAAACTTCCACAAGTTTAGTTAGTTGCTGCAGCAGCACTACTACTTGTTTTCTCGTGATCACCCCAACTACAGCAGTACGTGTGTATGTAGTACGCATCACCAAGTATTCATACACAAAACACACAACAACAAACAGAACAACAAACAGTAACAACAACAACAAGCGGCACGATATTCGTAGCCAAGTGTCAGCATATAGAGGTATCCAGGTATGTATATCTATGCATGCATGTTGTATCAAATCTCGGCACCCTTTGTTATTATCCGTGCTACACTCGTTGATGTATTCTCTGTACGCACTGCTGCTGCAATATAAACGCGGTGTAATTAATAAATGCGGTGTTGTAACAATACCCTTGATTCTGATCATCGTCAGCACACCAGCACACACAGTTTATACGTTTATACCATTAAAAAATGTTTACGATAAAATGGTTGGGTACGTGTGCATGCGTGTGTGTGTTCTTCACATTAAACCGTTATTTCTGCCCCCGTCGACATCCGGCACAAACAATCAGTCAGTGCTCGTGCCGATTCTTCAATCCTAGAAGAGATACAAGCAAGTAAGTTCTGTGGTCACAAATCTACGCAACAGAGATACTACGTTGCTACGTCTGCAGTAAGCACAACAAGCAGCGAGTGGGCAATGCAATACCATGCCACCATACTATAGATACGACAGGCACGACATACACATTCTATGAAATAGAGAAACGAAAGAAAACAATCAAAGAGAAAACAAGAGCAAAGAAGACAAATCGAAATAGAAGAAGGAAAAAAAATGAAAGAAAAAGAAAAGAAACCGTAGAAGAAACAAACGCCCCTCCCCCGCAGGCTGTCATGGTATTCATGATCCCGTTTCTCTCTATTGTCGAGGAGAGGCGTGTTTCTGATGAAACGTGCAACGCAAATAATTTATATATTACCCCCCCTGTTCTCAGAACTCTCTGAGAGCCAGGAAAGTGGGAATCATCAAGATAAGACATCAGTCTCTGTGAGTACGTACACACGTCTAGGCCGACCTGCATCACAGTAGTCGGGCCTGCCCCATACTGCCCCTTTTGTTATCCGGTAGTCAGTTATATACCCCTATACCCCTATATCCATCTATACTATCAGAAGGCGATGTGGCAAACACTTGAAAAGGACGAGCCGGGGAGAAAAAAGAACCAAACACCACCACTTGTAAACAGAGTAATACAAAAAATAAAGGGAAAAATAACAAAGGGAAAATAACAGGCAAACCAAAGCCCACAAAGCACCCTCCAGGTAGCGGCAGCAGTTTGTGGTACGAGTAGTATAGCCAGGTTCTCCCTGCTAGTCCGCCTGGTACCTTGCTACCCTGACTCCCGTCTCCGCCCTGCGTTCGTCAACTATACCTGGCCCCTTGGCGTCAGACAGTACGAAACAAGCAGAGCAGGCTCGTCATCCACCCACGCCACACGACTCCTTCAATACGGCTTATTATCAATCGAAAAAAGAAGAGAAAGAAACAAAATGAAAATAACGGAGAATCAGCGCAAAAAAGAAAAAAAATAAAACAAAAAAAAGAGAAGACAAGGGAAGACCACGTTCGAACCAGCTGCACAGTTGGTGGCACTTGTAGTATAGTCATGTTCTATTTCCTAGCCGGCCTGGTGCCTTGCTACCCTGTCTGCCATCTCCTTCCTACTTTCGTCCACCGCAGTTTCCCTTATATCCCTCCTGCTCACCCCCCTCTCCGCATTCCCTTGGTCGGGTTTTCTGCCACTTCTCCTGTTGCCCCCCCCCCCCCCCCCACATTCCCTTGGACACCATCCACGGCGGATGCGCGGCGCTGCCTACTCATCTCCGCCCCAGCCTCGTGCCACCTCACCATGAACCGTTCGGCTGCTTCAAGGACCCCCCGGTACCACTTCCTCGCCTTTTTTGCTACAGTGGACCACAACGCGGTCTCAACTCCAAACACCAAGGGGGCAATTTCCGTTGACCCTTCGGTGGCTCGGAACTCCCTAAGGTCTTCGACTATGCATCTATGCCAAGTCTTAAACTGTCCGCCTGGTCTCGGGTTCTCCCCACCAGCTACCGTCCCGAATATTACCCGACTGGGTAATCGCTCCTTGCTTTGCCGTGCCACGCCACCCGCGAAGAAGAGCCGTCGTTTACGAATGGTCGTTTCGATGCTCTCGCAACGTGTCATCTTGAGGGCCTTCGCGTACGAGAGGGTGGCATGGTCAGTACGAAGTCGGCGCTGGAAGCCAATGACTCGCAACAGGACTTGGCGGTGAGCCGCTCGAAGCTTGGCAAAGTGTTCCGCTCTGAGGGTCCACGTCACACACCCGCAGAGCAGGGTCTCAATCACCTCGGCCTTCAGCATTCGGACTTTTAGGCTAAGGGGGGCGGTCGTCCTATCATACAACTCCGGGCCGGACCGTTTGAGGCATGCTCGCATGAGACGGATCCGTCGATCGATTTTGAGCGATAGGTCAGCGTTTTCGTGGATGATGCCGCATAGGTATAATAACTGGGGCATCTGCTTATACCTCTGGCCTGCTGCTTCGATGGCGAGCGGTGGTGCGAGGGTTGTCTGGTCTGGTGTTTGTAGAAGCATTGTCTCTGTCTTCTTTTCCGACACCGTGGGGCCTGCTGCTTCGAAGACAGTCACGATGACTGTCATCATTTTCGCGAGCCCTTCAGCCGACTTCGAGACAATTCCTGCGTCATCGGCGTACAACATGCCCCATGCAGCGCTTCGCACGCACGCCAACGGCTCCTGCTTCTCTGTTCGAACTACTCCAGCATGACAGAGTTGGACCAAATCCCTTACGTGGGAGACGAAGGGAATAAAACTATGAACCAATCAATGAGCGTTTATGGTGAATCTGACTGCTGTGGCTCAGGGTATAGGGTCACGAGTTCGTTCTATTATTCTTCTCCTACCACACGTACCACGTACACAGCGACCCTCGACAATTTTCTCGCATATATTATTCGTAATATTAAACAGTAACATCAGGCAAAAAAAGTGGCGTGTGAACTATTAATACTACTCGTACCTGGTTGGAACTACTTATTGCTGTACCCTCATGGCCATACAAATTATATAAAGAAGAAGTAGTAATAATTATTAAATGCTGTACCAGTATTATTATATGTAGTGGCAAATCACGTAGAGAGAGAGAGCTTACAGTATATGTGGTTCTACCACGTAGACACCTCTCCTTCTTATATGAATAGGAGTACCTGGTATTTGACGTTGGTACGTACGTGATACTAAGTCTTGTAGTAATTATTACGGTAAAAATATTATTATTATGCTTGCCATCCGACAATGTGTAGTGTTGTTCTAATAAACGACTACAATAACAGAAAGTAAGTGAAGAACTCTCCCGAAGAACAAAAGCGCGGCAGTCATAAATACTGGATGGAAGAGACCTGGTCCTGGCGGAATTTCTTTCGTAAGAATGGGCGTGTTCTACACTAACTTCAGCACAATGACTCACCAATTTATTATTTCCTGCCCGCTTTTCTTCCTGCTCGCTTTTTATCGAAAGGCATCCTGTACTAAATACGGTGGGCGCCCGGTGCTACGAAACGTCAGTGTTGGTGTCCAGGCTAAAAATGTCTTAACTCATTCCAAATTTGATCTAACTCCATTGTGTACAAGGTAGGATATAGAGTTGGTCCCCCTGTTGTTGAGCTGTGTTTCCTAACCCAATTTTCTTGCTGTTCGTGGCGATCTGAGCCTATTCTTCTTGACACAGTGTTTCTTTACCGCGGGCTCCCACTGCACTAACTGACTGTACCGCAGCGAGCAGATACCGTAGTTCACATGTGTATACTGTAATACGTACAGCAGTGTTTCATTAACGTTATCTAATTAGTTGATACATGCCAGTATAGATTATCAGTTGACGATAAAGAGTAGAAAGCAGGGGCCGCCATGGGAAGGGTATCTATCGCACAGCAACCTGTCAGTAGAGATAAAACACCGCATGCAGTAGTACAGGCACGATTTTAGAAACCTTGGGGTGCCGGCGAAGGGCTGCTTTCTTTTCCTCCATCAGGGGCTCCGGAGCGCCCCAACCAAAGGGGGCGGGTCACCTCCGCAGAAGACACCCATAACCAGGCATCTCCTGCACGTCACGGCGAGGCATCAGCTGCCCGAGTCCATCACCCCGGGCTTTTTTTTTGCGGGGGTTGTACTCGATATCAAGTATAACCGTAGTCGTATGACCATAAACCCTCGCATCCCTACAATGCCGGAACGGAGCATGTTGGGCTTTCACCGACCAGGCAGACATCACTTGCACCAAGCGCGAAGCGCTGTGAGGTGTGCGACGAGTCGTATGAAGGGTGGGCTACATCCTGCCTTTGGGGGGGGGGGGTGACCACTTTCTGTTGGAAGTTTAGCCATTATAGGGATGAGGAGAGCGGTAGTGCAGAGCGGGGGGGGCGCCGGGGTGCCGGTCGGCAACAGGCCCTGCGTTTGCGGTAGGAAGCAGGCAGCCACGCATGGGAGGAAACCATCCTTCAAACACGACAAGAGGCCTCGCCGAGGGCGACGATAGGGCAGAGGTCGGAATCGCAGACAGACAGCATGGGCGGGAGGTTGGGGGAGGGGGGGACGAGGTGACCGGCGGGGCTGCCGCCGGGGCGGAGGAAAGAGGGAAGGGGGGGGTCGAGTGCAACGAAGGATGGGGGGGTAGCCAGGTCCGCGATCAGGATGCCTCACGCTTGAAACGGGCTCAATAGGAAGCGCGGCTTGTCCGGCATCTCCCATTGCGCCGACAGCGGAGCCGCTCAGGGTCGAGGCCCGCGCCCATGGAAGTGGGCGGGAGCTACCCCCCAACCCTTGCCACCGGGGGCCGGACCGGGTTCTCGGCGTGTAGCTCGTTCCGCCGGGGGCGAAGGATTGAGTCGGGGGGGGGGGGGGGGGGGGCAAGCCAGAACCCCTCGGTAATGGCCGCGTGGGTGAGGTAGATATCAGATACGGCCCCAGCCTCGTTGTGGCCGGTGACCTCTGCCCCCCCTGCCTCGGTTATGGTGGATGAGGTACCCCCGGGGACGATTCCGTCTGGCACGCATGGGAAAGACCCCAACTGCGGTGCCGGCGACGTTATCCCCGCTGCCGCCTGTTGCATGGGGAGGCGAGGAGCTGGATGGCTGCTTGATGGGGTGGTCGAGTATCTGTTCGAGAGCTTTCGTTGTCGCCGGTGGAAAGGCGACTCAACCGCCAGAACCTCGGTCGCCGACATCGGCGGCCCACCCGAGAGCGCGGTTTGGGGCTCTCCGATGAATGCGTACGCCATCGAGAGCAGAAGGGCGATGTAGGTACGACGGGGACTCGCCCCCCGACTCCTACATCACCAGGTATACAGCCCTCACTCCCCGACGAACACCTTCCACGCACCCGCAACCGTCGCACCCCGCAGCCGCTGCAGTAGGCGCCTACCATACCCCCAACGGCGGGGCCAGAAGGTTCGGAGTCTCGCCCAAGGAAGGTCGCAACGGGGCAGTCTCAACCGCCGCCACCGCGGTCTTCATCGGTGAGGTCGGCGCTCGCACCGCCATCGTCGGCGACCCCGCAACTGCCGCCTACTCTCGTCGCCGTCCGCCCAGGCCACCTCCACCGTGACCTGTGACAGTGCCACGGCAGCCGTTGCCGACGACTGCACGCCCTTCCACAGGGGACGCCACTCTTGCTTGACACCGGAGGTGGTCCTGGCGCTCGAAGCGTCACCGCAGATAGCGACCAGATGGGCTTGGTTGCCGCTACGAAGATCGTCACAGGTGGCGTCCGCGGGGGCACTAGAGGGAGTTCGAGGTCGCGTCGATTTCAGAGTCACCGCCGTCGCCACCACGGATAGTGTCGGCGACGCCGGCAGAAAGTGGGCAGCCTCGAGAGGGAGACTCGGGGGATTGCTGCGTGTGCGAGGAGGTCCCAGGGGGTTGCTACGCCTGCTGCTATCTGAAGACCCTGGGAGACAGTTTTTCCACGTTTCAAATTGTTTCCGCCTGTATCATATTTGGTTTTCTTCTGTGGATCTGATACTATTTCATATGCTTCTGATACCTTTTGGTATTCTTCAGATTGCTGCGTGTACCAAACCTGGGCGGTCCCGATGGTGCATCTCAACAGCTTTCTTCCCCGAATTCACCTGCCGTGCTACGCCGCCCTCCGTGTCAGACCGGCGGCCCCCAACGTACGTTTCCCCTTCGTGTTCAGAGCGATCGTAACCATTGGAGAGACCGGTACAAGAGCACTTCGACGGTTCAGAGACGAGGTTGTTGTAACGGAGACGAAGGCGGCCCCGCTGCGAGCGATGCCGGCTAGGGGAGGGGGGGGTGTCATCCACGAGTGCTGCACCGGACAGGGAGGGGGGCAGAACGAGTGATGAACAGCATTTGCCCACGGTTTTGTGGCCCGCTCTCATACGATGTGCGATATCCTTGCGCCCTAGGCTTCGTTGAAGAGGCAATCCCCCGACTCAGGGGCCAGCACGGCACGCACACGCACACACCAGACCACGTGCCCGAAGTCAGCCCTACATGCGGTGCACCATGAGGTGAACCTACACCCCCTACTTCAATGAAGCCGTCGCCTTGACATATCGGCAGACACGGCGGAGGACAGGCCATATAATCCAACGTTGCTGAAGTTTAGCTACCACCTCTCCTTGAGGTCCACCACCCCAACCGGAACCGTACGTTCGTGGCAGAGTACATCGACGGATTGGTGTATATGGGCACGACCCCCCAGCAACCGCAAGTGGAAGCGCAGCGGGGGGGACTAGTGGGGACCACACTACAGACCGTCAGACGTTCACTTTCAGCGGATGGCTTCGCTCACCACGGATTGCGCCGTGGAAAACTGTTCGTACAGAGGGCCTCTGAAAGGGGGGACGATCGTATTGGCGTACCCGTAAGACCATAAGGGGAGGGATTGGGCCGCCCCGTCGGAGAACGTTCTACCTCACGTAATTCCGCCGAGGATCCACCAGCGATATGCATTGGGGTTCACTGCATCACTGTACTATTTTCTAGGGGTAAAGTATTTGATCAATTTCTCCTCCTCCTCCTCCTCCTCCTCCACCTCCTCCTCCTCCTCCTCCTCCTCCCCCCCTCCCTCCTCCTCCTCCTCCTGCTGACAACCAAGCGCTGAGTAGCCACTAAATGAGGCGACGCCGGACGAGCTGAACCGTTTTTATAATCATCGAATTGACTCACGAGAATACGGGGGAGGAATATAATCTGCATCATACCTACTGGCACACCAGTCAGACAGTGATAAAAAACGAGCAGCGCCCTATGACAAGCAGAACGAAAAACGGAGGTTTCCATATGATAAACAGGGATTACTTCCCGCCGCCACCACGGCAATATGGAGCGGTGTGCACGGAACGTATCATATAGCGTATCATACATTTAGCCGGCGATAACGTGTTCCCTCCTACGTACGAACGGCTTGTTTACAAAGATTGCCGGTAGACGGTCAATCAATAGGCGAATCCCATCAAGGCGTCTGTAGACTCAATGTACTCGTGATAGTGTGGATATTTTCTCGACGGCTGCCATTGACGGCAGTCATTTACGCTCGTCTTTTACGCCTGCCTTTGACGGATGTCGTTAACGGATATTCTTAACATATAATGTTGACGGCTGTCCTTGACGAATGCCATTGATGGCTGTCCTTGACGTATCTCCTTGACGTATGTCCGTGACGTATGCCCGTCAAGGGGCAAGCAACAGCGCTGCCAACCGGCATCTGTGTTGTTTTCGATTTTTACCGTTGGAAAACGCCACTTTGGACTGCAACTCCCATGCTCCTCTTCTCCGTCGCCGCCATCGCTAACGCCGCCACGGCTGGCGTTCGAGGGATCATTGGTCTGCTCTGCATCTCGTTGGGCACACCAGGGCGCCGGCTGTCGTACACCTGCAAATATACAAACAAAAATGTTGCGCATATCGAACAGCTCAGATAGACCCCCAGTTGATGATCCAGATATTTCAGGACAGACAGATATATAGATCCATGGGCCAGATCCCCCGACATCTAGGGCGTCACCTCTTGGGGAGGAAATAGAAACCCCAGATCGGGTGAATCAGATCCCCTAGTTCAGGATCTAGTTCGATTAGGGAAGATAAATTCCTTGCCGTGACATATCAGATAGGTCTCCATTTCATGCTGCCTTTTTTTAGTGGCCGATGGAAATAGACCCCTGATCGGGTAAATCAGATGCCATTACTGCGTTTTCCTAGGTGTTCCAGGGCAAACAAACCCCTTATCGGGAAGATCATATTACCTCCACTGATGATCTATTCGGGGTAGATTTATTCCCTGTTGTGATACCAGGTAGATCGAATATGTCACCGATTGCACGATGGAGAAATTTCGAATATTTCGGCGCAGATAAATCCCTGATGAGACAGATCAGGTCAGACCCTCACTTGAAAGTTTCTGGAGTTTTCAGGGCAGTCAATACGTGGCTCCCTGAGTTACTTCTGGTCTGGAAGATCTAGATCGTGTTTTGCTGGCGGGGCCAGCCTGGTTGTGGGCACAGCTAGAGCGTAGCCTCACTTGCCAGAATTAAACATCCACGAGTAAGTATCGTAAAGGCTGACCAAATGACATCCCAGCAAGGAAAGGGCGTAAAGCTAGCATGTGCGGCACGGTGTAGTATTGTTTTCACAGCGGCCACAAGGAACAAAGCCCCTCACCGCGCCAGCGGTTGATGATATTACGGGGGGCCATGGTGAATAGGATCTACGGTACACATAAACAACTGTATATTTCACTATTTTTACTAACAATATATGGTCCTATTTACTATGCCCCCCCGAGCAACTCGCAGAAGAAGGCTGACATAGAGCGAACGAACCTAGCTCCCAAGGCAATGTTAAGTTCCACTCCAGAGTTGGTGGAGCTTGTCCTGTGACTCCGGACTGCATATTATTTTGGGGGCGAGGTAATTTGATAACAGCAACAGCCCAAAACAAAACGCGCCGGACCATCCAACCGTGCTGTCAAACAATCAAATAACCCCTCCCCTACCCCAAGGGGCCAGGCATCGAGCAACAATCTGTTTTAAAATGCTGACAAACAGGCAGACATACAAAACAAAGGAAGTGTTTTGATGAACTGTATTAGTTCGTGCACTCGTGGTGCGTGCTAGTCGATCTACTGTAGTTCTGCTTGTCGCATCTAGTGAAATGAACCCTGCACGGGACCACCCAGCAACGACGCTATTAATGGTATACATAAAAACCTATATGTTTAACATTTTTTACTAACAATATTTGGTCCTATTAACTATGGCCCCCCGTAATAGGAGCTAGAAGAGACGAAAAAAAACGGCTGACGAAGCGATATCAGAAACGCCTCATCCAACCCTGGACGAGTCGCCCCCCCCCCCCCCCCCCCGCCCAACGACCAATTTGTCAGTAGAAGAGAGCTCAAGCCTGTAACGGACGACCGTCTAGACAATATGTACCAGTTTTAGTGTGGAAGTCCCTAAAGGCGTGACTGTCAACATCCGGAGCATACCGGTTTTCGTGTGGGATGAAGAGGAACAATATTAGTAACTGCTCCACAACAATAGACGGAAACGAGGATAACATGACATTAAAGTACTAGTTTTAGTGCGGGATTCCAGAAAGGCGCGACTGGCGATGCCCAAAGTGTACTGATGTTAGAGTTAGGAAATCTCAAAGGTGTGACGGACGGCGCCTACAGTATACTGGTACCAGGTAGTAAATTTAGTGTGGGAGTTCCTAGAGGTCTCCCAGACGTTATTGTGCTCCCCTCCCTCATTCAGCGATGCCATCGATGTGCCGAAACCCGCTTCACAAGCGGCTCAGGATGCAGCTCACCCTTCGTGCAACTCGCCGAACACCTCACGTTTCGCTTCGCGCTTGGTGCAAGCAATCAATGTCTACCTGGTCGGTTAAAATCCGACGTGTCTCCGCCCCCGGCACTGTAGGGGTGCGAGGGTCTGAGCCATGCATGACAATGAGCGCCTCCCCACCGTCCTGTCGCTTCCTGATTGAGGCTGATTTTTTTTTTGTAACTCCAGTCCCCGAGGACGTTTCGGCCGTACCGATTCCGTTCCTGCCGGGCCAATCAGATGGTACTACGGGGATCGTGCTGTCCTCGAGTCCGCCCCCGGGCAGTGACGGCGAGAAAATATGATACAGTAACATTATGGCCCATAACATAGCATAGCTGTCGCCAGGAAGCCGCGAAGCAGGGAATTCATCACTGTCGTCAACTTGTGCGCGTTATGCGGAGCAATAGTAAATAACATGGTGTGCGCTATTACGGGGGGCCATGGTAAATAGGACCAAATATTGTTGGTAAAAACAGAGAAATATGTAGGTTTTTGTGTGTACCGTAGGTCCTGTATAATATGGTCCCCCGTAACAGTGGAGGACTGCCTCGAGGCGGGGAAGGCTGGTCGTAATTGTCGTGCCCTGACCTTCTCTTCGCCGCGTATGACCGTCGCCGTTCCCGCCTCTGGCGTCGGCATTCTCGGAGTAACGTTCTCGTCCTTCGACTCTCCTCCGATCCTGCAGCATTTTTTAATCCACGGGCTATTTTTCAGGGAAATGAGCTACTGTACGGTAGATAATCTGGTAACATCATCATCACAATCTTCATCATCATCAACATCATCACCAACATCACCACCACCACCATCATCATCATCATCATCATCATCATCACCATCACCATCGCCATCATCATCATCATCGTCGTTATCGTTCTGATTATCACTATCATTGTCGGTGTCGTCATCATCATTATCATCATCATCATCATCATCATCATCGTCATCATCATCATCGTCACCACCATCACCATCTTGTCTCCTCCGACTCTGCTACGCAGCGTTACGAGCATTGTTTTATCACGTCTTACCATCTAACGGAGAGCAGCACAATATCAACCTTTGACGTCGATCACTCACAAACAGTTCCAGGATCAAGAACAACTTGTGTAATCAAGCCATCCGAAAATTATGAAAGTGGCAACCACGAAAAATGTCTGAGAAACAGAAAGTGCAGACTCTCCACATCAACACTATACCCCGTAGCACGCTTTGATCGAACTATGACGCGCAGCTTGCATACCTGGTTCATGAGTTTCGACGAAGCTGTCGATTTCATAGCTCATCTCAAATACTTTTTAAATCAAAAACTGAATGTGTAGTGGAGTTTTGTGCCAGACGACAAACAAACCGAGAGGACGGATGCGGTGCTCAACCGGGACGCGGATTTTGTTTATTTTCTGCCCCGTCGTGCATGGCACTTTGGCGCATGAGATTATCACGGGGGGGCATAGGAAATAGGACCAAATATTGTTAGTAAAAAAGCGAAATGTATAGGTTTTTGTGTATAATATAGGTCCTATTTAATATGGTCCTCCGTAATAGCGAGGGCGAGTCAGCGATATAGTGGAATAGAGCAGGTCACGATGGGCGGAGCGAAAGCAGCTGCGCTGCTTTATTTTATGGCGCGCTTGCCGCCATTGCACGCAGATCGCACAGGGCAACCAAGTGTCGCCAAAGCGTCTGCGGACTGAGATCATACGATTCTGCTCACCCCCCGGCCTCCTCTCCCCTCCCCCTCCAATTAGTCCGACGCTGTCATCCATATTCAAGAAATTCCGCCGCCCAAGTAGTAGATTTCTGCTCACCACCCCCCCCCCCCCCCGCGTGCCCTTTCCCCTTATCCTCCTGCCCCCCCTTCCGCTTTCCCCCCCCTTCTCCCTCTCTCCCTTCCCCCCTCACCCCCCCTCCCTGCTCTCGACGTACCCGTCCCTCTTGGGCCTCCTGTTAGCATGGCCGCCGCCACCACCGCACACGAGCTCCTCCTCCTCCCCTCCCCAAGACGTGCCAGAAGCGACAGCCTCTTCTTTCGCCTCCGTGGTCGAGAGCCGGTAGCGCAGCCGAAGCAGCTCCTCCCCGCAGGGTGCATTCTGATCAGCGTTGGGTATATCGATAGTGTCATCATTGAGTTCGATACGACGCTTTCGAACGAAAAAGACTGGACCGACACGGTTTCGATACTTGATGCGTCGAATCTTCCGTTCTGCGTCAGCATAGAAAAAACCGGGGAATGCAAGGGAATGGGTGGAGGGCCAAAACCACGTTCGTTGTTTCGGTATATCGAAACATTCGATAACGATACCCAGCGCTAATGCTGAGGCATGGCCATGCCACGGTGTGTACGGGGAGGGGGGCTAATCTGCTGCTGATTGTGTCGCACTACCCACTGGCCTACCCGTACATAGTAGGGTATTTGCGATAACCCAATTTGGTTGGGGTCACAAACGTATTTGAAACCGTCAAACATGAAAAGCTAATTGGGTAAACAGGGGGACGTGAATCCGAAGGCGCCATGAGTAGCCAATCATAAATTGCCCCGTTTGCTAACCAGCCCATAGAGTTACCCAAGGCAAGGTCCTTGACGTGGAAAACGTCATTTTGGGGATTTTGTTTTTCAACATGAACTTATTTCCGTGGGTTGGGACTGTTATTGTATAGGTAGGAAACAAACTATTCTGTCGCGTGACTCAAGTAGCGGGTAGTGCCTCGTACAGAGTAGAGGTTGCACATTAGGCCATATTATTAGCTATATCATGACGGTTTCGTATTAGTTACATAACGGTTACATAACGGTCAAATGTAATGGTTACATAACGGCCAAATAAAATGGTTACATAGCGGCTACCAGGTATACGCTATACTCGTGCATAAAGAGGTTCATGGCGGTTACATGATGGTCGCATGTAACGATTACATAACGGCTATACGCAGTACATACAACGGTTACGACCCCTCCCCCTCCTCCTCCCCCTCCTTCTTCTCCTCCTGCTTCTCCCCCTACTCCTCCTCCCCCCCCCCCACCTCCTCACAGTGGATTGTACAAAGCTCGAGACGACGAGGGCCTCCTCGGGGTCGTCATCCGACGGGTAGTCCAGGTCCTCCCCATCCTCAGCATCGCCTCCTACTGCATCAGCAGCATCAGCAGCAGCAGCAGCAGCATTACCACCATCCCCTACTACTCGTACAGCAACATGTTCTTCTGCTACTGCAGCACCGGCAGCATCTTCTGCAGAGCCGTGGTGTCGCTTTTGGTAGCGGTTGCTGCCGCTCCTGCTCCTGCTCCTGCTCCTGCTGCTGCTGCTGCTGCTGCGGCTGCGGTGCCGCCCGCGGCGGGGGAGGTGGCGGGCTAGGTCGTCGGCGTCATCATCGTCACCGCCATCACACTTTTCGTCTTCGGAGTAGGCACTCTTGTTACCAGTCAGCAGCTCCAGAAGCGACTTGTGAGGTTCCACATGTTATATAGATATACAGGGCGCGCGTCGGCAAGAAGCCAAGAGTATACGGTAATTAAGCTTGACTTTTATAAAGTAAGGTGAAGGTTTGGTAGAGTTTTGGAAGCGGGACGTGGTAAGTATCACACGCGGCTTCAGCGCAGACGAAGTATCGACGACATCTCGATATCTTCGATTTCCTCGCAGTTGTTACCGGTATTTTGTTGTCCCTATGGGATCAAATCGATCCCATATGGAAAGAACAGGGTCGCACGATATCGTACGTATCTATGATGCCGTGGATCTCAGGGCGCGAACGCAACAGATGGACCGGAATGACAGATCCTCCCAGTCAAGTTCGATCTCGGTCGTTCAGTCATTGGCAGGATTTACCGGGCCCCCGTGTTAAATCGAAGTCGGCGTTCTTCCGCATCGGGCCGACTGGTGTTCTTCTTAGAAATGCAACGACGGGGACAAGGGACCAGCACTCCAGGGTCCATGGAGGAGGTATCCCCCCGACCTCATCAGCTCCAGGAATCAGGCTAGGCTGTACGCATGAGGTGGTGGGACATATAGTTGAGACCTATCCCACGCGAGACGTTTAGACCCCATGGGATCACAGTGATGCCATATGCGGAACATTTAATGCCCTGTGGGATATCCTATCCTCAACAATGTGTGGCATGAGCTTTCTGCCCTTGTTGCGTTGATCATTCCTAAAAGATTCCTCGAAACAATGGTTGAAGGAACAAAGAAAAAAGAACAAGAAGGGAAGCTAGGCATGTGTGTGCTGTCTTCACACGAAAATCGGTGTTCTACCCATCAACATCAGTATATCCAGTGTCTGTCCTGATTCTTCACAAACGTATATATAAATCGAAGTTTTAAGTTTCACTACTCACATCGACATCCACTACCCAACGGCATCACTACACCCTGTCAGTGTCTGTCCTGATGCTTCACAAAGAAACAGTCATCGAAGTGATATTTCGCTGCTCACCTCCACATCCTTAACGAAAGCCAGATCGTGGCCGCTGTTCTTGATGTTGCTGTTGCCGTTGCTCTTCTTGTTCTTGCGCGACCTGAGGTCTTGCAGCAGAGCGTCCGTGCCCGTCACTAAGGCCCTCTCCCTTGCCTCCTCAGCCCCCAGAAGCCCTCTGAAAGCCCGTACTGCGTGTGATCGCACTGATGGAAGAAATATATATGAATATATACAAAACAAGACGGGAAAAACAAGCAAACACGAACATACGAAAGGCGGCAAGAAAAAACACACGAACGAAGCAAAAACACAATAACACGAACGAACGGAAGAAACGTAGCACAAGCAGAACACACACGTAAGCAAAAACATAAGCAAATGCAAGTTCAAACACAAAAAAACACACGAAAACAAACAAATAAACAAACAAACAAATGAACAAACAAAACAAACAACAAACAAACAAACAAACAAACCAGCAAACAAACAAACCAACAAACCAACAAACACACAAACAAACAAACAAATAAACAAATAAATAAATAAACAAACAAACACACAAACGAACAAACAAACACACAAACAAGCAAACACACAAACAAACAAACAAACAAACAAACAAACAAACAAACGAACAAACAAACAAACAAACAAACAAACAAACAAACAAACAAGCAAACAAACAAACAAACACACATATAAACAAACAAAAATGGAACCAAAATCAGAACCAAAAACCAAAACCAAAATAACATACCAAAAAACGAGGAGTGTGTAATGGAGGCGGGGCGTAGAAGGGGTGCGGGACGGGGGGAGGGGGGAGGGGGGGGGGGGGGGGGGGAATCGGGGGGGGGGTGCAGAGGGGAGGAGGTAGGAGGGGGGAAGGGGGAGGGGAGGGGGGGGGGTGTACTCATTATCATGCATGGCCGTAGTCGTATGACCATAGACCCTCGCATCCCTACAATGCCGGGACGGAGCGCGTCGGGTTTTCACCGACCAGGCAGACATTGCTTGCACCAAGTACGAAGCACCGTGAGGTGTTGGGCGAGTCGCATGCAGGGTAAGCTGCATCCAGTGCTAAGAACCGCTTTAGAGGTGGTTCCTTGCATATGGATGACAGCATCAATGAATTGATTTAATTTCTGGTGTGGCCAGTTTCCGGAGACAGCAATGGGTTTACTATGTAATTGCCTCGTGGGTGCCTCACCATATACACACTATTACGGGGGACTATAGTTAATAGGACCTACGGTATACATGAAAACCTATATATTTAACCATTTTTGCGAACATTATTTGGTCCTATTAACTATGGTCCCCCGTTATACGTGATACGATCATCCCCCTTGTGCGGAGTAAAGGTTCGCCTCGCACAAACATGATCTAACTTGACCGCCAGCCGCGGTACCCGCCAAACCAAAATGAACGGCACCCTGACTGTCTAGCTCACGCAATGAGAGGCGTGTTTTACAGCGTCGTCGCCAACCGACGCCAACCCAACCTATATCAGGTATACTTCGTATAACATAGAGGGGGGGGGGGGCGGTGTGGCGAAAACATGTAAAAACACAGCAAAAATAAAGAGATTGGAACCTGAAGGCGGGAATTTCACGCGTTACCAGAAGGGGTGTTCGATGGGAAGAGAGGGATGTTGGCCGGGGGGTGGGTCCGTGGTTAGCATGACTATTCTGAAGATCAGGATTACGCACTATTTTTGGTCGACCGGATCGATTATACTGGTGGCGGCTACCGGGGGGTGTAGAGTGCTGGGGGTGTTGCCGTCATCGGATCGATGACCTGACGGCGGCGTCGCCATATCCGGTTTTTCTCGACGATAAGATGGCGGATTGCTTGCTCTTCTTGAACAAAGCTTGTTGCAGACCGTGGTTCGACCCCTTTACTGACCGCCCCCCTGCACTCACACCTAGGGCTGGAAACTGGCTGACTTAGTCTGTACCGATTTTACTGTCGTCAAAATCCATCAGTATACTGCATTGCGGCAGTATACTGTCTCCCCTCTCGACTCTTTCCACCCGAAACTGAATTAGTGGGTTTCCGTACTGTTGTATGGCGTTTTTCTTGGGCGTACGTAATACAAAAATGTTCTGGCGAATACACTGGCCAGGCCAATCAGTAGATTACTGCTGTCCGAAGAAAACTACTTCCAGTAGATGCTGTCCCAGTGCCCAGCCCTAACAACATATATTGAGACCAAAAGAGGCCTTGACGTCTGTTTGATCCCTTGACTGATCGCCTCCTACACTCAGAGTGTTATATTATTGTAACTAGGAGACCGTGATTGGTCCCCTTACCTGACCGCCTCCTACAACGAAACCAGCAAATTGCTACAAATGGGAGACCTCTGTCTGACCTTGACTGATCCCCTCCTACACAAAAACTATCATATTGCTATGTATAGGAGGCCGTGGTTAGTCCCCTTGACTGACCGCCCCTTGCACTAAAACTAGAATATTTCTATACATAGGAGACCGCGATTGGGTCCCTTGACTGACCGCCCCTCACACTAAAACTAGTATATTAAGACCAAAGTGGAGTCCTTGACGCCTGTTTGATCGCTTGACTGACCGCAAACCACACTATACCGAGTATATTAAGGCCAGACAAGAGACCTTGGCGACTCCAAAAAGACCGGCATACCCTCACCTTGACCCTCCTCGTGTTCGAGAAGGTTCGCCAGCGAACCCAGCAGGTCGGGAGTGGCCGCCACCCCGGCGGCTCTTCCCGGAACGGTCCGGAAAACATTCCCAAGAACGGTCTCCGTCCTCCGCAGGAACAGAGGACAAGGGTCTTGTTGGCCTTGGGAACCTTCCCCCGGAGGGGGATGGCGACACCCCAGCATCTGATGATTGGGTGACGCCAGGGGACAGAAAATTCGAGGAACATTATTTGTCGCGCACGGGCCTGATAGGTCGAAGGGAGGAGGCGACAACCCAAGGCTGGGTATGTGACGACTGATGCCGCCGCTCAGAAAATGCGGGGGGTGTCGTGTGACGTGAACGGATTGAAGGCGAACAGGGGAAAGGGTCACACCCTACCACATTCCTGACGATTGATGAATGGCTGTCATTGGCAAGAGAATGAGAGGGGCATTGTTTGTCGGCGCACCCGTCTGATCGGAATGACACGTCCCAGCTATATAATGATTGAGTGATAAAATTGGCCAGAAATTGCGGGGAATATGATCTGCCGGGCACGGATCAAAGCCAAAGGGGGCGCCGAAAATGCGAGGATTTTTTTGTTGTTGCTCGTGGGTCTGATAGGTCGAACAGAGGGATGACATGACCCGGCTACAGGACGATTGACGCCAATGGCCAGAAAATGCGAGGAATGTGATTGTCGGGCATGGATCAGAGCCTAACGGGGAATGACGCCTCGAAGCAGTCATTGGACATCAAATGCCCACAATTAGAGGGGGGGGGGCAGCAGTAAGTATTATCGCGGTTTTCCATCCTCTAATATGCAGCATGTGTTCGAGCCTCGACTAAACTCACTCGCGGCACACGGCTAAAGCATTCTTAATCTACTGTGCACTCGTAAGCACTCGTTTTGTCCCGTGCTTCCCATCGCTTTTACTCGTAGGCATCTTCAGCGTTGATTTTGTCGACCTCGCGCACGGCGACTTGCCCCTTGAGTTACGCTCGCGGGAAAAGCAAGCACACCCTAAGGTGTTCTACAGCAAGAGTCAGCGGCCTCAATCCCTCATGAGGTCAGCTGCCTCCCGTAGCAGGCGCTGTCAAAGCATCACACGCAGCCGCAGCAAGGTGATGATCGGCGAACTCCTCCATCTTACAGCTGAGGTGTCTGATCCCTTTGATTGTTTTTCTACTAAAACTAAAGCTACTACTGATGATGTTATCTTTCCTTCGCGGCCCAATCGACGAAACCAGAGTTTGCGATCGCTTCCTGCGCTGAGCGCCGTCCGGACAGCCTGGCCAGCACACCCAGCAGCCTCTTGGCCAGAGCAGTCTCCCGAAAAGCTTCACCCTTCAAGGTGTCCACGAGAGCTCCGATGGTTTCCGGGCACCTCTGTGGGAGAAACGGAGCAGCACCGATCATGCACAAGCAGTAGCAATGGAAGAGGATAGAGGTTTTAACCTCTTTGGCATTACCCCTAGGACAGCGAGCAACAACATAACGACAACTTTGGTGCTATCAACATCCTACATGAGCGCAGCAGTGTGAGCGCCCAGCAGTATTGATAGTACGGCTAGGGCCATCTTGAGCCCGTGTCGTGCGACTCCCTGCGTTGCAACCATTGTAAGTCGGACATCAACCATTTTATGCTGTGGTCATCATTTTTTATAGTCAATTTCCCCCCCTGAAACCTGATAACCCTGATAGGGTTGGGCTGGGAGCGTACGTGCATGAGGGAGTTACTGTAGACTTGGTGCTTCGTCGTGCGCTGTTTCGTCTTTGGTTTGGTTGCGCTCGGTTTTCTCGTCCCGGTGAATGTTTTATGAGTGATCTACGTTGAAGCTTATGTTGCACACTGTTTGTCAGTCGACAAACGCAGCAATAATATCCATCAGGTGCTAGTACTAGCCGGTCGCCCCGGTGGTTCAAGTGGTTAACCTCGAATTCTACTTGTTTGAGTCCTGGGTTCGAGCCCCAGGAGGGTCGGACTTTGACTTTATTTGCAAAAATAAAAAAAAAGGGATTCAATTGTTGAGAGCGCCTTGCAGCGTGGGTAGGCACAATTCGATGCGAGTCGACGAGGGAAGAAAAGGCTGAAATCTTCTCGCGATAAAAAATGAAGGCACGTACCGTAGCGGGAAGGGGGGAGAAGAGCCTGCTATGTGACCCCGGATCTGAGTTACGAGTTGGAAGGAGAGAGAGAAGAAGATGTGCGAAGATAATTAATGGGATGGAAAAAAAAAAAAAAAAAAAAAAAAGTACTATAACTATTGTTGTTGTAACAATTCAGATGTGTTTGACTAGTTTTGTTCGCCACCCCATATAACATACTCCATTGTAGCTACACAGCAATACGGTAGACTATAGCAAATAGGACCAAATATTGGTAGTAAAAATGTAAAAATAGCGAAGTGTATAGTTGTTAATGTACCCTAGGTTCTATTTGATGTAGTCCCCCGCAGTAGCGCCCTCTCAAATAGTGCCGGTATGCATGCACCAGTCAACAACACCGGCGCTATACCGGCAGCCGGCACTACTCCGCACACACTGCCAAACTGGTTATATTCCCCTCTGTCAGTGCCAAGCGATTCACCAGGCACTATAGCAGGCAGTCGGCACTATGATACTATGATACTCAACCAGCATCATAGAGGGACCACTGCTGTACTTGGAATCAGTGTGCTACTTGTTTTCAGCCGTTTAAGTGGCAATATATCGGAATGGCTGCTTATCATAGACGCCTCCCCTCCATATCCCGTGAATCCATAGCAGTTTTAACATAAATAGGTTGGGTTGGCGTCGGTCGGCGACGACGCTGTGAAACAAGTCTCTCACTGCGTGACCTAGACAACGAGGGTACCGTTTTTTCTTTAGTTTTGGCGGTCACCAAGGCTGGCGGTAGAGTTAGATAAATTATGCCGGGTAGAAAACCTTAACTCCGCACAAAGGGAAGGATCGTATCAGATACTACTGTAAGGCACCCACGAAGCGGTCACATACTATACCCATTGCTGTCTCCGAACGTAGCCACGCCAGGAAGGAAATCAATTCATTCGAAGCTGTCATCCATGGGCGGAACGCGGTTCTTAGTAGGATGCAGATCACCCTTTATGCGACTCGCCCAACACCTCAAGGCGCTTCGTGCTTGGTGCAGGCAATATGCCCCGTCCCGGCATGGTATGGATACTAGGGTATGTGGCCATCCGACTACAGACATGCATGGCATTAGCACACACACACCCCCTTCTCGCCCTCTCAAAAAAAAACTCACCTGGGCCAAAATGTAGGACCTAGCCTTACCCATGGAAGCCAGCACGCCGACTAGCCTCACCGCGTACTCCGCAACCAACCGCCCGGGCTTGCCATCGAACTCCTCCCACCCGCGGTCCAAGCAAGCCTCCCTCGGGTTTCCACCTACAGTCGTGATGGCACGCATGAATGAGGTATACATCTATACGAGACCCTTTCGTGACTTGGTTTTTGTGGTAGAAGCTATCAATACCGAAAACAATGACGAGTGTGATGGTATCACACGTGACTATTTGTACGTGTCACCGGGAAAATATAGTAAGCAGAACCAAATATGGCGTGTACACGTAGGGGAGGGGGATACCTGGTTCTTGGGCTCATCGTGGGCTCTGATTACTGTGTATTACTGTGTATTACTGTGTATTAATGTGTATTACTGTGTATTACGGTGTATTACTGTGTATTACGGTGTATTACTGTGTATTACTGTTTAAATTACTGTGTATTACTGTCTATAACTACGCCCTCCCCGGTAATAGGAAGAGCGGCTACGCAGTGCAAGCATCCCCATACTAGCGTACCTCACGTGTGATAATATAATACACTACTACCGTATCACCCTTGTGATAAGATAACACACCCCGTATCACACGTGTGCTAAGATAAGACACCCCGTACAACACGTGCGACAAGGTGAGGCTGCCGTATCACACTAGGGTGATAACATAACACTATCGTGTAACACGTGTGCTGATACAACACTACCTTGTTACACGTGTGATGAAATATCAGACCGTGTCACTCGTGTGATAAGATGAACCCACCTCGTATCAACACGCGTGATAAGAAAACACCCCTCCCTATCACACGTGCGATTAGATAGCACACCCGTATCACACATGTGATAAGATAATGCTACCATATCACACGTGTGATAAGACAACACCACCGTATCACACTAGGGTGATAAGATAGCACACCCCCTCGGACGAATTTCCAAGCTGACGTTTGCTTGACAACGGGGAGGGCGTACTGAATACGACGGGCGATGATGTGTCAATTATCGAAATATCCCGGTGAGCTCTCGCGACCGTCTTCGTTGTGTGTGCCCTCTCTGGGCGTAAATGTAATGACCTTTTGGTCTCCATCTTAAGACCTAAAGGGTCCTAATATTTACATCCTGAGTGGCGCACGGTGATACTTTTTTTATGAATATATTTTCCGTTTTGCACAAGCGCGTGGTACATATAGCTCTCGTTACCCTATCCCGGGTCAAGGTCGGGCTGCTGCTTCGCGCGGTCGATGCTGTCCTATCATCGAGTAATTTGTTTTTTCCGACATTTTTTTTTCTCTCTGAAGCCCCAAAGGGATACTATCAAGGACTATAGGCGATGTTTATTGAGATTGTCTCACAGGCCGGACAGATAGATCACGATCTACAGACAGATCATTTAGATCCTATAGCCTGCCGTTATGAGATGTTGTGCAGGATCTATACAGTATTCATATCCAACCCAGAAAAACCTGTCCTAGACCATGCAGATTGTGATACTGCCACCGTGGCAACATGAGGAGCTAAAGCATACAGATCAAGAGTCGATCTGCCATTAACGGCCTAAGTCACGATCTGTAGATGATCTATCTGAGGTGTGAATATGTTACGATCGATATTTCTTCATGCCGCACTTGAGTCTCGGGTGGACGCAAGCCGGGAGCGTTGTTGTGCATTGAGCTGCGTGCAAGCCCTTCCTCTCCAGCGGTGGGAGGCGGTTGTGTGTTGGGGGGGGCTTATATCCGGGGTTTCTCTCAAAGGGGCTGGGGGGGGGGGATTGTGCTCATACTTCCTCTTCGGGCGGGTGGGTATATTAGGGAGCTTCGCTTCGAGGCTGACTACCTTCCCCATGCACAACAAGCCGGGTGTCATGCCAGACGTGTCTCCCGAACGAAAGAGGCGTTTAGAGGGGGTTGGGGGAGGGGAGTTCAAGGTGCACTCATTGCCATGCAAGGGCCTAGGCGTTTGACCAATAGCTCCTCGCATCCCTACAACACCGGGACGGGAGCATGCCGGGTTTTCACCAAGTAGACACACCAAGTGGACAGGAATTGCTGGCACCAAACGCAAAGCACCATGAGATGTTCGGTGTGTCACATGAAGGATGGCCTGCATGCGTCCTACTAAGAACCGCTTCTGAAGCGGACGTTCTCGCATAGGGGAAGGGGGGGGGAGAGGGAGGGTAGTGGGGGAGGAGGTCCAGCGGAGGAGAAGAAGGGGGGGGGGACGTAGGAGTGGGGGGTTGGAGGGGGACAGTCCTCACGCCATTGGTATGCCCCAAAACACCAAAAACAATACTCGCCTTCCGTGGTTGATGCCTCGGCGACGCCATCACTCGTCGAGCCGTCCCCGAGGTCGCTCTCCAATGACTGGTCGGACCCATCGGACTTCGCTGAACGTTTTGTGTCAGATGGTTCCGCATACGTTTCGTCGGATTTCTCCGCGCCTTTTCGTTTTTCGTTCGACTCTTTTGATTCGTCGGTGGCTTCCCCTGACAGCGGTCCCGCGGCGCCGCGTCTTCCGCCGGACATGACGTCGGAAGAGCAAGAAGAGGAGGAGGAGCAAGCTCCGAGTCGAACCAGGACCTCGAAGATACTTTTGGGTCCACCGCTTGCTGCTACTGCTGCGAGTCGTGATCGGGATCGGGGGTCGGGGGTCGCGGGTCGGAGAAGTAAGGAAAACATCACGCCAACAATGTTTAATAAAGTGCTAGTAGTAGTTCTTGCCATCTTTGGAGGGACAGCAACTTTTTGAAAAGCGGCGTCAAGCAGGTGCCCCTCGCCGGTGTCAGTCTTCCCTATACGGGCCTCCAACACTCCTGGCCTTCGATGGCGCAGCTAGGCGCTCGCTAGTGTTACGTATCGTATCGAATGTTTTCGATAGACAGGATTGGAATATCAAACTTCGATATACTTCCTCTTTCCCATAAGTAAAGCCATCCATATTTTAAGGAAAAACCTCTTCCCCGTGTTCGAATTTGGTTCGGTTTTATTTAGTTGAAATCCGTTGGCGTTTGTGGGGTTAACCCCTATTATTCCGCTACGTGATTTTCGCCAATAACGTTCGCCAAAACGTTCCACCAGGACCTGGTGGGCAAACTTAGCTCTACAAAAATAAGTCGGGCCGAAATTGGCCGCACATCACCCCTATTCAGAGCGAAAAAAAAACGTGCCAAAAAAATACAAGAATCAAAACGGGAAAGCCGGAAAACGAAAGCGCTAAAAACGCGAAACCACTTTCGGTCTTAGCTCTCCTCTTCTGTATTATTGATGCTGTTGAGGAAACAGAACCCCTCCGTCGGCGCTGAATGAGTGAAGAGTGAAGAGTTTGCACAGGGGTGCGGTTGTTTTTCAGCGCTCGATTTTTTCCAGAAGAAGGGGAAGGCTGCCGAAAATACCGAACAACCAATAAATAATAACAAGGTGTATTCGGAGTTATCTGATCGAGAGCCTTCCGAAAACATAATGTTCCGCGTCGGCACCCCCACCGTTTGTTGTCGAGAAAACGAGAGAGAGCGCTGAAAAACGATCGCACCCCTGCTGCTGTGCCGACTCAACGCTCCTGGCGGAAATTGGGCTCAAAAACGGCAAAGCCTGTCGTGTAGCAAGTTCACCTGCAAAGCCAGTCTCACCTTCCCTTTCGTCACCTCCAGCCGTGGAAGACTCAGTCCCTCTCTCGCCCCCGACCCCGGCTCCATTGCCCGCCTTTGATCGCAGGTCGAAAATGTCGTGCCTGATCAGGTGGTACAAAACCCCGCGCCTCGTCTTTCCGGGGGGGGCGTGCGAGAATCGCCATCGCAGAGTCTGCCCAGATTGTGGAAACCGAGGATCCGGGACAGCCAGGGAGCAAATTATTGCTGTTATCTTTGTGCTTGTGCACCTGGTCCCTCATTAATCGTAACTCAGATCCGGGGTCACTAGCAGGCTCTTCTTCCCCCCCTACCCCCAAATAAAAAAATCCATTCAAGCTGTCGTCTATGTTCAAGTTCGCCTCAGAAGCGGCTCTTAGTAGGATGCAGCCCACCCCCCACGCGATTCGCCAAGCACCTCACGGCGCTTCGCGCTTGGTGCAAGCAATGTCTGCCTGGTCGGAGGAAACCCGACGTGCTCCGTCTCGGCATTGCAGGGGTGCGAGGGTCTATGACTATGATCGTACGACTACGGCCATGCATGAGATCGAGTACCTGGAACGCCACCCTCCCCACCCCCCCCCCCCGACCAAACAGGTTCCGCACTTTCTTCCCTCGCCGACTGTCGCATCGAATTGCACACCCTACTAACAATACGCTCTCAATGTCTCAACTAACACTTTAGTAGCAAAGCACCTGCAAGATCAAAGCGGTTTCGATAGCCGCCAAAGAACGCCTTTCCTCATCGTTCGGGGAATCCGCCCCATCATCCCCTCCCGCACTTTGAGAGCGCGACGAACCACCGCTCGGCAATCCTCCCGCCACCTCCCCCGCCAGTCTCCTGAAGTGTGCGGCGTTACAGGGGGCTTGTTATAGTGACGAGAGGATACCACAACAATCAAAATGCTAGCGTGGGGTTGTACATTGCGCGCGAATTCAATAACAGCAAGGTGTAGGGACGTGCTTATGGGAGCAAATGTTGTCGAAATGTTTTAATTTTTTTTCTTGATTTCCAAACAAACGCCAGGAAGATGGAAGGTTTTTGAGATGTATGTACGCTTTCCTTTTTTTCTTGGCATCTGTTAAAGATCATTTTTTCCCGTTTTTGTTTTGTTTAGTTGGAGATCAAGGAAAAACAACGTGGAAACAATCGACAAAAAGTTGTTTCGAAAAAAACGGCCCTTTAGAGGTCAAGACACACCGGTAAGACATGTGAATATGCCATATACCTGGCAAGAAGGAAGGTTATAGACGCGGCCATTGAAATAACAAGTACATAACGTTCAGGCAGGAGGAAAATGGATAAAGTCAATATATGTTCTGTCTGTTCAAGTGAATGTTGGAATGCACTGGTTTTGTTTTGTTTTTGCTTTCTTCCTACTGACGATGAGGAACCGAGATATATCCTAGACGTAGTTAGAGGGCTACCTGGTACTAAATATACACTATAATAATGTAGAGCTGTGAGTCGGCACGCCTTGAGTTACCAACTATTAATAGTTATTCAGCAGAAAAAACAATAAGTCGCGTCCCAGAGGTGTCACCTATCCGGCTTACTGGGTTTCGATACTCGTGCAAGGGATTATTGAATGTGGGAAACGTTTTTCATTTTCCCTTTTTGGGCGGGCCACCCTTGGCCGGGGGTGGGGGGGGACGGGTTTTAAGTAGGCGAGCCGGCTGGCCATCATCTATCTGGCTTTGCCGGCCGATTTGCAGGCGAAAGACAATTAGCCGACTAACAGAATCTACCGAATACCTGGTAGTTGTTAATTGTGGAATCCTGCCAACCCACAGCTTCAATATATACAATAATAGGTAACACGATGGGGCATATATCGTGCGCTCGTAGCATAGATCGCGCAAACTCCGCAGCAATACGAAAATGCGTGCACGCGATGGAACAACATACACTGTACGTACGGCTTTCGACGGGGTGGGGTGGAGTGGGGTGGGGTGGGGTGGCGTGATGGATGTAATACTCTGTCAGGGTCACTATTAAACTGCATGAGATTGAACACAAAACTGTTAGTTTTTTTTTCAGTATCGATTCATTACGGAACCCTATTTTTTTTGCCCGTGTGCTTCCTTTCCGCTGGCATCGGAAACCGAGCCTCGAAAATTTTAACCAGCAGAAAAAAAGCGTCATCACAAAATTCTTACCGCTCTGGGCGTAACGTTAGTACCGTTTGGTCTTCCTATCATACGCTCCTCATATTTCCCGAGTGGTATACCAGGTACACCATAACGCCTTTCCTTCCAAGGTATGGAAAACCCCCGCCGACACCATGGCTAGGCAGCCCTTGTTGACCCAAAAAATGCCAACCAGGACGGTCAGTATTCGCGTTATTTTGTGGGAAGTTCACATTGTGGACATAACGCTTGGTTGGCCCTAACTCCCACAAACAAAACTGTGATTTTCTTTAGGGTTGCTCACGGGTTGGATCAAACCTAGCGGGTCAGGTCGGGTCGGGTCGGGTCGAGGAGCAGTAGCCTGACCCGATCCATGCGAGTTTGAAAACCTCCCGACAAGACCCGATCAGACTCGACCGGACCCGACCCGACCCCGACCCGACCCGACCCGACCCGACCCGACCCGACCCGACCCGACCCGACCCGACCCGACCCGACCCGACCCGACCCGACCCGACCCGACCCGACCCGACCCGACCCGACCCGACCCGACCCGACCCGACCCGACCCGACCCGACCCGACCCGACCCGACCCGACCCGACCCGACCCGACCCGACCCGACCCGACCCGACCCGACCCGACCCGACCCGACCCGAACCGATCCGACCCGACCACGACCCGATCCGTGAGATTGAAAAAAACATCTGACCCAATCCGCGGGTCCGGTCATGCCCCGTGAAGAGCCCGGATTAGTTTTCGCGTGAGTTTTCTACCGTCTCGTTAGATTCGTTCATACATATACGAAGTAGGTCAGAGCCTCTCTAGAACTCCACCCGCGTGTTATGGGGACAAACTACTTGAATTTAGTGGACGCTATTTTTTTCCACTAGGAAAAGGGTTATAGACCAAGTCGGCAGCCTCTCTTACCGCAGGTCGCGCTTGATCGCATCGTAGTCCACCCTGCCTAGTATGGCTCTGTCCGAACCGGACCTAAGCAGCTGCGGCCGTCGCCCTTGCTGCCACCGCTGCTGCTGGCCGATCTGAGCTTCCTCCGCCTGTTTTTCCCACGGGACGCGTTAGTTGGCGGACGTCTCTAGCAAGCCATCAAAGACAAGAGGGACCCAGTGGTGGGCGGGGGTAACGGGCTAAGTTTGCCCCATCAGGAGCAAGAGGGACCCAGTGATTCTGAAAGGTTAAAGGGCCGAACTTGCCCCACTAGAAACAAGAGCGGCCCTGTGGCGAGCGGGGGTAACGGGCTAAACTAGCCCCACCAGGAACAAGAGTGACGCAGTGGTGGGCGGGGGTAACGGGCTAAACTAGCCCCACTAGGAACAAGAGCGGCCCTGTGGCGAGCGGGGGTAACGGGCTAAACTAGCCCCACTAGGAACAAGAGCGGCCCTGTGGCGAGCGGGGGTAACGGGCTAGACTAGCCCCACCAGGAACAAGAGTGACGCAGTGGTGGGCGGCGGCAAGGAGCTATAAGCTTGCTCCACCAAGAACAGTGAGCCAGTGATCCTCAAAGGGTGAGGGGGCTCTTCTTGCCCCCGGAGCCAACTGGCCAATTTTCAAGTTGTTCAGGATAGAAGAGAAGATCGCGTTGGTTTCAGGCGCCTCTTGGGTTGGCTTTTAATTATTGATGTTCCTCCCGACGACGTGCAGCGCATATATTTATCAAACGCAGAACGAATACTCTTGTACAGCCTTTTCAGCGATGCGTCGCAACGCGCAAGCTGGCAAACCGATACAGTACACTGAGTGCCGTCGATCTCACCCAACCCTCCTCTCCTCCCTCCCTCCCTCCCTCCCTCCCTCCCTCCCTCCCTACCTCCCTCCCTCCTTGCGTGTAACATATTATTTATATGGCTTGGTGCTACAGGCACGCTGGGCAAGGGGTTCGCCCGGGGAGAATACGCATAGGAGTGGGTTCGTACTAAGACACCCAAACCATGATTATTCGTGTTTTCTTTCATCAGACGGAACTGGTAATATCCCCACCTCTACCTAGTATCCGTATAGGACCCGCTAAGGTCTGTGGGTTCAACTATTTCTGACTGGCGCGGATGAGGAAAGCTACCCAATATAGTTGTGAAACCATGAACTCCTACGGGCTCGCTACTTTCGACATTACCGTGGTAGTGTCTACTGTAGGCCCACAACCACCCAACACATAAATCCTCGTAATGAGACACTCGAAGTAATTATGCTATCACTCCAGGCACAGAAAAAATACCTGTTAATATAGAACCAAATAGCTGGATGCTCGCTGTGAAAACGCAAAACGCATTCAAAAGCCATACGTTCAACTCAGAGCAGGTTTCTACACTATCCTGTAATGGCTTTAACCCTTTCAGGACTGCAGTCTCGTTTTGGGGACAATTGGGGGAAAATTATTAGGAATTTGAGTGGATTGTCCCCAAAACGGGACTGGAGTTCTAAAGGGGTTAACTCCAATATCTTCCCGATATTCAACACAACGCCGAACCCACAGTAGAGCGTCTGCCCAGTAAATAGCCGAAAATCGGCGCGTGAAGTAGGGTCAACTACGTGTAGTATCCATTATTACGGGTAAACACCGAGTGCCAATCAAATCAAACACAAGCAAGTTACATGCTTGAAAAAAATATTTCAAATATTGTATCAGAACATCTTTATCCCAAGCAAACAACTACTCAATTTCAAAATCCAGAATACCAACAAGGTCCTGCGCTTCACGTGTTTTTCCGATTATCAACCCGGAAATCCTCGATCCAAAAACTCAGCATCCTGACACCTTATAACATCAGAACCACTTCGACTTTCGTGCGTGAGCCGTAAGTAGTACAGCTTTTATCAATCACGATTTCTCTTTGCTAAACCAACCACCGAATCACAGACGGCATCCATCTCTGCAGTGAAGCATATCTTGTCTCCGTATTCCCAATAATCCTCACACCAAAGCTACACCTCCCATGTATTTCGGCACTCCATCTCCCAGAGACTCTCAACGAACCATTATGTACCGCTGGAACTGTAAAACAACCTCCACCATCAAGGACCATGAACTCGACGAAACCAGTTTCTAGGTACCTCCACGAAGTATGCATTCCTTTCTTCGTAAAAACATATCACACGGGATAACCCTCAACAATATAAATATAATACTTCGTAAACATATTATAAATATATATATATATATATATATATATATTTTAAAAAGAAGAGAAAAAGTAGTAATCGCAAAAGCCCAAAAGTAAGCTCACGGAGCACGTGCCATGATCCGAACCATCTCTCCCCTGCGTGAGCGCGCATCCACTGCCTGCGGTGCTAGGATACAAAGACTAACAGTGTTAGTATTATTATTATTATTATTATTATTATTATTATTATTATTATTATTATTATTATTATTATTATTATTATTATTATTATTATTATTATTATTATTCCTCTTGCCATCTGACAATGTGCAGCATGATCTTCAACATGGATCACTCATAACTTTCCCGAAAGAAGAAAACCTCGGAAACAAAAAGAAACCCATGCACCAAGTCTACCTCCCTTCCGTGCCAACTTTCAGCTTGTCTACTCTATTTGCTGTATTTGCTCCTTCCTTCTCATTACGTTCTATCCTTAAATCCTAAACGGTTAGTATTATTGAGCGAAAGGATGCGAAAAGTAATCAAACGATCCCCTATCCCCAACCATATAAAAGGCGTGATTCAGGAGGGACACAGCCACATTCAGCCCTTCAAAGCCTTTGCTAACCCCAAGACGCCAGGGAGAGGCAAGTGCTTGATTTTTATACTCCACCCGTCCACCCCACGTGAAATACGATGTATCAGCACACGACACATACATGTTGAAAAAAATCGAGAATGTGACATACATCTGTGAAAAACACATGATATGGTCGTACAAATACTAGCATGCTTTATATTCGCCGGAGGGAAATATCCCGAGTGCTGGAGTTTGCACATAAACTAATTCGCCCATGGGATGGGAGTAACGGCCCTGCGGAAGATGCTTTCACCATTCTTTATCCCATGCTATCTGAACAGAAGAACCTGTCCACAGACACAGCCGTATTGCCCAAAACCCGATATACCTGGGTACCAGAATTTCCTTTGATGGGGGAGGGGGCGAAGGTCTCACTCCGCACAACCTGTACATGTCAATTCCATCGTGTTTCCTTCCAAGCCCTCCCAAACAAGGCGTCATATTGCTGCGAAAGCCCTAGTACTATGACTACCAAAGCGTATGCATTGTACGTACACAACCGAAAGGAGGCATGGTTAAATGAAAACCTCCAGAGTCGGGATGAGAAGTCAAATCTCCAGAGTCAGCAACGTATACCGGTACGCCTCCAGGCGGCGTAACACGAACGCTTCGCTCGTACTCTGGAAAGTTATGCACGGGGAGACAGTAGGTACTGCATGCCAGGTATCACATCATTAAAAAGACAGATACGTAGTATCTGAAGTATCGCACAAAAAAAAGTCACGACTACGGTACACAAAAACTAAAAAAAAGAAACCCATCCGGTAGGTACGGGTATGCCTCGTAAGAAACAAAAGTGGTCACCAATGAGAAAAGGAAAACAATACCATAATAGGTAGACCTGGACTGGCGAAGTGCCAAAGCTCCGCTTCCGGCTGATACTCGTGGTGCTTTCCGATTTCCGTTTCTCCCAAAGATGGCCTCGTAGCGTACAGCGCCTGCGACGACGCTGGTGCTCGTTCCCCCAACCGCTTACTCGCGCTGCCTCACCAACCCTCCTCGTCTCCTTCGTCCTCCTCGCCCTCCTGCTTCCTTCCTTCTTTTTTTCTCCCACCTGGTTTGCTCTCTGTTCCTCCCTTGCCATCCGGCGCCACCGTCTTGACGCTGTATGCCGTCCATGACAGCACGACACGAGATCGGGAGCTTAGGCCCCGACGAAAACCCCGGCGGCGGCGGCGGCGGCGGCGGCGGCGGCAGCGCCGTTGGTGACGATGGCGACTTCGGAGACGATGAAAGCGGCGGTATCCGTGGCGACGGTGACGACTGCTGCTGCTGTTGCTGCTGCTGCTGCAGCTGTTGTTCTTCCTGCCTGCGTTTCTCCATCACCGTCTACCTCTGCGGCCCCTTCTCTTCCACCTGCTCCATTATTCGTCTCCTAACTCAGCTGCCACTCTGCCCGTGTTTCTCCTCCACCTTCTCCCCATGTCCCTTCTCCTCTTTCCTCTTCCTCCCCTCTGACTCTCTGCTCCCCGTTCCGCCCACCTTTCTCCTTCTCCTCTTTGTGGGGCGGCGCCGACGACGACGGCAGCTGCTGCTCCCTCCGCGGAATCCCCAAACGTAGTGCGTCCTGGCCCGCCTCCACAATGCGGTCCGCAATCTTGTCCAGCATTCGTGCAGACGGGTAAATGTGCGCCGAAAGCTGCTGCCACTGGTGCCACATGACAAGTCCGCCGACCGCTGCCACGCCCGCCAAGGGGCCGGCGTCTGGACTGCGCTGCTCCTAGGTACCTCCTGGGCTGGCACTGATCCCTCGTCATCACCTGCTTCTCTCCTTGGTCTGCTGGTCGGCAGTGTTCGCGTCTCTATTGGATAATCTTGTTGCGATTTTTCCTACTCGGGATAGAAAGGACATGTCTCGGCAGCGGCCTGAGCCCTTGCGTTTATGGCGAAGACTTGCTGCCCTGCTGCTCTAGAGTGAGCCTGAGGACAGGGGTAGCCATCCCAACCCTTACGATAAATATATTGACCGATCTATGCTAACGTATTCGATCACTCAGGTGCACCGATGTTTTTGACGAAGTGTCTCACCCACGAGGAGGTAGGGGTGGAGACCCAGGACGCCATGAGGTGGTGGAAGGACAGATGGAAACTATAGCATATATTATCGGAGTAGAAATTGAAGAAGTGCAGTAACGGAGAGGGGCTTTCCCTTTTACGTCGTACAAAAATGCCATCAAAGAACAAAACTGGACCGGAAATATTGTTAGATCACCCGTTCAATCTCCGTAGATCTTTGGCAGTTACACCTAGTCAACCTTAGCTCAAGCAAACCATGCAATCCTACAAGTGCATATATATCCCGTGATTTTGTTCGTCTCACCGGAGCTGCAGACAAATCGGACACCACCAAGGCCGCTCCCGCCGCCGCCACCGTCGAAAAAACATCTCCCCCACGTATTCCACTGTAGCTGTCGCCGGCATCGGTACCATGTCTTCCATCGTCGTATGGGTTGTCAGCGTCACGATGGTTGTCGTAGTCGTCGTCGATATCAGTATCGGTGCTCGTCATAAAAGTTTCCGAGTGACGGTGGTGGTGGTGGTGGTGGTGGTGGTGGCGATAATGGGGGTGGGGGTGGCGGGGGTGGCGGTAGTGATGGGAGTGGTGGGGGTTGCCATCACTGGCAGCGTGTGCCGTCGTCGCGGCCACCGCCGTGGCACCCTTGCCCTTACCCGCGTTTAGCTTAGGCGGTAGCAAGGAATAGGTGGTGGGGGGCGGGGGGGAGGGGGGGGGGGGGGGCGCGGGTAAAGAGGTAAATTTAGCAACAGGCGGGGGGGACACGGTGCAGAAAAGGGACATTCATTCGTTGTCGATTGAAAACATGGGTGATCGTTGTAGGTCAAGTTTGCGTGTGGCTCTACGAACGGCAGAAGAGTGCTTTAAGCAACAAAACTAAAACTAACTACCTCACAGATTAATGCCGCCGGGTTATCAAGAAATTCCCCAGGAAGTAGTTCAGGGTTTTATTGTTTTTCGTCGGGCCGTCCACGGGTCGCATCATACCTCGCGAGTCCGGTCGGGTCGGGTCAAGGTGTCCGGTCAAGGTGGCATGGGCTGGCCCGTGCTAACATGGAAAACCTCTTGACCCGACCCGACCCGACCCGACCAGACCCGACCTGGCCCGTGATGTGAGCTAAAGCTCACCATGGTTCGATCGCGCAAGAGTTTGACGAGCAGTGGCTCCGGAGGGCACCATCGATCCACCGCCCCAAGAACATGTTCAACACGAGACCTCACGCCCACCTGTGTTCCCACAACAACCAGCACGGGTTTTAATAAAACAAGTTATTGGAAAATCATTTTACACAGCAGCGTAAACGCTACCAGGTACCAGGTAGGGGATAGGACATGCCCTAATGCCTTGCTTTTTAGCTGCGTGACGCCGGCGACGCTCGCCATCAGACCAACGGTCTCCACACCTCCGGCGGATGATGATCTAGATCACCTAGATCGCAACCTACCTTAAATATATACTGCGCATGATCAATCAGTAGGAAACAGGCCCAAATCAGAGTTTGTGCTAAATCATACCAGGTACAGATTAAACGGCTCCCACCCGGAAACGTGAGCTAGATCCTATAGATCAAGAAGGTATCTGCCCTTAAAGATCTAGATCGTCAGGTAGAAATCGATGGTCTGCCCGAGGTTTACTACGAGTATTACTACGTACTGCAGTATTGTGTTTTCCACCCGACAATGTGTTATTAACAGCACGAGCTTCACCTTTGATCATTCCTAAAACACTGATCACCCGCGAACATTCCACGAAAGAAGACGAGTTTGTATTGCTTTGTTTTTGCACAATCGCGACTAACCATCTCCTCCATCAGCGCAAACATTTTGGCGACGGCGGTAAGTACTGTACCTGCCAAGGGAGGGCTGATGCTTCCATCTTAATAACACTTCACACGTTGCAGAGATCACTATTTAGATAATCTAGATCATAGTCGGCCTTCATCAGACGTTGCGCAGGATCTGTACAGTACAGATCCGACACAGAAGGCCCGCTCTAGGTAATTCAGGATATATATGGCTCCCACGAGGCAACGTGACGAGCTAGATCATACAGATCTGGAGTCTACTTGTATCTTCCCTCAAAATATCTACGGTAGATCATGTAGCGGGAATCGATGGTGACCTGCCCGAGGCGTGTCGAACAGTGTCCGCGTTTCCCGAGCCTCCTTACCAACCAAGAGTCTTGAAAAACCGCCTTAAATATGGTGTGGGTCGATGGATCAGGAACATGGGGGAGAGTGTAAAAGTCCACTAGTTCCGGGTCGTGCGTCCATCCTCCCGCCCTGCTGTCCAGGTAGCGCCGAAAAGCTGACATTGACTAGTAAAGTGAGGGGAGGGGATGGAGGGGGGGGGAGAGAAGGGGAAGGGAGGGGTTGAGCTAGATTTTGGTAGATCTTAGAATGTGTATGTGAGGGAGGAGAGGAAGGTGGTATATTAACAGTGGATCGCTCCAGGTGAATGGCGAAAGAGAGGGGTTAGTATGCGCTTACGCCCCTGCGTGACGTCAGTGTTGCAAAACGGCCTGAATCATCCAGAGAACCAGACCTGAACCCAATATAGGATCGTTTGATGCAATAAATGTGCCTATTGGAGGCTAATAAAACCTTATCCTGTAGATCAATTCTGAGAAAACGCACGATTTTTTTTTACTTTATTTGATTCCAACTCATTATCTTCGCACTCCTTCCTCCAGCTCGCCCCCTACTCGTAACTCAGATCCGGGGGCACAGAATAGCCCCCCCCCCCCTCCTCTACGGCACATGCCTTGTATTTTTATCACCAGAAAGGTTCAGGACCTTCTTCCGTGGTCGACTCGCTCCAAAATGTGCACATTACCGAGTAGTAAACACGGCACAGATTCGGCAAGTATTTTGAGTCAACATATACTTCGATGCAAATAGGTTACACCTTAGCACAGGCAATGCTCGCGTCTCTCGGGCCCGCCGCCTTCTCCAAAGCAGATGCCCGAAACGGGACCAAGGCGAAGTGAACGCAGGCCAAGAACTCGGCCACTCGAATCTCGCGCGTCAGGGGGGACGGTGGCGCCTCTCGCCGCAGAAGGGGCTTTGGAATGAGCGCCTGTGAGAATATTCGTTTTTTTGGTGAATTCGTTCGTGTGCAGCACGAAAAGGGTTGTAAAATGTTTCTTGTGCGGCAAAAATAAGCGCGGGGGGGGGGGGGTATCGCAGTCGTGTGTGGGAATCTGAGTTGTCGAAGGACCGGGTTGTGGAAGGAGATGTAGGGAGAGAGAGCGAGAGAGAGATATCTATATATATATATATAGAGAGAGAGAGAGCGGAATTCCTTGTGAAGCATATATACCCTAGCATAACCGAATCCGCCCGCGTTCAGAGACACCGCTCGGGACGAGAAAGGGGATAACGTTCGCGGAGGTACTCATGGCGTCTTATTTTTGGGTCAGCTTGGCAGTTTTCTTTGCTCACCGACCAGGCGGAAAGGAAGCCGAGCATATCTCCAGCGTCGAACGCTTCCAGCAGGGCAGTGCGCGCTCGGAATCCAATCTCTCGAAGGCCCCCATCGTTAGTGGTAGTGTCTTCGCTAGCCTCACTTCTGTGGCTAGGCTCTCGCTGTGCTCGCGGTAGATCATCCTCAGATTTAGCTAATCGATCTCTTCGAAGTGGTAACGATGTCCGCATGAGGATAAGAAAGCACAAAAAACGCATATTCAGTCCCAAGTTCAAAGTCTAGAGAGTCAGCCGAGGGTGATGATCTCTCGCATTAACAGTCCCATTTCTCTGAAAATCTAGCCTGTCTTCTGTGGTCACCGAAAAATATTTACAGCACGACACGATTTTAGTATGTTGGGCTCGAGCCGTGCCAGGGCAGCGGTTTTGATCAGGGCTTGCAACTAGGGGTGCTGCAACACTTTCTAGCCCGAATACTCCTCCCTGACGGGGTACTTTAACCATTGCATCAACCATTGTTGTATCAACCATGGAAGGTGAGTAGTCAAGCCAACCATTGCATCTATGGGTTCAACGTTCAATGTACGAGAAACATACTCTCCCACGTGGGATCTGATTGCGTAAAACTCGGTTTCAGCTTAGAAGTATCCACATCTCGGACAGATCCTCTGCAGATCATCTACCGTTTACTTGACGATCTAGATCTTTCAGGGCAGATAAGTTCCTGATATGTATGACCTGTATGATCCGCATGATCTAGCCAATATTGCCGGGTTGGATCCGTATAATCCGGCTGATCTAGCACATGTTTCCTGGGTCCGATCTGTACTATAAATAGGTAGATCCCGCTCAACCTCTCCCACAACGGCAGGAGAAGAACGCCCAGCAACCATTGAGGCCGAAAATGTCCATCATAAGGGACAATACTGCTGTAATGTTTTCGAGGGAGAAGCCGTCCAATGACGGCATAAAACGAGTTCCCAGTGCCACTAGCCACTGCCCACGCGAGTCGACGAGGGATGACATGGCTGAATCTTCTCGCGATAAAAATGAAGGCACGAGAGGCGGTCTACGATAGAGTTTCACCCCATATTTTCTGAAGCTCCTCACTTGAAGAGCTCCACACCTCACCCGAGAACTGACTTCAGCGGAAAGCACAGCTGCACCCCGATGAATAATCCCATAGCCCAGTACTGGTATACAACACCATCATTTTTTTTAACGTGATTGGCATTCCGACGATTTTGGGTTAAGGAACCCCGTCATTCATAAAACAGTTTAGCGGAAATACGCTATCTCTATCGTAGAGCGCGTGACGATTTGTAGTGGGGAGGTGGGAGGCGAGCGTGCTATGTGACCTCCCTGGACCTGAGTTACGACTGTTACTGTTGGTGCCGAGACGGAAAGAGAAAAGAAGGGCGAAAACGCTAGATGGGAATTAATAGGAAAAAGAAAACAGGCGCCAAGCAAAGACGTCAGCAGGCATGTCAGACAGGACAAAAACGTGCGCCGTCCAGGGTGTAGGTCCTGTAGTAGTGTTCCACACTAACACCTACCGGGTAGTATTAATAGTATGGTGTCAGTCGAGGCATGTCAGGGCAGTCAAGACAAAACTCGCTGTCTGTTAAGGAAGGGGTGAAGGGTGAAAGTGCTGTCTCCTGACACCTTTCGTGCCAAACGGCCGGAGAATCGATCCTGAACGGGCGCAACGTACTACCTGATACAATATAAATAGCAACAGGCAACCGATAAGAACACTAGCTTTGTGACCACAGAACTTGTATCTCTTCTAGGATTGAAGAATTGGCACGGACACTGGTTGTGCTGAAAGAACGGTTTAACGTGAAGAGCACGCACACACATACATGTAATGATTTGAGGCGGCAGAAAGGAAAGCATACAGAGTGTAGTACAGGGCACAGGATGGAAATCGTACGGAAGGGAAAGCGTACAGCAGTACCTCCTATCCTACAGGTAGGATCTTACACGGCGAGGCAAACAAGGGGGGCTCAACCCCACCGTATATTATTGATATTATTGGTATAGCCGGAGAAAACGACTCCACCACCGTACTATATGTTGTTAATCCCACGACAGTATTGATAGTGAGAGAAAAGCGGGAGAAACGGAAAATACTGTACGTACAGAGGCCGGTCTGTTCGAGCTGCGAAGGCATCCCCAGATGGCCGTGACGACATTGCATGCGGTAGCGTATCGATATGAAGGAATTCATCATTCATAAGAGGCTTATGTACTGTTTTGTACTCGTAGCACCTGGTACTGCTGTGCCAGGTACGTTTGTATTTACTACCGGTATTTACTACTGGTATTTACTGAGGAAGAAAAAAAAGTTACCAGGTACCTGGTATCACACTCGTGCGTGCGCACTTCGTACATACAACACGATGGAAATACGCGAGCAGTGGGGATTATGAAACCTGTACCAGGTATAGTCTATGCGGGATGAAAAGCGGACCCTGAAAACCAAGGCATGTGCCGGAGGGGGGGGGGGAGGATAATCTATGCGGGATGAAAAGCGGACCCTGAAAACCAAGGCATGTGCCGGAGGGGGGGGGGGAGGAAGCCCCCCGATTTCTGTGACCACTGGCTGTACTCGCAGACTTATCGAGGAGGTAGTTGGACGGAGCGTGATATCATACCAGTAAACCAATCGTACTCGTAGGAAGCTGGAAAACAAACCTGATCACGAGAGACTCGACAAATCCATCATGCATCATGACTATGCTGACCCCAAAGTGGCCGGTCGGCCCGGTGGTTCAAGTGGTTAACCTCGAATTCTACTTGTTTGAGTCCTGTGTTCGAGCCCCAGGTGGGTCGGACTTTGACTTTATTTGCAAAAATAAAAATAAAAAAGGATTCAATTGTTGAGAGCGCCTTGCAGCGTGGGTAGGCACAATTCGATGCGAGTCGACGAGGGAAGAGAAGGCTGAAATCTTCTCGCGATAAAATTGAAGGCACGTGCCTTAGGGGGAAGGGGGTAGAAGAGCCTGCTATGTGACCCCGGATCTGAGTTACGAGTGGGAAGGAGAGAGAGAAGGAGATGTGCTAAGATAATGAATGGGATGAGAAAAAAAAACAAAAAAACATGATACATGTATGTGTACGAGTACGTAAAGTGCATACTCTTGGATCATACCATTATGTCATGTCCGGAAATGTAACGACTATTTGGTATGCCTAATAATATCAAAACGGTATTTATAGATCCGGACCAGTTTTTCTAAGATGACACATTAATTACTACGTGCGTACCTGTACCAGGTCCAGGTTCGTAGATACCACAGAAAAGCAGCAGTACGTAGTATATATATACCACAGCAGTAGTATTTAATAGTACAAGACCGCTGTGCTTCAAGTCATACCTACCTGCTGCCTGTGGTATAAAATTATATGTGCAAAAAAAAAAAACTGCTCGCGCGATTGCTCTTTTATACTGCTGTACATACAGCAGTAAAAAAAAGAACAACGGCTCCAATCTGCCAATCTGATCTTAAATCATATAAAAAAAACAGAAATGCGGGACAACCAGGATACGGCCTTTAGAACCGCAGTCCCGTTTTGGGGACAACCCACTCAAATTCTAAGTAATTTGTCCCCAAAACGGGACTGCGGTTCTAAAAGGGTCGACCCTGTGGGTCATGCAATACTACAGGTCGGGGCACGGATGCTAGCTCCCAAGACGACGGCCGAAGCAAGGATCGGTAGTGGAAGACTCACCTTCGAAGCCTTCGCTGGCGGGATTCCGATCGAAAGCACTCGAGCGTGTTGGTGAATTGCCTGTGCTCCAGATACTCCGCGACAACTTGGTCAATTTCACTTTCGTCAATTTTTTCGATACTCTGCTGGCGTTGCTGGAACAAATTATTTCTGCAATCCATGTTTCTGCTGTTAACAGTTGTTGCTCGACGCCATAGCAGCACCAGGGAGTTCTACACCGACGGCCCGCTGTGCATCGCTTGGAAAGAGTGGAGTGGCGCGGCGAAAGTAGAGACCGTCCTCCGGTGTCGCTTGTGGGAGCAGGTACGAGTGCGATGGCGCGATGGCAAATTTTTGCATGTATGTGGTTGAAAAAGAAAATATTTTGCACACAGCTGGTATACGAGTATATATATATGCCCGAATGTCAGAAGCAAAAACAAAAACACCCAAACTACGAGTAGTCGAAAATTATGCTGGACAAAAAAAAATCATGTTTTGTTATCGCGAACCGGCACTCGTAGGTTCCCGTTGGAGGTGGTTACGCCCGGCCCGTCGGCCCGTCCGCAAAAAAATCCTGCAAAAAAAATCCTGCAGTCCTACACTGCAGCAGCAGTCCGATATAGGCTGCACAGCACTTGCTAGCAGCAGTCGCACAGCAGCAGCTCCCCGTGGCCTCGCACGCGGAGGCACACAGGCACCCCGGGCCCACTAGTATAAGCATACCCCATCGCCGACCCTCCCACAATACCCACCAGACTCTTCGCTGGAAATCCCCCCTTGCGTCAAGGCACCGCCAGCATGCCATCTCAGCTGCGCTCGGACAGCGACGACGAGCTCGGTCGGGGCCGCTCCGCAACCTATCCCCCGAGGCCGTCTCGACGAGCCTCGGAGTACAGCATCGACAGGGACGACTGGTGCCCCAAGGGTCTCGAGAGCCGCCGCCACACGTCCCCGGTGGGCCTGTTCTATGGCAAGGGTGGTCGGGGTTCGTCGTCGGCGTCGTCTCTCCTCAAGAAACCCGACTGCCTCGGTCGGTCCTTGAAAAAGAAATGGCACTCGCGTGGAGAAGCTGAACGCGGCCACAACAACACCTCCCCTTTCTGCTCAACGAAAGCCAAGTATACTTCGCCGATCCCGACGTCTTGCGAGAGCGCTTCCGGCACTTCCCGTAGCGGTGGCGGCGGCGGCCTTGCGTCGCGTGGAGCCCGACGACGGTACCGAAAGGGCTGGGAGGACTCTTCTTCCTCGACGCCCACGAGGCAGCAGCGGCTCGTCACCGCCATGTTTGGGCTCGTCGTCGTCCTAGCCTCGATTCAGATAATCGCTCTCGTGGTGCATCCCCCTAGGGAGGACAGGCTAAATGCAACGGGCGGCCTCGGCGTGGCAAGTATTGCCGGAGCCGGAGTCGGAGACGGCGGCGGCGGCGGCGGGGGGAATGGGAGTGGTGTCCGGAGAAGAACAGCCGGCGGTGGCGGCGGCAGCGGGCTACGAGATTCGTTTACACGTTCGGGCGGCGATGGCGCCTCGGCTGGTGGTGGTGGTGGTGGTGGGCGGGGGGATGTCGGCGAAGGGTTTAACGGCAACGGGAGTCAGCAACAACAAAAACATCAACAACAACAAGGTTTATCGTTGTCGAACCCAAGAGCTTTCGAGATGGTCGCCGCCGACATGGGCCACCTCAAAGACACGGTGAGCTACTGCGATGACCGTATCGTTTTCCCTTCCTCCTGAACACGCCGCCACATACAGCGATACGCAGGAAAAGTCCGTCACCGCGCTGTGTATGTTCTCGTTCCTGCGCGTACGGGTACCTTCCACTAGCATACATACTCGCAGATTTTGCTCGCATGTACTGCTGCTTGACGTCACAACCCGAATCCTTTGTATGTTATGTACCTGGTATGTATGCGCGTGCGCAACCCCTCGTAGCATTGTTGTACATGTTACAGTGCATTTTACAGTAGCACTTCGGACACGCATCTATCATACATGTATATGCACTGAAGTAAATGCATCGCCGAACGGCCAAGCAGGAGCAGCCCGGGCCCGACCTGCGTCTTGCGAACGATGCTGTGCAATCGAGGTTATGTATACGCATGATGGGCGTTTATTTTTGCGCATCTCTTTTTCTTCTTTAAACATATTATTAAAACCACGTACTGCTGCAAACTTAAATTACTCTTTTACCCCGTTCAGAACTGCACCCTGTTTTTCGCACAAATTGCTTGGAACTAGAGTTGAGTGTGTGCTTCTTTTGTGAGAGTAGCACTTCAAGTACAACTTTCAAGTGTAACTTGAAACAGTCCCCACCACGTACGTCGCACTGCCTCGTAATGCTGTACCACGTCAAGTATGTGGTCTATGCCTAGCATGTGAGGACCGATTGGTTGTTACTATTAACTTCAAACAACCGAACGTTCATTAATTTTCAAGACACAAAGGTAATTTTCACTCAAGTATTTTACTAAGGTAAGGGCACCACCAGTATTGCTGTACAATAAATAGTATCGTACGACTCTCTCCAGACATATGGGGACCGCTGAGGCAGTGATGTGATAAGGAAGGTCTGTGGAGTTCATACTATTAACAACGAATACCAACGACCCTAAATGCTCGTAGTTCCTGCAAGGTTACGAGTAGCCTGCCGAGACTCCTGTGGGACCGTTTTTCTTGTTTCAACCAGTAAGTGCTACGTACGGTGGAACTATTAATATAAATAATCAGGACCAGGTATGGTAAGCAAACATACCTGGTACTGCTGTAGGGGGATACAGGGGTTTTGGGTCCATCGTGGGTTTTGATCACCATATATTACTACAGTATGTATCACCATGTATATGTAATACTATGCCCCTCCGTAATACTCATGGGTCCGATCAAGCACCTGAACCTAACCTCTCCTTACTGCGATTGCGATAGCTTTGTCGCTGCTGTGGGCTTTAATAGTTGTCATGCGCACACGGCCTGTGGTGGTTGTGAACTTGTACAAAGCTGACAGCAGGGCCAAAATACTTTTCGTACATGCGAAAGCGTTGTAGGCCTTCGGCCGCGTCATCTGGCCATTGGTAACGGACCAGACTCTCGTAACGGGAAGAAATACCCATGTATCTATCGCCAGCATGACCCATATATCTATATATCGCCAGCATCTTCGATGCTGCGCGGTTCTTAATCCGATACGGCAGGAGGAGGAGGAGCAGCAGCAGCAGTATCTCGTGCCTATAGCGACCCCCGGCTGTGGTAGATCTGTCCATATTCCGATAACGTCTCACATCTACACCGTTATATATACGATACTTTGTGGTACCAAATACCGAACATCTCTGGTGTCCGCTGTTCTCCGATCAACCACCTCTGCACAACATTTTTCTCGCGACGAACCCAAGCTTTCGCACATCGGTCAGATCATCTATAGATCATCCCCGCTATATGGTGATGTAGATCCCTCAGGGCAGATAAATACATGATCTTTCTATACTGATCTGTATGATCCAGCTAGTGTTGCTGGGTGGAAGCCGTGCATAACCTGCATGATCTAGCGCATGTTTCCTGGACTGGATCTGTACAATACAGATCCTACCCAACATCTGATAAGGGCAGGCTAGGGTATAAATGATATATATGTAGATGATACAAGGTATATATGTAGATGATATATCTGTAGATGACCCATCTGTAGATGATTTATCTGTAGATGATCTATTATTACGGGGGACCATAGTTAATGGGACCTATGGTATACATAAAAACCTATATATTTGACAATTTTTACTAACAATATTTGGTCCTATTAACTATGGTCCCCCGTAATAGCAGATAATCTATCTGTCCGATCTGTGGATGCTTTAGTGTAATCTGGTCGTGAATATAAAGGGCGTTTAGATGGCCACGAAATGTACGACTATACCTTAACTTGATGATCAAACTGATACCTGGTATACAGCAGTACCTTATTTGTATAGAACCGATACAGTAGTTCGTTGGTGTGTCTGCTCAGCAAACAGTCTCCACGCGAAGATGAAGGAGGTTCTTTCTCATCTGAGCCTCGCTCTATTGGTAGCACAACGTCATGGTATCCCCGTTTTCCCTCTGTTATTGTGGAGGCGTTACTATTCCTAACCTTCCGGATTATTTGCCCCGTTCGCTCAGAGCTCATCTGGAACGGCGTTAAGCGAAGTAATATACTAACACATTTGTGAGTATTACAAGATACGGTTAGCTTAGGCGACGTATCATAACAACAAATACTACCGCCTGAATCGCATCGGACGGCTACATTCACTGAATCGGTTCTCCGTATGCCACCGGCACCCGCGACGTCGCCCAGCACCTCATTCGATGCGCGTAAACTTTCAATATTTATCCAACACGAGGATTTCGTCCCGGCGGGAGCATCTCTTTCAACCTGTGCCGGTACCGGCTTCTACAGTAGTGTGTTACGACTTGCACCAGCTCCTAGGCAAAATAGTTGATAGTTCACACTAACTCCTCCTTGTATATTCGAGGATTTTCCCAGAATTTTCTCCGTCAGTCGGGGTTAGGGTTAGGTTCAGCGTTAGGATTGTTGTGTCAAGTACCACTATGACTACGATGTGGACACTAAACGGGGTTATTTTCCCGCCGACAATGGCGTATATTCATGTCTCAAACCATTTTTGCCGCATAACATCTGCTTTCTGGGAAATGTCCAAGGCAGTCGGTGTCGGGGTCACAGGGCTAGTAGTTATAGTCAACAATACTTTTGAATAACATTTTTTCGAAGCTGGGCCAAGGCCTAAATGTACTGTGCAGCCCTCGATCCCCATCCACAAACCTGGGATCCTGACTTAAGGACCAGCGTTTTGCTGACGGTGCTTGCTGATCGTCAAAAGTAAACAAGCGCCCCAAAGTCTGTACGCCCTTGTTTATCACATTCTTTCAAGAAAAAACGAGCGAATCGTCACCGAAGACGCGGTGAAACGGTTGTTCTTGACAAGGCAAAAAGGTAGAGGGGGACAAAGCAACCACTGCTGTTCTGTGGGCCAAGTCGGTTTTTGTATGGGTATGTGGCGGAGAGCTCCCGTCAGCGGGGCTGTTCAAACGAAGCAGGCGTTTTCTTCCTGTGCTCGAGATCACGAGGTGGTCGGCACAACCCTTGGGCCGTTAGGAGCTAGCAATGGACATCTCCTCATCCCGATGATCCACGCACCCATGCACCCACCCGTCCACCCGCCCACCCGCCCACCCGCCCACCCATCCGCCCGCCAGGTGGAGAAATTGGATCTTGCGTTCAGGGAAACCATGGGCCGACAGGGAAAAGACCTTGCCGCGGTTGTCGACCAGCTAGGGGTAAGAAACCACAGAAACGGCTGACGTAGACGCCCCGGCCGCAGCCGCCGATGAAGATTGGTGCAACCTTTATTAGTGCTCGCCCTTCCTGTGGTGTCTTCCTTCTTGTTCCTTCATATTCCACCGATAGCCTGGAGGATGTATGTTGGAATAAATACATACAAGTACCCTGGGAAGTACTTGGTTGACAACCGTTTGAGAGGATAACGCTCATGCATGCTCTGTTTTCTTCTCCTGATAATAGGCGGATTGCTCCCACAGCAAGTGGTTCGGAACGCAGGGCACCCGAATTGCAGAACACACGTTTTTTCTCTTCCGAAGAACTTTCGCGCGCAATGATGTAACACAAAGCTGTTTAGAGTAATGTCTCTCCTCTCCCCCCCCCCCCCTCCTACCCCCGGTGCAAGCAATGTTAGCCTGGTCGGCGCAAACCCGACGTGCTCCGTCACGGCATTGTAGGAATACGAGGGTATACGGTGATACGACTGCGATCATGTATGACATGTCCTCTGCCCTCACCCTCACCCTCACCCTCACCCTCCCCCCCCCTCCTCGGTGCCTTCTCCGAACGCGCACTGCCTTTTCAGCTTCGATCCGCGGAAAGCCTCCAAGCATCGGCGAAGAGACCCCCAAACGCCTCCGTCGAACAACCTTTTGGGAAACCCAAGGGAAACGGGGATGAAAAATTCCCACCGGCCGCCTCCGACCCTGCTGGAAAAAACTCTCCGAACAAGGATCTCGCGCCAGGCAATAACGGGGCGGTGCAATACCAGCAGTTGCAGGGCAAGCAGGGGCATGCCACGGCCGACTTTCAGGGTTCCGAAAAGTCGGAGGGAGGCGGGGCTGGCGGGGGGGCGGAGGGGGGTGGTCTCTGGTCGCAGGTCGGTGATGGAGGCGGTGGCGGGGGTGAGAAGCCAGCGCAGGGAGGGGAGAGTGTTGTTTGGAACGCGTACTCGCGCGGAAAGTGGGTCAACGGGCAGTGGGTACCGAAGGTGCGGAGTTTTTGTTTTGTTCGTGCTATTAACAGTAGGACTTACAACCTTAACTTTTCGATTTCTTCGCAGCGGGATCTCAAGAAACTTTTGCGGAGATGCCTCCGCTCGCGCCTTGTTGCTGTTCCTTGCACCTGCTATAGTTGCAAGGCGCGACCTTTTCTTGCACCTGCTATAGTTACCAAGTATCTTGGAGCGCGGTGCCCCTGTAGCCGGTACAGCCGTATAACCCGTACTGTAAATTATATGCGTATTGCGTTCGTGCCCGCCTTCTTATCACTATTTAGCCGTACAGTAGCAGTGCCATGCTGACGTATACTATCTGGAGGCAGTCGTAACCTGTAACGTTTTGAGAACGGCCTTGACCCACGAGCAAGCGCCCATGCGTACGCGATACTTTAGGTATATCAAGTTTTCTTTGTTGCGAAAAAATAGCCCCTCTTGCCCCCCGCCCCCTCCCCTCCCTGGTCGGTGAAAACCCGACATGCTCCGTCCCGGCATTGTAGGGATGGGAGGGTCTATGAGCATACGACTACGGCCATGCATGATATCGAGCACATTGCCCCTATCGAGTACACACCCCCCCGTCTCCCCCCTCCCCCCTCCCGATTCCCTCCCCCAATCTCAAATCTCTCTTGAACCTTCTTACTCTTGCAGGTCTTGGCAGACGACACGAGTCCCGACCTTTCCGATTTGGTGGAGAACCAGCGCCGAGTCCTGCTCTTGTCTGAGCGGCGATCGGGGGGGCACGCCGTCGGCGGAATCCTTAACGCCGACCCTCGCGTGTTTTACGTGGGCGACCCCTGTCGCATGGGCGGCGGACCCGAAGCCCTGGACGGCCGCGCGTGCTCGCTGGCCTTGTCGAGGCTGCTTGCGTGCCAGCCCACCGTCAACGACATCCGCAACCTCTACTCGTTTTCGTACATAGTGGGGAGGGTGAGAACGGGTTTCGTTTTTTTCGAGTGGCGGTTGGATGGGTGAACGAAACGCTAGGTGCTGTGAGCTAGCCGACTGTTGTAAGTCACCAAGTCACCAACTAGTTGTTAGTCGCGTGCGACATCTCGGGTGGTTTTCGTCTTCGAAAAAAATATCTGACTGATGGGTGCGTTTGTAGCTCTCGAGCTCCATTTTTTATTGAGAACTACCAAGCCAGATAGTCGGTCGGGCTTACTTCGTTACCCACCTAAAACCTAGCCAAGAAGTCATCAGTGGTAAGCCAACCCGCAGCCCCCATGAACGGAGAGGGGCTGGGAAAACGGTCGCGGATGCGAGTGGTGGTAGGCGGTTTTAGATTGATCGGTTTGTCTCAAGAGGCTAGGTTTAGCACGACGAACACATACCGCGAAAAGTAGGCGTCACCGTTCACCTGTGCCAGAAAAATAGGGGATCACCGCGCAGCTGACCAGAGTCGTGATTTCTCTCGGATGCCATCGCCCTTAGAACATGCGTCTGTGTTGGTTTGGACCGATATGTGTCACGACGACTTGGGAAAATATAGCGAATAGCTGAAATACAGCGGCGACAGCATCAGCGAGGCGGTGGGGTGGCGTGTCTTTCTCCTCTAGTTATCTCAACTAAAACGTTTTAGCCATACAACCGCACACCTCGATGGGCGCCTCTGCAAATACCGGACGGTAAGGTGAAGCCGCACAGAGCGGGGTCGGGTGCATTCCCACGGTGTTGTTTAACAGTCACAATAGGCATGAAGAACCAATCAGGCCAGAGCAGAAAATTCTCTGAAGTTCCCCGGACGATTCCCTCCCCCGACACCGTCATCCATACGTAAGGAAGTCCGGCCTCACAAGTAGTTCTCAGTAGGATGCAGCTCGCTCTTCAGGCGACTCGCCGAATGCCCCACAGCGCTTTCACTGGCTGTCTGGTTTGTGGCACCCGACGTGATCCATCCCGGCAATGAAGGAATGCGACGATCTACGTTCATACGGCTACGGCCATGCATGACATGAGTGCCCTATTCGCCCCCCTCTCCCTCCCTCCCGCTCTCCCTTCTACCCTCCCTCCCCTGGTCGGGCATTCCGTTAACTTTGAAAAGAGTCGGGCGTTGTCTGAGTTCGAGGATCTTCGTTGGCAGGTTGGGGGTTCCCCCGAAGACAACGACGGGATGGTTAGGGACAAGCTGGTGCAGCAATGCCGCCTGAGCAAGGCCATAGTTATCAAGGAGACACGACTACCCGAGGTGAGACCTTTCAAGTTATTGCTGCACGGGGGTATGCTCGATTTGACACGAGTCTAAGCATACAAGGGAAGTAAATGCCGACATTTTGGCAGCGACAAAAATCAAAAGCATGCATCGTATTGGAGCCGGGGGGGGGGGGGGGGAGGAGTGCTCGCTATGCGAAACCGAAGGAGGTCAAGTATAATACCTCGTAGATGACAAGGGAAAACACGCACACGAACACACTAGAGCGTCAGCAGCATCTGAAAGTCTCTTCCTCGGAGGCTGGAGCTCGCTTCTCTTAAAAAACGATTTTACTCCAGCGAAACATACCCCCATACCAACGTCAAGTAAATTGTCCCCAGAAACATGGATTGACCCTTTTTACTTGATTGTGGTGTGGCAACCATATCAATCGCCTAACGGGTGCGCGCAACAGCACGTCTAGTGTCATGCTACGCGCTTGTCGAAAGGTCAGCCTGTTTTTTTTCTCTCAGGTCGGGTGCAGCATCTCCTCCCCCCCCCCCCAGCGGTGTGGATCGACTAGTTTCACCGGCGTACAATGCACCCCACACGGCCTTTCGCACGCATGCTAACGGACCCACTTTCCACGACACCTCCTCCTCCTCGTCGAGGAAGAGAACCACACGGAGCGATCGTTCTGTTCCACGGAATAATAGCAGGCACATGTGAAACCGCCAGCGCCGTCGGTTGCAAGCCGAACCAATTGGAAACCCCCTGACACATCTCAGCTACCTCAGAAGCCCGAGCTGATTCGCGCGACCGATGGTTGGACACGCTACTGCTTTCAAGTCTCGGACGGTGCCGTTGAGGCCTTCTACCGCTGCGTAAAACATGTTAGGACCGTATAAACACTAGTATTCATACCAAGCGCTCCTTGTAGTTCCGTCCAGGGGCCCACTCTATTTCCCAAGTGGCCGTGCCCTAAAACGGAGGTGCCGTAGTTCTACCTACGTAAAGAGTGTCAAATTACCGCCCCTCCCGCACCGAGCCTTCCAAGACCACCGGAAACAATTTTTGAAGCAGAAGCAAACCCTCGTCCCCTCTCCTTCTCGTGCTTGGTACGAGCAATCAATGTCTGCCTGGTCGGTGAAAATCCGACGTGCTCCGTCCCGGCATTGCAGGGATGCGAAGGTCTACGATCATGTGACTACGGCCATACATGGTATCGAGTTGCACCTCCCCCCCCCTCTTATTCTCCACTTCGTCCCTGCCCCCCCCCCCGTCTCTGTGATGGCACGGCGGGATCGAACAACCGGCGAATGTCATGCTCCTCCTCCGTTTCCAATGTATGTGCATATCTGGTACCTAAGTGACACACGAGAGTATCCCCTCCCTGACGAGGGCAGTGACTTGGCCAGAATTCGCGATCAGGTACTGGTTGGGTGACGAAATAAGCCTAGCAGCTAACGTTAGAAAACAGAACTCGAGCTACAATTCGTCCGTACAAAGCCGCCAAGTGAGGTATACAAACAGTGAGGTATACAAACACCAGAAATGACTCCGGAAACATTAACAGCCGCGTATCTGACGGCCATAATATTCCTACATTATAGCCAACCAATAGCTTAGTCAGCGACTCTTATACTGCTGTGGGGGGCTCCCAATAGTGCCGGATGAAGAGTGCCGGTGAAATCGCTTGGCAAGAATGGAACCCGCGAAAATGCCGGTACCGGCATCATTGGGAGCGGCCTCTCACTATTGCCGGTTACCCTACGGGGCTCTGAATAGTACCGGTTTAGGCATCTGCAACAGTTCAGAGCCCTCCCAGCCTTGCTTCCGACTCCCCACTGCCCAACGTGCTGTAGACGAGAGAGGAGAGAGCTACGTACCGCAGTTCAGCACGGTACCAGCAACGACACACGTAAAGATCACACCCCGATGGTATAGGACTAGGCCACCTACCGAGAAAACGAGCAATGCGAAGGGCAGGCTAAGATTCACAGAAAAATAAGAAATTCGGGAGTCGTTACACTGAAGATACTATACAACTCGCCCATTCTCCAAACAAGAAACTCACCCTCGGGCCAGTTTCCCTATTTCGTATTGCAGTAGGTGTTCTGTACATTGTACAGCACGACCAGTCAAGACGCACCTTGCCCTGTGCAGCGGGTGAGCTGCGCCACCTGAACGAACGCATACGTCAAAAGCCCCTGGCGGTCACAGGCGAGGAGAGCGGCGACGGAGATGCCTCCTCCTACCTGAAGAAGGCTGCTGTAGGATGGCGAAGGTCGCAGCGCACGCGTCTAAATCAGTCCGCCGGACAGACCCCCCCGCTATCACCCATAATGCCCTCCCTTCATGTGGCACTCTGTTTGGCATTGTATGTCGCACTCCAATTCAAGTGTTCTCTAGTAGTACCGGTACCGGCACTACTGGAGGCATCTCACAGCCCCCACTAGTGCCGGTGTCCTCGGTAGTGTCGGTGATTTGGGCTGGCGCATACCGGCACTATTGGGAGCCCCTCACTGCTGTATATGAGTCAGCCAAATATACAGCCCAACTATTACGGGGAACCATAATTAATAGGACCTATGGTATACACAAAAACCTATATATTCACCTAGTTCTACTCACTATATTTGGTACTATTTACTATGGCCCCCCGCAATAATTGCACCGCACACAGCTACCGCCACTGTCAGGGCTAGGTTAACTGATAACTAGGCAACTTACAGTCAACCATCCAACGAGAAGCTAGTCAGCGACTTGAAGGCAGTCAGACCACCAGAACTAGTCGGCGACCTATAGGCAGCCGGCCAACTACTAAAAGAGTAATTAGTCGGCGACCTAGAGTCAAGCGGCCAACTATTAATTAGTATCTAGATTGCGACTCACAGTGAACCAGCCACCAATTAAGTAGTAACTAGTCGACGTCTTCTGGTCAACCAGCCATCTGTTAAATACCTGGTAGTAACTAGTCGGCAACTTCCTGTCAACCAATACCTATTAAATAGTAACTAGTCGTCGACACATAGTCAAACAGCCAACTAGCCACTAGTCGGTGACGACTTACAGTCAACCATCCAACATAAAAACTTTAGTCGGCGACTCAAGTATAAGAAACAAACTAATAGTCGCACCTCTCACCTCTCGCTCGCCCGCGCGTCCCCCTCCGCTACCGCTGCGGATACTGACCGTATCAGGTGACACCGCAGCTGACGACGGAGGAATTGGGTACCGAGTTTTTGCACATCGTGCGCGACCCCAGAGCCGCTGTTCACGGACTGGCGGAAGGGTGGGAGGGGTCTAAGAGCAACTACAACCTCGCTATGGCCGAGGACTGCACGGAGCTGGCTTCCAGGTGAAAGCGGTAGAGTTCGTCGTTTTTGTTCGGTGAGTCTTAGGTGGGGAGCGGTACGGACTCCCATTTATTATCTGGGGAACATCTGATAGTAATGAGAACCAACTGTGTGTGCACATACTGTAGAGGTATACATTGCTTTTGGGGTCTTTGGTGAGTTCGGATCACTACGTATTACTATTACGGGGGACCATAGTTAATAGGACCAAATATTGTTAGTAAAAATGGTCAAATGTATAGGTTTTTATGTATACCATAGGTCCTATTTAATATGGTCCCCCGTAATACGGCCCTCCGTAAATAGCGTTTGAACTGTCACTTGATTTCACACCGTCGTTAGCTTGTGGTGTGTTCCCCTAAACTTTCTTGGTATACGTACGTACGATGTGTCCTTTCGGATAGAGTAAGGGCCCCCAGACTCTTTTATCGTTGTACGAAGCGTTTTTTATTTCCAAGTTATAAAATGATCTACTGCTGCACCACTCTGTGTCGAGCCTTAAGGATCGTTTGTATTTATTATTACTATAAAGGTGTTATATTGTTACGGGGGACCATATTAAATAGGACCTACGTTACACACAAAAACCTATATATTTCGCTATTTTTACCAACAATATTTGGTCCTACTTACTATGGTCCCCCGTATTAGGGACATACTTGATACCTGGTATACACGTTCGGGCGTGAGAGCCGTCAATTGTGGTCGCCGTGTAACGTTTTTTTTTTTTCAAGGTTCCAACGTTCTCTATATACATATGGGCGCGAGGGTCGAAGGGGTCGGCGTCGTTGGGGGAAAGCAACGGCGCACGTAGTTCTGTGGGTGCCTTCTGGGCACGCAACGCCTTATATATTTCCGCCTTATACGTGCACCGTAGAACACGCTAGCGATAACACACCCCCTTGGGGAGATTTTCCGAGCCTACGTTATCCAAAGCAAGGGGGCGCACACACAAACAAAATGGCGGCTTTGGAAAGGCCTCGCCTAGATGTTTCCATGACAGACACATCATCGCTCGTCGTATTCAGTACGCCCTCCCCGCTGTCGAGAAAAAATTGCTTCGACCTTTATCCGAGAGGGTGTGTTATCTTATCGCCCGGGTGATAGCCTTATAGTTTGTTATACGGTGTTTGTGACTAGACGACACACCACACACGCGGTCTACGGCGGACGGGGACGAAGAGGAGGCGCGGGCGTTCCTCACGCTCTTGCTTTCCGGTTGCTGCCTGCTTTGTCGCACCCCCTGCGGCACCGACCACTCCTCGTGCTGAACCGCTTGGCAGGATGTGCAGAACGACGGAGAAGAAGCTGGCCAAACTGACGGAGCTGGGGAAGCAGCGCTTTCGGGTGCTCAAGTATGAGATGGTGAGCGATCCGATGTAAACAGCGAACGGAAGAGGGCTCGCTCGCTCGCTCACGCGGTGTGTAGGGGGGCGTGTTTCCTTCTAACCCAGACCCTTACCAGGCACATCTACTATTTCAACTCAGGACGGCTGTGACGGAAATTTAAGGACCGTTTGATGTTCATATTTGCGAAACAATGTTCTCTCAGTAAGTCATCGCCACAACGCAGTCCCTGGTCCCAGGATAGGCTCCAATACCTCTGGAGTGGAAAGTTACCGCAGGAAGAAACCCCCCCCGCCGGAAAAGTAGGGCCAGATACACAGGCTAGCTGAAACAAATCGTCTGCCTTAGACAAAACTAGAAAAGTGAGATCAGCATATACGTACGTACGTGTCAGACCTCTCTGGTAGCACGGGTCCGCACGCCCATTTTGCTTTCCTTGTGCCCCCCCCCCCCCCTCGCTATCGCTGTACACGCACCCCCAGGTGATCGAGGCTCCGTTCGCTATGGTGAAGAGCGTGTACAACTGGCTCGCTCTCGGGCAGCTCCCCCAAGAGGTACCGTAGCCAATTGATTCTCGTAATTCACATCTCTGGGCTCGGTGGGGCCGAGGCGCCGTGGGACGACAGCGGACGCGTGCCTCGATAGGGATATACCGGCAGGTTACGGGTAGAAGATCTTCGCTCTTGAACTGGGTTGTTTCTTAGTACCACTGGAACCCTATTCGTGCCTCACCGAGATTATATATTTCACACCTATATATAGACCGAGATATACCGCTTAAGCGCAAAAATTGTAATGACCGACTATTACGGGGGACCATAGTTAATAGGACCAATATTGTTGGTAAAAAAGGTAAAATATATAGTTTTTTATGTATACCACAGGTCCTATTAACTATGGTCCCCCGTAATAGTACTCATACTAGCGCCTGAAAATAGCTTTACATTTCGGCCCAGAGCGGTATGAGATTTTTGACCGGGGGTTATCACTTTCAGTACTGCGGTCTCGTTTTAGGGACAAACTACTTGGAATTTGAGTGGTTTGTCCCCAAAACGGGACTGCAGTATAAGTACTGCGGTCTCGTTTTGGGGGCAAACTAGTTAGAATTTGAGTGGTTTGTCCCCAAAACGGGACTGCAGTATTGAAAGCGTTGTGCCACGATTTTTTTAAAAACAATTTTCAGGTTTTTGGGGAGATGTATATGTTAAGCTTAAGTTGACAAGAGTCTCAAAAACACCACGTGCACCCACACCGTCGCACGTAGGTTTCAGCGCACGTACGCCCCAGACTGCAGCATTTCAAGGGTACGTTTTGTGTGTAGTAGGGGTATATCGTGGCTGGGAGAGAAACCCTCAAGAGGGATGTTGGCCGACGGACAAAGGGGTGGGGTTGTACGAACTAATGCGTGCGTGCTCTCGGCAACCAAAAAAATTGCTTCCGGTTCCGCCCAATAGCGTTATTTTTGAAGTACTGTAATAGCTGTATCAACTTACATTGCGTGTTACTACATGCGTGTGAACTGGGTGTGGGTGGGAGAACTGAACTAATGAATGACCAGAGTTCAAGTGGTATTGGGAGCAATTCAGACTATTTCGAGACATCAGTTAGTGCGCACCTCGAAGGCACACAATATAGCTGCCCTGGGGGTAGACCACCCCGGTGCATACCCGAGCATGGCCAAAACAACAAGGTTCGGGTATCCCAGAGTATGTTCACATATACCACACCTCGGACAACTCATTCACTCCTGGTCTGTATGATCTGTATGATCTGTATGATTTGGATCATGTGTGGTGGGGGGCGCATAACCTATTTGATCTAAGTGCATGTTTCCCGGGTTAGATCTGTCCTACATACAGATCCTGCGCAATGTATCGTAGCGGTGGGTTAGGATCTAGATGATCTATCTGTGGATGATCTACCCGTAGATGATCTTCCTGTAGATGGTATGCCCGACGTGCGAAGTATCTACCCTACTACGAAACCTACGCCCCGTATATTATTTCCTTCCCCCACTCGATCGTCGGCGCTTTTGTTTTCCGCGCCTTGGCCGTGCTTTCGTGTGTGCGCTTGCACGCCCCGTCTTATCCCATGGTGCGGCGTGCCCTGAAGGTGACCGATACCATCACGAGTCTGTCCGCCACGGGCAAGCCTGACTCCCCTCCAAGTATGACGGTCATGGACAAACCCCGGACTTCTTCTGTGGGAAGATTCGAGTGGTGAGAAAGGCCACTAATCGAAAAGGCGGGCGTTGCTGTCCAATCGTACGGGGTGCAAGGAACATCGGATAGACAGCCACCAACCAACGACGACGATAGTCGCGCCCCGCGGTACGCCTTCCCAGGGCGAAGCGTTCTAGCGTTTAGCCTGAAACCGGCTGGCCCGCGCTGTTCCGGTGCTTGCGGCGGAAACCGCCAGCTTTCTCTCGGCTGCATCTCGGCGAAAAGCTCCTACCCAATATACCACCTCAGCATTCTTGCCTTCACTGAGTGAAATAATGTAATGCCTTGCCGTCAGGGCATAGCGACCGTGCTGTTGCTCCTACATGCGATAACGTTCCTATATTATTTTTCGCACGCGACGCAGTTGCAACACCCCTTGCCCCCCCCCCCCCCCCCCACCCCCCACCCTCTGCCCTCTAGGGCAACCCGTTGGGCCGCCGAGATGCCTGCATTCCGCCGCCAGCAGGTCCAGTACGCCTGTCAACCATTGCTGGTCGCTCTCGGCTACGACGAACCCGAATCGGTGGACCCTTCGTCAGAACAGCTCCCCATCGGCGATTCCGATGCCTCCGGTGCCTCCGACGCCTTCGAAGCCTCTAGCGGTGCCTCCGGTACCTCGACTGCCTCCGGCGACGGCAATCCTGGCAACGAGGCGGCTTTCTCCAGCGACGACGGTGAAAACGGGCGGGTGTATTTGCCGGCACCGGCACCTAATGCTGCCGCCGCTGCTACTGTCCCCGCTCATGCCGCTGCTGCGGCCACTACCCCCGCCGCTGCTGCTGCCGCCGGCGCACCGGCAGCCGCAGCGGACGGCAAGACGCCGAGGGGAGGGGCGGGAGAAATTGATACTGTTGTTCAAAGGGCGGAGAAGGTCGGCACGGAAACAGAGAGCTAGAGCAAGGGAAGGGAGTTGATTTGCTGTCGCACCTGTGTTGGAGGTGGAGAGGAAGCGTGACTCGATAGCCGCCGGTGGCTGCAAAGGGGCGTAGAGAATCTATTTTAGGGCCGTCGAGGCCGCGATCGAGGCTACCGGGGATGTAGGCAGAGGGTCTACCATCGAGCACCGCTGGTACGCATACTAGGGCGCACGTGTCCAAGAGCTGTTGCTTGCGGCAAAGAAGGTCACCGTCAGGCTTCCGTCTAGATGCTTCTTGGGGGCGATCTAGGAGAGGAAAGGCGAAAGGGTGGGAGGGGATTGTTGTTAACGGCTCTCGCGCGAGATCGCGCGCGCCGGGGTATGTATGTTTATGTTGCCGTCGGCAGTGGAAGCCGATGTCATCGTATCCCTTTCGCAGCTCTGCTTCCCTCCCCCTTTTACCCTTCGCGCGTACATGTATAGCGCGTAAAAAGGAAGGATTTTTTCATTCGTCGTTTTTGTAAGTTTTCGATTCGTCCTTGGTTTTTGTGTGTGTTTGTTTGTTTGTTTGTTTGTTTTTGCCGATTGGTAATGATAACCTTTGCTGATGCAATTCGCGCACGAGTAGCGCGCGCGATACAGGTTGGCTGCGTTTGCGCCGGGAGTACGTAGCTTGAAGGGGGAGAAGCGTTGTTTTTGTCGCGATGCTCGCTCGTTGTTCGCTTGATTGAGCTGTGCGCAGTGGAAGCTTACGCTTTTTATTTTTTGCATGTATTGTGTCGTTCTTTCGTAGTATAGTGGCAGACAGGCAGGTGCGGAGACTAACAAGTCGCCGCCTTTGTATGCAGTGGGGCATCATGGAGGGGCGTTTTAGTAAAGTCTATGGGCTTTCGCAACCACAGGTGGGGTGGGTTCTGTATGGCGAGGATTGAGAGTGGAGTGGGCTGCACGAATGAGAGCGGACGATTCCCCGCGGTTTGGGAGGAAAGTGGTCGACCACCTCGGCGTGGCCACCCTCGCCGAAACGTAGCCGCGACGAGCTCACCTATAAATAACGGTATCGGCAACTCCGAATGGATGAGCGGGGTCATCGCGGTCTTCCCGTATGAAAAAAACACAGTTTCCAACCTCTCGTCGCTTTTTGTGTGCATGAGCTGCCCTTTTTTTCTGCAACACCAAAAATGCCAAACAACCTATTACACGCGTCGGACAGATAACCAATCTCGCCCATGCTATATTCTAGATATTTCAGGGCAGATATATTCCTGATCTGTATGGCATGATCTAGCTCATGCTGCTGGGTGGGAACCGTACAATCTTCGTGGCCTAGCGCAAGGTTTCCTGGGTTCGATCCGTACTACAGTGTACAGATCCTGCACGACGTATCATGGTGGCAGGTTGGGGTCTAGATGATCTATATGATCTATCATGTAAATCGTGATCATGACGGCAGGTTAGGTAGGGTCTAGATGATCAACGGCAGGTCGTGATTTGTCTAACGTGTGAGCTGTTTGCCGAATGGATTCGGAGAGCCGATAACTCTTTTGAAGCTTCAGTGCCGAAAGTTACCAAAAATTACTTCTGAAGCACGGTGGGGATCAAACTTCGCGGGTCGGTTCTGGGCCGATCCGACCAGAACTGACCCGCGAGGTTTGATCCCGACTCACCTGATCCCATCCGACCCGTGATAGTTTGAAAACCTCCCGACCCGACCTGATCCGACCCAACCCGACCCAACCCGACCCGGCCCAACCAGACCCCATCCGATTCGACGTGACCCGACCCGTGATATTTCATAAACTTCCAGATCCGACCCGTGATTCGGGTCATGATGCGTAAAGATCGCCGAAACTCCGAAAAACACAATCATTCCGAAGCAACAGCGCATCTTTCAAGCACTGCCAGGTGGAAGAAAAGAGGGCGTTGTTATTGCTGAAGCTGATGCGACAAAACGAAGCCATCACGGCTCGTCCTAGCGGAAGATTTACCTAGCCGCTTTGCACGAGCCGCACGATTTGTACGTAAACCCACTGGCGTATACAGAGTAGTCTATTTTAAGGTCTGCCTTCCGACTAACTCCGTGCGATGTTTAGTCCACAAAAATCACACCCTGAGGACAAAAGTAAAACATAGCCACCCAAGGGGTGCAATTGAAACGTTCGAGGGTCTTAACTTGTGGAGACATGCACTTGACCCCGAAAAAATGACTCCAGATACAAGTGGATACTGCAAATCCCATGGCCTACTACGTACGCACATGATAAATGCTCACTTTAGCAACACACAAAACCGTCTCCCAACTGCATTGGGAAGCTACAGTAGTTGTAAATACCTGGTATAAACGAGTAACTGCTCAGATGAGGAGCCCGGTCAGCTAGAAAAATTCGGCTAAAATCTCCTGCCCCTAATTGCAACTCCTATTGTACGTCCCTAGCCTAGTTGCAAACCCTATCGTACGCCCTACCCCTAGTTGTGGCGTTCTACGATAGAGGTTCGCCCTAAATTTTCTGAAGCTCCTCGGGTGGAGCTCCATACTCCCCCCGAAAACTGACTCCAGCACAAATCAAATTTCATCCCGACGAATAATCCCATGGGCCAAGTGCTCCAAAACGTCATTTTTCGAAAGAAATTTGGCATTCCGACGACTTGGGGTTAAAGAACCCCGTCATTCAGAAAATATTCTAGCGGAAATGTGCTACCTCTTATCACAGAACGCGTCCGTTGCAACACCTATTGTAGCACGGTCCACGATCGGGGTTGCAATTAGGCAGCGGACTACGCTATGCGGTCGTGCCTACGCAGTCGCAGTAACTCCCTAACAGAACAGCCCCAGCAACGAACGTATCCCGGGGTTTAATCGATATATAGTCATGCCACACGCGCGGCTGGTAGGTGACCCAACAAAAGAGGCATTTCGCCCCCCGCCCCGCCCGCCTTCCGCCCCCCGCTATCTATCGGAAACCTCCGCACGATCACTTCCAGCCGCTATGCTGGGGTCGTGAGGGGAGATATCAAACAACTGCACCCCCGCCTCCGCCGACACTGCCGCCAGCTTTACCATTGGAAACCCCGCCGTCACCCCCTGCCCCTTCACCGCCCCCGCCTCCTCCGCCCCCCCTCCGGCACTGCCACCGTCCCCTCTCCCGCCCTCCTGGCACCCGATGCCGCAACCGCCCTCAACTTGATTCCGGCTCGAGGAATCAGGGTTTGGTGGGCCTCCTGCGCCTTCTTGCCTTAATCTTGCGTGGTGATCGGCGAGGGCGACGAGAGTCCCGTGCGCGGGCATCGGATCCCCGAACCGGCAGACTGCGAGCACCGAGTCGGGCGGGCCGGGGTTGCGCTTGCGGAAGACGGAGGTTGGGTTGTAGACGTGAAACGTTACCGGCGGTAGATGAGGGGGAAGGGAGGGAGGGGGGGAGGAGGAGGAGGGTACGGAGGGGAAGGAGGAAGAGGAGGAGGGTGGGAAAGAGAAGGGGTTGGGGGTGGGAGTGGGGGTGAGGGTGATGTTGCCCCTGTGAGAGGGGAAGCGGGAAAAGTGCGAGGAGGAGGAGGAGGAGGAGGGTGGGGGGAAAGAGGAGGTGGCCGGGGCGGGGATGGAAGTAGGGGTGATAATTCCCCTGTTTGCGGCGTTGTCGGCGGCGGTCCAGTCAGCGCGTGGCAAGGTGCGCTTCCTAGCGAGCCATCGCAACGGCGCAGCGCGAGGAACCCTTTCGTCGTGCCCGACGGTGTCCTCCATTCGGCGTCTCACCACGTATGACCTGCGGAAAAAAACAAAGGTGCCACTCGTTGAGTTACTGCTGTACAACTTATATAGATCCCATCGAGAATCAAGTAACATAGCGGTTACAAACCATCACATTGCTCATCATGCGACGGCTTGAAATACACGGTACTGTGGGAGTGGACGCAGGAGTGCAAACACTTGCCGGTTTCGCAGCGCGTCAATGGCTGTCTGAGAGTACGCGATTGGGTTCCGTACGCGTCGCCGAAAACGGCGATAGGTTCGACGGTGGAGGAGAACTAACGTGCTTTCTGGAAGAACAGACGCGGTTTACTCGAAGCGCATGCGAAAGAGTCTACTGCTGTAGAAGGAAGGACAGCAGCCCACCAAGGTTTGCCGTCGTCACCGCCTAGTTTGTCGAGGGGGGTGGCACGGCAGTTGCTCCGGTTTTCGCTTTTGAGCCTAGCGCGGGGGCAAGGATTACGGGCATCATCGCCCATGACGACGACAGCGACGACGACGACAAATAGCGAATACAAACTCCACCTTCGCTTGAGCTCCGCGTAGGCCCGGTAGCACTCCCACGGTACGCCGGCCCGCGCCAGAATCTCAAACATCTCCCCGACGGACAGGGCAAGCTGCCCACCGTCATCCGTGACACCGCACCGGCCCCGCTTAGCCCGCCGCCGACGCCCCTCCCCTGACCCCCCCCCCACACCGTATCCTTGCACAACTCCAGTCTCGGCCGGCATATCGTGAGGACCACCCCCAAGTAAGGTAGGGTTGCTCTCGCGAGCCTCCGCCAACACTCTTCCGCTGTCCGGGCACCGAGGACCCGCGATGTCAGCAATGGGACGCTGCTTTTTGGGTACGACCGTGGTGAACTGGCTCTGCGGGTTAGAGGGTAACTCCGCGTTTACTGAGGCTGCGACAGCAGCAACCCTGTCGCCGCCGCCACCGCCGCCATCGTCACCTTGCCCACCCCCCCTGCCGCCACCAGTGTAGTCGCTGTCGTTGTCGCCGCTAGGGTTTCTCGTTGCTGGGAGGAGTTTCGCTACGAGTGGAGCCGCCACGGTTGGAGGCGACGGGGGCACGTGCGGTGCCGCTCGAGCACAAGCGAGGGGGGAGCTGAGGGTGACGCCCTTCGGTTCCGCTGCTGTCGGTTGCGCCTCGCCTCGCTCGTCTCGTTTCCCGGAAGCGGCCGAGCTCCCCTCTGCTTCGTTCCGGGTAATAGCGGCGCGTATCGATTCTGGTGTGAGCCCCACAGGCGCCACCGGTGCCGCCGCGGTGTGTCGTTCGGCCGGGGTTGTGGGCGGAGAGTAGACCGTGAGCATGCCTCGCTCTGCTAGCCAAACGCCTTCCTCAGCATGGAGCATCGTCCGCCCGCGCCAAGTTGATCCCTGGAGGAGCCGCCCGTATAGCAACACGCGGCAGTTACGAGGGAAAACAACACACCGGGTGAACATAAAAACGTTTTCGCCGTGGGTGCTCTCAACTGCTTCATTCGGCACTGCATCCGCGTTTTTGAAGACAGAATGCTTGGGATTAGTGTGGGCAACTATTTTGTTAGTTCTTGAACCATATCGTCACCACACGGGTACCATGCGGCTACCACACGGGTGGTGTTCCCTGTTTATGTTGGTCTGTGTTGTGTGTTCTAAATAAGGAGTGCCTGGTACTAGGTTTCGGTGAAGACGGCTCAAGTCAAAGAGGCGTGCTTTGAGCTATCTTCGCAGTGTTTTCGCCGTCGATGTAATTGTTGCTTACAGTTGCTGTTGCTGTTGTTGCGGCTGTATATATATATTTGCTGTCGGCAGTTACTGTTGTTGTCGTTGTCGTTGTTGCTGCCGTTAACAACAGGTTACACGCCACTATATTGGCCTTGTCCTTGGTCACAGCACAAGTGTATATGCATATATAGACCTCGGTCGTCAGTTCACTTCGTTGAGCACAGCCGTAGCGTGCACACATCGCCCGCCTCACCCCCTCGCCTCATATCCTTCGTCCGGTGGAATTGGCGCTGGGGCTCAACAACAGCAGCAGTTTGAGTGTGCTGTAGCAGTAGAGGACGGGAAAAATACCGACGGATACTTGTACTGTGTAGTGCTACTGCTGCTCCTGCTGCTATTTTCAGTGCTGGTGCTGCAACGGTGCTGTAGTGTTAATGCTGATATTTGCTCATTACAGCTACAGCTGCTGCTACATGCTATTGCTGCTACTGCTGCTGTTGCTACTGCTACTGCTATTGCTACGTTGAGTACTACTGTACTGCTACTGGTACTATTTAATATTAATACTGTCACTGCTACTACTGCTACTGCCACTACTATTGGTAGTACTGCTGCTACTGTCACAAGTACCGGTACTGCTGCTACTGCTACTACTCCCGCTACTGCTACCGCATCCCTATCGCTACTATTGTTGCTACCGCTACTACTACCGCTACTACTACTGCTACCGCTACTGCTACAACTATTGCTGCTGCTGATACTACAATGATGCAGCTACTAGCAATGCTCCTGCGTCTGCACCAGCTACTGTTCCTCCTCCTGCTCCCGCTACTACTGCTACTGCTACAGCTGCTGCTACTGCTACTGCTACTGCTGCTGCTGCTACTACTACTGCTACTGCTGCTGCTGCTGCTGCTGCTACTACTACTACTACTACTACTACTACTACTACTACTACTGCTACTGCTAATGCTACTGCTCCTGCTACTGCTACTGCTACTTCAAGCACCCAACCAACAAGCGCCAAGTGCTAAGCATCCAAGCTGAGGCCTCCGTATGCATGATCGTGATCTTTCATTGCGACAATGAGGCCGTACGTACTGCTGTATCTGGTACCCTGTACTTGGTACGAGTATGAGGTATCTGGTAAGCATGACGCACCGCTGGTGGTTCTTGTAACGTAACACGCACCACTACACCCGGAAATGTAAAGAGGTTTTGGATGATCATTGCCAATCCTGAAGTTCATTATATTTTCGGACATAATGGTGTATATGATGCGCCGTGTCCTCAACACTCAACACAGCCAGCACAGGCGCAGAAGATGCTGATAGCTGTACTTATTATACGTACGAAAAGCAAATTGTGAAAACACACTCCAGGCGGCATGCGTGCTCACCATGGACTTGAGGGAATCGCCTCGGGGCTGCAGCACCTCGAAGACGGCGATCTCTTCATGCCACATTGCCTTGCACGTGCCCTTTCCAGGGCGTCGACCGTCGCCCTCCTCCTTGCCTCCCAGGCTTGCAGCCCAGAGCGAAGCGGCCGCACCGTATGATGCCGCTGGTAATGCCATTTTCTTGACGCACCGCTAACCGCCGACCTACTCAATTGTCCAAGCAAGGAGACCTCCGTATAGCATACCGCCAGGCTGCTATGAGAGGGGGCAACAGGAAACAAAGCCTCGATGCCTGCTCTGTGGCTTGTGGCCTGTGGTGTGGTATGGGCCAGGGGCTATTTCTATCGGCTGACAGCGTGGGTGGGACTGCTGTGGGAGCTGGTGTGCTGGTGTGGGAAGTGGGAGGATGTGGGATGGGATGTGGGATGTGGGATGTGGGATTTTGGGGATGCGGGACAATCAGCATCCTGCTTGGGGCCAATCACAAGCCTTGGTTGTATTCAACTTTATTAATTACGCCGCGTCGCGTCCTAGCTCCTAGCGCGTGCGACGCGCACCGCCCATCCACACCATGACCAATGACCACGCGCATGACCCATGACCACGGGATCACAGGACCACCGATGTTTTGGGGTCGTAGGTGCTGTTCATCACTGCTACATGCCATTGCCGCCACTGCGATAGGAGCTTCCTCAGGACCTGGACGCTATATACACGCACCACAACAAGGCCACATCAACATTTACCTATACCTGGTACCTGGTAGGTACCTGGTACGAGACAAGAGTAAACAGGTTACGCGTCTTGAACAAAAAGAGAGAGAGAGAGCAACCCTGACACATACCTGTGTACCAGGTTACATTATGTCACATACCGGTGTGTGACGTGGACCCCCAGCGCGAAACACTTACTCGTCAAGCTCCGAACGGTGCCTTGCCAAGTCCCTACTCGTACTTCGAGTTATTGGCTTCCAGCGCGGACAACGTTTACCGACCACACAACCGTCTCGTACCCGAAGGCCCTCAAGAATCATGAAGACGCGGTGCGAGAGCATCGAAACGACCATCAGCAAACGACAGCTCTTGTTCGCGGGGGGCGGGGTGCGGCAAAGCGAGGGGCAACTACTCGTACCCAGTCGGGCGATGTTCTCGACGATAACCGGTGGGGAGGGCCCCGACGCCGGGCGGACTATCGAAGACTTGTCGCAAAGGCTTGAAGCCACCGAGGGGTCCACGGAACACTCCCCCTTCTATCTGGAGTTGTTCCCCACGATGCCGCTCATTGCAGCAAAGAAGGCGGGCGAGTGGAACCGAGGGGTGTTTAAAGCAGCCGAACGGTTCCTGGTCAGGTGGCACGAGGATGAGGCGAAGTTGTGTAGAGGCGCCACGCACCCGTTGTTTGGGTGGCGTCCAAGCAGGGAGTGGTGAGGGGACGGCATCGGTTAGGGGAACCGCAGTTGACGAAAGCAGGAAGGAGACGGCCGACAGGGTAGCAGGTACCAGGTCAATTGTCTGTGTGCGCACTGGTATGTATGTAAAACAGAACTAAGAAGCCGGTGGCCGTAGTGATACGTCGTATGACTTGTCAAGTTAATTATAAGTATAACCTGCCTATGGTACGAATATATTCATAACAGAAACTGCTGCGTTGCGGCTTCTTCGAATGTGATTTGCTGTGTTGTGTTGTGTTGTGTTGTGTTGTGTTGTGTTTGGATCTGATTTTATTTTATGTTTCCCGTTTTCCCCCCCTTTCTTTTTCTTAGTAAGGGAAAGGCCTTGTTTGTCTTGATGGGTGGCAAGCCTGTTTTTTTGGTGGGGTGCTCTCTGATTTGCTTTCAGTAGTTCGCTTCGGTTACTCTTAATATTTTGCATTGTCGGTAAAACATCTCCGGGGACACACAGCAGCGACATACCGTCAACCATCGCTCCATGTCGACCAAGTACGAGAGGGCGGCATTCCCTTCACCTTCTTCGTCTCCGGGGCTATGTGTTTTCGGAACACTGACGTACACCTCTCGTAACGCCCTTTCTTGTTGAGCGAGCCGCGTTTTGTTTCGCCGGCGCGGAGCAGATTATTGGTTGGTAGATAGCCGGCACCGCCACAGCCATTCGCGATCAGACATGTTAGTAGACCACGGTTTGACCACTTGACTGAACGCTTTCTTTATTAAAACCAATATATTGAGGGATGCCTTGACGCGCCCACAAAAAACGGGCCCCTTGACTGACCGCCACCTATACTAAAGCTGAAATATTAAGGGGGGCCTTGATGACGACCAAAAAATACCGGATCACTTGACTGACCAACCCCATTCTAAAAACAGGATAATAAGGGAGGCAAGGCCTTGGCGCGCCCCAAAAAAGACCGGGCCCCTTGACTGACCGCTGCCTACACTAATGCTAGCTTATTCAGGAGGGCCTTGACGCGACGAAAAATACCTGATCCCTTGACTGACCGCCGCCTATACTAAAACCAGTATGGGAGGCATTCCCCAAAAAGACCGGACCCCTCGAGTGAGCGCCGCCTGTACTAAAGCTAGTATAGTAAGTGGGCCCTTGACGCGCCCCCAAGAGACCCTACCCCTTGACTGACCGCCCCCTAGACTGAAGGTGGTATATCGAGGGAGGCCCTGACGCGCTCGAAATGTCCGGTTCCCTATTGATGTATATTCTGATACCACGATGTACCTACATAAAGAGACCGTTCGTGCCTTCATGTTTCAACAAACGATATTTATGTTTCTGGAAGGCAGGAAGACCTGGGTTATGGATCGACGGGCGCATTGTTTGCTCTGCTGTGGCATGCGGCCCTGTTTGTCTTGTCACCCCGCCTTATATATCATGATCGCTTTATCTGCCAGGTAGAAGTACAAGAAACACCTGCGAGCACCAAAACAAAACAAAAAAACGCGGGTAGGTAGTGGTGGGGTGTGGATCAGGTTCTACACAACGTACAGCGGCGGCATCGGGGAGGGGGGTGCACTCACTATAATGCGTGGCCGTAGGCGTATGATCATAGACCATCGCATTCCTACGATGCCGGGACGGAGCACGTCGGGTTTTCACCGACCAGGCAGACATTGCTTGCACCGAGCGCGAAGCGCCGTGAGGTGTCCGGCGAATCGCATGAAGGGTGAACTGCATGCTACTACGGACCACCTTTGAGGCGGGTTTTCTTTCATGTGGATGACAGCGCCAATTAATTAATTTAATTTCTGGTGTGACCACTTCCGGAGATAGCATGGGTTTACTATGTAACTGCCTCGTGGGTGCCTTACCATATACCCACTACGTGATACGATCATCCCCCTTGTGCGGAGGGAAGGTTCTCCGTGCACAAAAATGATCTAACTCGACCGCCAGCCGTGGTGACCGCCAAACCAAAAACCAAAAAAACAAAAAACGGGCGGCAAATGCAGACGCCCCCCCCCCCCAAAACAAATAAAGCCAACAACAAACAAGGCAAACAGACGCTGTGAATTCAATTTTGCAAGGTGCCGATATTCAGTCCGTTTAGATGGTGGAGGTTGTTTGACCTAACTCGCCCACTCGAGGCGGCCGAACGCCCTTCAAAATACATCCATTTCGCATTTCAGCGAAACCTGGGTGCGAAAATAAGAATCGTTCAGGCCCAGGTCTGCTCGGGACTACAGTACTACAACGTTCACTTTTCGATTGCGGCAGGACACCGCTTACAGATAGGTCAATGGTTCCTAGTTGCACCGATCGCCCACGGCCACCACCGACTACATGCGGAGCCCTTGTACACACGTACAAGGATTCTGCAGCGAAAGCCGGCCACTTATTTTTTTTATTTTTTATTTGCTTTCTGACAATGTGCAGGGCGTTATCCATTCAAAATGAAAAAGCTGACATAATTCATCGAATACCACTAACTTCATCGAACCAATTCTCCTTCCCTGCGTGTACTCCCTTGCACCCCCACCATTTACCGAGATATTTTACCTACTATGTATCTATACGCCACGCTTCCTATCCGCATCTACATTCCACCCCCACGCCATCGGTAGTAGTCCTCCCTCCTCCTCCCTTCTCCCCCTGGCGGCCTGGCGGTCTCCACTTATTGATTCGAGCCCCAAGATTAAAGGGTAGTCTTTTTCTTCCCGCGTGGCCACACGTCGTCGGTATAGGAACTAAAAATACCAACAATTCCGGGAGGACAACAATAACAACATCGTTCCGTTTGTTTTGTTTCGATTTACACAGATATAAACATAACTTTAGAGTCAGACTAAAAACAAAAACCAAAAGCGTGGAATTTCGACACAGGGCTTTACTGGGGGGGAATATCAGCTCGAGTTAGGCTTTCAACGCCGGGAGGCACGCTCAAGCTGTCATGTTGTAGATGTCAGGCCCAATTTTGTGGAAACATGTGGTCAAGAGTCGTGTCATACGGATTAGATCCCACCCGACCAGCGAGGTCTAGGTCACGCGCAAGTTGTCTCGATCAGGGATCTATCTGCCATACCAATCTACTGTAGATCATCTCACTATACTAGAGTAGTAGGTCTCACGTAGTTTCGTGCGTTACGAAAGAGCCGAAGTTGCGTCCGATGATGACGTGCCAGCTCGGGTCCCACCGCTGATCGAAGTGCCTCTTGACTTTTTCGGCGGCGGCTAGCCCTGCCAATACGGGTCGGTCGATAGGTCACACAGCCCGCCAGAAAAATAAATAAATAAATATATAGTGATTCTTTCGGGAGAGTTATGAGTGATCCATGTTGAAGATCATGCTGCACATTGTCGGATGGCAAGAGAAATAATACTATAGTGAATTTACTTTGATGTTATTGGTGGTATTCGATCGCTTGTGTCATCTTTTTGTTAAGAAATACCAGGTAGGTGATAGCAGAGCCTATCGCCACGATAAATATTCAGTACCACTGCACTACAGCAGCTAGACAGTAGTGAAACGTGAAGAGTGATATTCATATCTGTTGATGTGTAGTTACTACACACGAGACCCGTTCTACGATAGAGGTAGCGCATTTCCGCTATATTTTTTCTGAAAGACGGGGTTCCTTGACCCCGTAATCGTCGGAATGCCAATCTTGATTTCGGAAAAAAACGTTCTGTAGACTTGGGCCATGGGGCTATTCGCCGCGATGCATTTTAATTTTTGCGAAAGTCAGTTTTCGGGTGAGGTATGGAGCTCCTTAAGCGAGGAGCCTCAGAAAAATTAGGGTTAACCTCTATCTATCGTAGTTACTACACATGAGTGCGAGTTTACGAGCATCTTAGTTTTGGATAACCGGGTAAATTCAATACCAGGTACAGTATACGGCAGGAAAATCGTACTTCGGTCTGATGTATATTCAACGGATCCCCATAAGGACGATGCTCGGAAAGCTGCTGTTGGTCGACACGTACAACGACCCGTAGGTTAGGTTTCCGTCGTTCTAGATGATAATTGGTCGAAGATGGTTGCGCCCGCGCACATCGCTCTCAACCCCCTCCTCTCCCTTCGTCTTCTGCATTTCTTGTCCGCAAGCGGCTATTATTGGCAACAACCATTCCTCTGCTGCACTTTCTAAGTATCAGCACGGTAGTGTGACCACTGCCAGCGCAAGGCTGTGCTACCGCCTGCCAAGGGTATACTATCCCAATCAGATGCCTCTACAGCGTTTTTTCATTCTGAAAGAACAATGCCCTGCACATCGTCGGGAGGGAAGTTTTGAATAATAACAAGTCGCGATTGCCTTTTTGCCTATCCTCAACAAGTGCAAGCAACATGAGCTTAAAATGTCGATCACTCAGAAATAATCCCCGAAAGAAGAAAACCAGGGGAAAACAAACCGAAAAAGCAAACCTTTGCCCTACAGTAAAGTATTGGACTTCAATAGCATAATGGACTGCGGTAGCTTCAACGTCTATCACTCAGAAACATTCCCCGAAAGAAGAAAATCCAGGGGAACGGTATCGAAAACGCAAAACTACTGGCCTACAGTAGACTATTTGACTACAATAGCCTACAATAGCCTATTGTACAACAGTAGCTTCAACGTCGATCACTCAGAAAAATCCCCCGACAAAAGAAACTCAACGGAAAATAAAAATATTAGGGGGCCTATCAATGCACGAAGTCTAACTCATTTCGGTACCGATCCTTGTTTTGTCCGCGAGCGGCAATTACCAGGTACCAGGTACCATATATATTACGGGAGATATCGTTTCATCGAAACCGACGATAGACCCAAAAATCACATATTTCCGCATTTGGTTACCTACATTTCTTGGTTCTGAATACTACCAGGGATGTTCCTTGGAATACGAAGAATGCGATCTGATGCGTCGCTCTTTTGCAAGAAGGCTGACGATTGATCTCTGATGCCGGGTGATGCTGACGGTTGATCGGACCCAACGAAAGCAACACGCGTGACGCGCGCGCTCACAAAAATAGGAGGCGCTGTCGATGCCGATACTGCCGTGTGTAGCCGATTTAGGGCGGGCTACACATCTTCTTCGCAATTGCGGATGCACGCCTGCTAAAATAGAGGTGGCGCTTTCTGCCCGAAATGTTTCTCGCTGATGACTGATGCCGCTCCTGAGCTAAGCAACTACCCAACACCGTTGGAATCATATTCGTCTGTTTTTTTCAGTATGTGTGTTTGTGTCGCATACGATGATGTTACGACGATGTTGGCTTCGGAAATATCTCGCCGAGAAGATTTCTTCAGACCACACTGCTCGGCATTTTTGCAGTCTCCCCGTGGTTGGGGAGAAAAAATCACACGCTATTACGGGGGACCATAGTAAATAGGACCAAAGACTGTTAGTAAAAAAAGTAAATATATAGGTGTTTGTGTGTACCGTAGGTCCTATTTACTACGAGGTATGGCCCCCCGTAATACCAAAAAAAACGTCCGAGTAAAGGGCGTGTGATATCTTGCGTGGTACCGGTATACCAGGCACGCGGAAGTCGTTTTTTGTGCAAAAGTTGGAGTACAAATTCCTGGCACTGAACTGATACAGTGAACAATGAACGCCGACGCCGATGCTGATGGCGATGGTGCTGGCTGCTGCTGAGCAATTTCGACGGAGGCTACGTAGATAGATGACTTGTATCTGCAGTATCTCGACATTGTTGGAGGGCTGTGTAGACCTTTGATCCAGCTTCAACAAAATAATGGCTGAAACATTCTTGACATTGCAGCAAGGATACATATTCTCGACCGCCTGGGAAAATTCTCGGGATGAACATGACATGATATTTTCGTAGTGCGGACGATCGATCGTTTCGTCGGAGCTGGTGCAAGTCGTATACACTGTAGACACTACTTACTGCACTTTATATCGCATCGCAAGACTACAGCGCCAGGTATTGAGCACCAGGGTGTCGACATGCCAGGCACACACTTCAGGAATGTACACACCTTCAGCCTCGAAGTCGCCGCAATGATCCAAAGCATCCCTGGACGTTTCTATCGCGTCTCGCAGCATGTCGTCGCGCATATCCGTGGGCATCTTTACCTTGGCCCCCCACATTTGCGCCCACTCGGGCACCATCTCCCCCATGCTGGTTGATGCCGCCGGCCACCTATCCCGCGCGTTCTCGCTCTTTTTCTTCTGGCTCCTATGCACGAGGAGTATACACGGGTGTGCGCCTGATATCTTGTTCCCCCTCTCCTGCAGAGGATCAGAGTCGTAGGAGGGCTTAGCTTCTTCGTGCCGCTAACGCTATCCCATACTAAATCCAAGTAATTTGTTCCCCCAAGACGGGAGTGTAACCCTAAACGTGTTCGTCTAGGGGATAGTTTTTCTTGGGTCTATTGGAGTCATACGTCCTTCTGTATCGTACCGTGCACTCGTATTATACCCCCTTGACTCTCTTCGAACTGCAGTCCCATCATGGAACAATATTATGGTATCTAATTCTCCCAGTGCTGTGAAGCGCCGCATCTTCGATCCATTCTTCGAACTCTCCTGATGGGTTTGGTTTCAGCCTGAGTTTTTTATGAATCTGCATATACTTCGGCCCTTCAGGGTGGGCTATTGTTATGGTACCCTCTATCTCCTGTTGCGGCACTATGATCTGTAGCAAGCGCCTCCTCATCATACCTGGCAGGCGATTCCCTACTGCCGTACACTTAACAGCAAACCACTCGATTTCTAAGTAGTTTGTCCCCAAAACGGGACTGCATGTCCTAAAAGGGTTAAGTTGGCCAGGGTAGATCTGGCTATCAATAGAAAGTATCAGGCACGTAAAAGACAACAGCTTCTTCGCCCCTTGACAGACCCGCGAATTAGCGTTAAACTCCCTTGGTCCTTCGGGGAGGAGAGGAAAATAGACGACCAAAAAGTGACGAATACAGCACCGACCACTGCGTGATCGGGGCATACGGTGGTAGACACATAGATCGCTGGGTGTCCGAGTTACAATGGTTGAAAGCAAGGAGTCGTACGGTACGGGCACGACATGATACCCCCCGCACTGCCAGCGCTCACGCTATTCGTAGACGGCGGATGGCACCAGACTCGCCATGGTTTTGGTGGCTGTCATCAACACCCGGAGGGGGAAATTTGCCTTTACTCACACCAAACTACTACACACAGGTACAGGTACTACAAGTACATCATGTGGCAGGCTTAGGGTGGGACGCACGCCCCTAAAACCCTCGACATCATACGTTTTTCCTTTTGCTTCATGTTTCTCCTGACATTTTGAATATATTTGCTCACTACTACAGAATAGGGTAAAAAAACGCTTGTTGTGTCAAGACGTACGTGCGCCGGCGTTCTGTCCAAGTTTGTCGGCGCGTCTCGTTCACGCCTGCTATTCTATTGTGTGCTGCCTGCCGTTGATTTGGACATTCGATCGTACTTTCGACTGTACTTCGAAGCATACAGCAGTACCTCTTGTACAACTGCTGTCTGATATCCAGGAATATATAAGTGGCGTTTTGATTTTCCCTTGTTTCCAAGCAGGCCCAAGCGATCTTTTTACTCTAGGAACGGAGTGGTACCGGGTACGGCATACGGCATGCCATCTATGATGGAGCTTGTTCCGATCAAAGACAGATATGAAGAGGACCGAATGTGCTGGTGAATCCATCAACAACGTGTTTATGGCCATCGCACCTCATCAAGAGAGTGCTCTTCTGACGTTTGGATGTGACGTGCGAAAGATCTGTGGGCAGAAAGAAGGCCTTACATGCGGTACCTGACATACAATACCCCAAAGCATCGAGTGCAACCGAACGGATGCGTAAACCTCTGTCGTGCAACGCTCGTGGTTCAAAGCTTACTGCTGTACTCGTAGATCCGACGACATCATCCGAACACCGGTAACTTTTGCCCTGTGCTTTAGGCTTCAAATCTTACTGTACATCAGATCCGACGACATCATACACTGCTGGTCACTTTGCCCACCTTTGCTCTCGTGCACCGCTACCAACGAGACGAGCTGCTCACGGTTAGACGTACACCAGTTTCTCGGCAGCTGGATATTAAGTCAGGCCTTCCCCACCCTGAGCGCCGTACAATCCCTGGTGCACTGACCCTAGATTTTAGATATGTACCAGTGCGTACGGCCGGCATACCTGGTAGTCGGTTGGTTGGAATTTTACGATCACGGGCTATTCGGGAGCGGAATCTGTTTTTCGACGGTTTCATGTTTCATGTGAGGCCTGTTACGCCGCATATTTCCGACACGGCTACGGACGAACGTGATATATACGTACACCTACATACTCGTCGAGCGTGCAAGCCGATAACGCTAGGGACCAGCAGGAACGGTAAGTTGAGCGGCTGCTGCTTTGCGGATGACGTCGCAACTTGGAGGATCGAACTCCCTGAGGGGCGGGAAAAAGAAGTATGGTCCCAACACAAAGGCGAGAGGTTTATTGAGATTGTGTTCACGTCGCCGCTGAAAATCATGTGCAGAAAATATTTGGAACAAAACCACTCTGTCCGTAAATGTAAGAACCGGTTTATACTCATAACAATCAACAAACGGTCCGCCGGACACACCAGGTATCGGTATACCATACACCATGCATGTACCAGGTACATGGCACAGCCGTATACTGGTACCTGGTAACACGCAAGATGACACAACTTCCCCGGGACGATGAGCTTCCGAGCCGATTTTCTCCACGCACGTCGTGTAAAAGTGGCAACTCTCAGGGAAGATCTCTTCGAGGTCGTTCCATAGCAGATAGCTACTGTACGAGTACCAACCACTATCATACGAACATCGCTCGGCGTTCGTACGAGATGATCCATATATTGACAGATCGTGTCCCACGTGTCAACTACTGCTGCTGCATGCTGTCGTGATCGCCTCTCAGTTGCCACCATCCATTGCATATGTCAAAGGCATGATCAACTACTGCAAGCTCTATCTACCATCGGGTACTGATGTACCGTACGTACGTACTCCCTGACCGTGCTACAGCAGTACAACGTCACACGCAATATTCAACCCTATAAATATATTACAGTGATGTGTGCTGCAGTCCCGTTTCGAGGACAAACTCGTACTTATCGTCGAATTTGAGTGGTTTGTCCCACAAACACGGGACGACAGTCCTAAAAAGCCTCATTAATGCCCCCCTCGGCGGACGAATTTCCACGCCGATTTTCTCGACAATGGGGAGAGTATGCCCGTACGTACAATTTTAGTAGAACCTGCCGTTGTAAGATTTTTTTTGTGCAGGATCCGAACATTTATGGTACAGACCCGACCCGCAGGAGACATGCCCTTAAGTACGAGACCATGCCGGGAGTCCCACCCGGCCGAATGAGCTAGATCATAGAAATACCTAGACGACGAAGTAGGCTGGCTTCCCGATGTGTGCAATAGGTCGCACCTCGAACAGACATATCATCTACTGATAGATCATCTACATATAGATCATTTACATCCCTACCTGCCGGTGTGAGAGGTTGTGCAGGATCTGCATAGTAGTACAGATCCAGCCCAGGAAACGCGTGCTGTAGAGCATGCCGACTATACGGGTTCCACCCGGCAATACGAGCTAGTCTACTGTAGATTATAACATTCGAAAGCACATCTGCCCTGAAATCTTCAGATAGATGGTGAAGTGGGAATTGATCTGTCCAAGGTGAGCAGTTCATGTTGGAGTGCGTAGCTGGCAATTGGGCATACGACGTATGCATGCAGCGGCATGGTATCTTATTTTCACGCCTTAGAGTACGTGCGACGAGCCCTATTTTGCACCAGGTACAGCGTACAGTAGTGCAAGTAAGCCCTACGCATATCCGTACGGCAGGAGCAAATCAGCATATATATCGGGACGGAGCAACAAAAGTTGGCGCAGCTAGCGGGAAATTCTGACAAAAAAACAGACACAGACATGTACACTCGAAAACTGTTCGTCACTTTAACGCGAGGATCGATGGTACTCTCGTGCTATTCCGTATTCGCAACGGTTGATGTCACCCTCCACACGATATCACACAGGTTGCTACAGTACAGTATCCTCATCCTTACTATATTATGCTGCTCGGTAGTCGTTGTAGAAGCAGTCGTCGTCGTCGTGTGGATCTTTACAGTTATTATGCCTGTTTTACAGTAGTATGCCCCGCGGAAGGCCGGTTCCACCGCCCGCCACCCGGCCAACCACGGATGCACGCCCGAGCCAGGGCCCCCACACACACGATCCCTCGATGACCCGGCGAACGCATTGCCACCAGCACTCGACTCGACTGGCGGGGGGGAGTGGAGAGGCGGGGACGGTTTGCTTGTTATTTGATAATGCGTCAATTTTTGTATCTCTTTCAGGTACGTTTGCATAATTGTCGCGTGTCGCGGATCGTGAAAAAACTAAAACAGAAGAAAAAGAAGAAGAAGAAGAAGCGAAAAGTGCTCGAGAAATTCCAACTCTGCTACGAGTGCTCGTGCCGGAGCGAGGGCGGGGCGGAACACGTCACCCTATCCATGATAATGTGACCTGGCGTCTTATCGGAGAGTTTTTTCCCCAAAATTTCAACATTTTTTTCGCGCAATTTTTCAGTCTTCCATATTTTCCTGATTTTTTTTTCCAAATATGTGAAATTTAACGAACTTGATTTTTTTGCTTCTGGAGAATTTCACGAATAGTGACAGAACGCCTCCGTATATTGATACGCATCTCCAATTGTTTCCAAACTTTGGACAGTATGGACAAAACGCTCTCCGATAAGAATGAGCCTAACTGGCTAAGGGTATAAAAAATAAGAATGACACCAACGGTAGCGTAGAGGGCGTGACGTGCCAGATAAGTTATGATAATAGCACCATACATAGCGTTGTAGCTGGCTCAGGACTGCTCGGGTACACATACACTATAGGACTTCAGATCAGGCACCGATATACGTAGGGCGGTTTGTTGCGAACGAAGTTCGCTCAAAGCGACATGCGTACGGTACCCCGAGGTGTTCGTAGTGTGTTCGCGAATAATTTCGTAGACGACCCAATTCCTGGTTGGGTTTCTTGTGGTCTGTTTTCTACATGAAAATGATGACTCCAACCCACGGAATCTTCCTAAGGGTCTACCCGACCCGAGCATAATTAGCGAAAGGTGGCCGAAATGCCACCTCGATGCCACCTCTAACCTGTAGTTATTCTGGGTTGGGGTGAATTCTCAGGAAGGTTCCATAGGTTGGGGCCATTTTTATACAGGAAACAGACTACCAGAAACTCGCCCAAAAATGGTTCCAACCGAAAAATCTTGGACAACAACCTACAACAGTACTATGAATATTAATAATAGTCGTCATTCCGCGTAGCCCTCGAGTGTCAGCGGCACAAACAAACGTGTGTAACCCATTTAGAACCACAGTAATTTTTTGGGGACGAACCCGTCAAATTTCAAGTAGTTTGTCCCCAGAACGGGACTGCAGTGCTAAAAGGGTTAACCCTTACGCAATGTACTGAAAAAACGTGTCCCGCACTAACTCCAAGTTAATTCGTCCCAAAAACATGGCTGCAAAATTCAAGGATTGATTTGGTGTTTTTGTGCTGTGTTATTGTGGCCCGTCCGAAAAATACAAACACTAAAACACAGTGCGGAAACTGGGTGGAGCTGAACAAGGAACCCGGGCAGGCACTACCGCCAGGGTTTCCACACGCTATGTACAAGACCGACGCGCAGCAGCAGATGCTCGAAGGGGTCTTGGGTCGATCGAAGAGGTGCGCTTTTACCGGAATGGCATTGTGTGTTTTCTGGCCGTCACTACAGTTGCACGCACGTTCGGACGGGCGGACGGAATACGTTAAGACCCATGGAAGGCAAGAGCAAATGCCACCCTTTCAGATTTGATTTGGTGAAACGTCAGCAGAGTCATTCATGAGGGGCACTGAGGTCTTGGTAGATTTGGTAGATTTCTTTCAGGTATTCAGGTCGGCGTTAAGGTCTTGGGCTAACGGTAGAAGGTTAACGTTTTTCGTGGTGGACGTGATATTCGAACTCACGGCCAACGACCCATGTCCTGCCGGTGATGCAATTCGTTAAGGTCTTAGTCCCGTTGGGCTGCGGGCGAAAGGTTAACCAGTGTCTGTCCTGCCGACGACGCCACTTGTTACGATCAAAGGTCGGGACACTTTGTATCCCTGGACAGGTTTGCCTACTAAGCCGGTACTCGTTGTGTGTTGTTTGCTTAGAGATGGAAGAAGACCAGCTTTAGTCCTTTCGTGCACGCGGAGACTGAGACCCAAGCTCGTGCCTCTCTGGGAAAACCGCTGGTTTTCCATCTAAGATACGCCTCCCAAGTATTGCAGATACGATCCCAGTGCCAGAACCCAGGTAACTACCGGGCTTTCAGCCTCATTCAAGGCGGTATCATACTATTGGATCGATAGCATCTTCCATGTCTTAAGGCAATGGATTTTAGCTACCCTTTTACTAAGTATATGTGTATGGTATCGTTGGAATTAGTGCTGCGCATTGTCAGATGGTAAATGGAATGCCCATAATAATAAATGAGAATGCAGGGACGTTTTGGTGTAACCTCTTCAGACCTGCACCCACGCCTTTGGGGACAACGTTACTTGGAAATAGTGTAGGCTGACTTGTTTTTCGTCGATAAAGGAGCTAAGGAGGCCTTTTTTTGCGTCAAACGGGTTTGGGATGCCGTATTATAGTAAAATGTAGGCGTACGCTTCCGTGGTGGTGGTCTTCGTTTTCCGTTTCTTCGTACAGCGGCAGTGTTGTCGCGATTGACACACGCTATTAACATCAATCTAGCACATTTTTGGGCGTCTAACTTGCAAAAACAAATATTGAAAAATACGAATATCGACAACCAGTGTTCAGTTGGGTTTTTAATTCGTTTTCTTCTTCCGTGTCCGGGGTTCTGAAAACAGTTGGAGGGTATCTTTGAAATTCAATTTTTTTATAGATACTTCGCTTTCCCATTGGCATAGGTCTTACAGGAAATGTTCGAAAGCTTTCCTGCCTTCGAGGCGAGCACCATGGGATAGGTTTCGACGGAATTTGGGAAATATCAACTTTCTGTACGGGAGGGGACCCGGAAACCACGGGAGTTGCCCAGAAATTAACGGGACTCGCACAGAATCGGGGTTTCAAAACTTTCACGGGACGTGATTGGGATCGTAAATGATTCCATGGGATCAGTTCGGACGGAAACTGGATTTTCCAAATACAACGGGATCACCGGATTGTCCCGTTTCCAGAGTCAATTCGTTTTCTTCTTCCGTGTCCGGGGAGTATTTTCAGAGTGATCAACGTTCAAGCTCAGGCCAAACATCGTGAGAGGACACACGCAACAACAATGATAGTACAGTGAGAGTCCGAAATAACCCAATCAGAACGCCGCCGCGTCAGAAGGTACAGGGACGCGAAAAATAAAACTTCCTACGATAATAACCTGATATTACTATTACTAGTGATCAGAACCAAGTTTGGTTCGTAAAAACAGAGGAATATACGACAATAACCCGATATAACTATTACTAGTAACCAGAACCAAATTTGGTTCGTACGAACAGAGGAATATACGATAATAATATAATATAACTATTACTAGTAATCAGAACCAAATTTGGTTCGTTAAAACAGAGGACCATACTATCACGGGGGGCCATAGTAAATAGGACCTACGGTAGACACAAAAACCTACGTGTTTACCTATTTGTACGAACAATGTTTGGTCCTATTTACAACGCCCCCCCGTAACAGTATGTATTTTTTCGGGTCGATCGTGGGTTCTGATCGCTATCCCATCCCGTAGGTATTACGGGGGACCATAGTTTATGGGACCTTTGTTATGCATAAAAATCTATATATTTAACCATTTTTACTAACAATATTCGGTCCTATTAACTGTGGTCCCCCGTAATAGTAGGAGCGTCAGGGTCACGGCTTGGGCCAAAACATGTCGGGAGCCGGTCCGGTCAGTCAATGGAACGAAAGCGTGGACCGGTCCGGCCAACGGTGTATAGGGCTGAGAGTTCCACACTAAACTATCGTAGTTCACCGCCTCCCGTCGATTCAAATTTGCGGGAAATTGCCGACTGCCACAGGCGGGGGGGGGGGGGGGGGTGGACAAGTGCCGTCTCCTGGTATCTCTGCTGCTAGACGGGTGGTACCGTAGGGTAATAGGGTAGGGTACCTCCTCGTCCAGGAATTATCTGTACCTCCCATCCTCTCCACACCCCAAAAGCCAGACTTGGGAAAACAATACCAAGGTCAACCCTTTTGCTGCCACAGTCAGTCCCGTTTTTGGGGACTAATCGCTTGGGATTGAAACAATTTTTTCTATATTTTCTGCCTAAAGTGCGGTGCTGAAAGATGGTTTGGCCCGATAAACACTCTTCCGTGGCTTTTGGAATACAAAAGGCAGACAAGGCATGCCTTACCGGGAAGGTGCCTCCGGGAGAAATAATATCTAGACTCAGGTACCTACATCCTCGGAGTAAACCACACTTTAATGACGGCCACAGACAGGCCCGACCAAGGTGGAAGAAACCAACCGGGTTCGAACCGGTACACGAAAACTTGAGAAATAAGTGTGGACAGGGGTTTCCTCTCGCTCTCCGGGGCAGAAAAAAAAGGTGATTCCTCGGTGCTGTCAGTGGCCTTATTAACCCTTTTTAGCACCGCACCGGGCAAAACACTCAAATCACAAGTAGTTCGTCCCCAAAACGGGGCCGGGGTTCTAAAAGGGTTAAGGAGACCCCCGTCAATTTCCGCTTGCAAATTTTACACTGAGTACCACTCTGTCTGTCCAAGATGTAATAACCAGTTCTACATCAAAATTCAATGCAAACGGTACGTATGTTTTTGAGACAGAGAGATGCTGAGTATCCCCCTGTCGGTAACTGTCGTCGTCTTATATTTGTCGTACTAAGCGGCGAGCGTTACGCCGATGTATGTCCTGGCGTTGTCACGGCATGCACTGCCTTGAAGCGCCTCGAAAGGACGGCGATAGACTGAGTTTAGGGCAATGCTGATGAGAACGCCTTTCGATCGCTAAGGAAGTTAGGTTTTCGTACTCAGCGGCGAGCACCAACCCAAATCCTACCAGGCATATATCTACCGAGTGTTACGGTACGGCTGGCCCTCGAATACCTTGGGACGCCCGTAGTCACCTGACTGAGAGCAGGTAAAGAGAACGCACGTGGATCAGCCGGGAGGAGTGCCTCAGGTGGAAAACAGGGATGAAGGGCGAGGTTGACATGAGCTCTCGCCTGCTCGATACCCTTTAGCAAGCAAAGAAGCATCTCAGTCGTTGTCTCTCAAGGTGGGTTTCTATCTGTAAAGAATCAGCACTTGCATCCGTCGCGGCCGGGGAACTCACAGCAACACAACACGCGCGCCTCTCCCCCTTTTTCCTTGGGACAGGTTCGGCGCTGGGCTACCCCCCCCAGAGGACCCCTGCATCGACTATGGCCGGGTCATGAACTACGACAAGCGACAGGGGGACTCCCACTGGGCGAGCATCACCAGCAGCGAGTTCGCCCCTCCCGGCGACACCAGCAAAAAGGTGCTCAGCATGAAAAAAAAAAAAAACATACTCACACTTTTTCAAATACCAGGCACATGCCTGGCATACACCTGATACGGGGCCCTCCAAACCACTGCTGCTTTGCTACGAGCGACCGCATTTTTCGATCGATTTAAAAGAATGGAAGGCTTTTTGCTTAAGACATTGGTGACACTTTTTTGGCGATTATTTTTTTGTGACTGACTGACGGTGCTCCTCAAGGGCACTGAGGAAGTACAGTAAACTACCCAATATCGTAGGGATCCCAATATTTTTTTCTTCCCGAATTTTCTCGTGAAATACCTACAGTAGACTATGCGACTGATTGTTCATCTATATACCGTAACAATGCGGGCAAGCGCCCTCCCCCCCCCCCCCCCTCCCCGCCGCCCACCGCAACGACGTTTTTTAGCTCGATAACCCCGTAAGAAATAAGCTGCCAATTCCAAACGACACGTTTTCGGACAGCCCTCAACGAGATTTGTCTAGCGCCATCCCAATAGGATTTTCGCTGCCGACATGCTTGTAGCTGTGAAGATATCGACCTAGAGACGTCGGTCCGGGGCGGGGAGGGGGGGGCGTATACTCGCATTGTTACAGTAGTTACGTGCACAAGTTCCCTCAGAGTCAGCTCTTGGGTGACGTGTCCGAGCCTCGGACCATTTTTTGTGACGCCCTACTCCTGCGCACCGTGTAGTGAGCGTCGGAAGGTCTGTCCTTTGGCGAATGCTGTATGTGCTACTGGCGTGCTTGTTATTTTCCACGCTCTTTTGCTGCTGCTGCTGCTGCTGCTGTTGTTGTTGTTGTTGTTCCATCTTTTTTTTTCAGGGTTGTTCACGGGTCGGGTCAAACCTCGCGAATCCGGTTGGTGAGAGTGTGGAATCCTCTTGGCCCGACCCGACATCGACCCGACCCGACCCGACCCGACCCGACCCGACCCGACCCGACCCGACCCGACCCGACCCGACCCGACCCGACCCGACCCGACCCGACCCGACCCGACCCGACCCGACCCAACACCGACCCGACCGTTGCACGTGAAGAACTCTCTTTTTTCTAGCTGAAGCCTCCCGATTGCAAATTTTGACCCTGACATCTGCATCCTATATAGGGCAAGGAGTTCAGCTCCAGGTTCATAATGGCAGGGGGCATTTCTGATCCCGCCAAGCTCAACGAATATCGCGAGACCTGGTGAGGACGCGCTCGTTGTGCACAAGAGAGACGAAATGATAGGGGAGGGACGGAGGGAGGGAGAGAGGGAGGGAGGGAGGGAGGGAGGGAGGGAGGGAGGGAGGGAGGGAGGGAGGGAGGGAGGGAGGGAGGGAGGGAGGGAGGGAGGGAGGGAGGGAGGGAGGGAGGGAGGGAGGGAGGGAGGGAGGGAGGGAGGGAGGGAGGGAGAGAGGGAGGGAGGGACAGGGTGACAGACCCACACCCACCTGGCGTGGGGATGGAGCCTAACCCGGACAGCGGCTTCATAACTTTTACGTAGAGTCAAAATTAGGTAGATGAGCCAGCGATGAAGAACAAAGGTTGAAGCAAGAGCATCAAAAGTCGAGCATGGAGGCGTTCTGCGATAGAGGTTCACCCCGATTTTTCTAGAGGCTCCTCACTTGAAGAGCTCCACACCTCACCCGAAAACTGACTTCAGCAAGAATCAAATTACATCCCGATGAATGATCCCACTGTCCAAGTATACGGAAACGTCATTTTTCGGAAACAAAATTGGCATCCCGACGAGTTTGGGTTAAGGCCCCCGGTCATTCAGGAAAAAAAATACCGGAAATGTCCTACCTCTATCGTAGAGTGCGTCAACTCTTCGTGAGGCTCCTCATGTGAAGAGCTCTATATGTACGTACCCCCCCCCCTGCGCCCAACAAATCAAGGCTGTTTCCGAAACGTGGTTGGAATTGTGAAGAGATAGACCAATTGATGACTGGGTGTGAGGGGTGGGGACGTGTTCAACCCCATCCCTTTCCCGCTCTAGGCCGTAGGTGACATAATTTAAGCACCGGGGTGTGGTGATTATGTCATTAGGCAGCAAAAAATGGAATATGGGAGTACAATGTACCAGAGCAACAAAACAACAAAATGCCGTGTGGTCCAAAGCAACTTCGATAAGCGACTCTTTTATTGATGCTTGCGTTTGCCATCCTCAACGACCTGTTACTAGTAGCATGGGTTCAACAGTGATCACTCAGGAACATTTCTCCCGAAACAAGCAACGACAAAAAAAAACAAAGGAAACCCGAAACAGAAAAGTGAAACCTATTTTACCGTAAGCTAAACCTGATACCACAATTATAAAAGACGGGCTTGTAAATAATAACATGCAACCCGCATCGGACGGAAATGTATTGGGTGGCGCCTCAGTCGAGGACCCCCCTCCCCCTCCCACCAGTGGCAAGTGTTGGGGCCTAAAAGTGCACGCCTTAAATTGCAATCCCTATCGTACGACGACTCTGCCACGTGCCGTGCATAGTCTACCCCTCTGGGCGGCAAGATAAGGACCGTCCACATACTAGTATGAACACCAGGCGGTTTTTATGTTTCCGCCCTGAGGGGTGGAAGGTTTACTACTTGTTTTGGCTTTCACTCGGACTTCTTCTTCCGGCGAATGGGTGTTTTTTACGAGTGAGCGATGTTAAATGAAGCACACGCTCTGCACGTGATGTTGAGGGTAGGGTAGCGAACACACCTGGTGCGATTTACGAGAAGGGCTCATGGACGGGACAGTCGTCTGTCTGTCTGTCTGTCTGTCTGACTGGTTATTTTTTACTGTTTTTACAGTTCGGACATATCGTCGATCCGTCGACTCGATAATCTGAATACGTCAGGGTGGATAGATTCTCGATCTGTTTGAACTGTATGATCTGTATGATCTGTATGATCTGTAAGATGTAGCCCATGTTGCTGCGTGGGAGCCGTGTAATCCGTGCCTTCTAGGGCAGATATCCTTGGGTCGGATAAGTGCTCGTACATATCCTGCACAGCACCTCACGGCGGCAGATGAGGAACTGTATGATCTATCTGTGCACAGTAGACAGATGATGTAGATGATGATCTATCATAATTGTGAAGTATTGCATGGCATCGTCACGGTCTCCGGCCCCCAGGTAGGGACGCCAACCAGGAACGCTCAACCCTTTTAGAACTGCAGTCCCGTTTTGGGGACAAGCCACTCAAATTCTAAGTATTTTGTCCCCAAAACGGAACTGCACTCCTAAAACGGTACATTTATAACCTCTTTGAGGACTGCAGAGCGGGCAAAACGGAAAAATACAAACACAAAAAAGAGGTGTCGTCGATCACAGCATCGGCCGCGTCGGGGTTGAGGAATAGTGCGAGTGCCTGTCCGAGTCGTAATTGTAAGGAGTCGCGCAGGACGGGGCGCGACACGACCTCTATTTCCCTTACACTTGACGCTGATCGTACGTAGATGGGTTCGACGATATCGCCAAAAGTTACCGTCGTTTTTGGTCGTCGTCTAGGGGGGGGGATCCGCCCTTTTAGGGAAAAAACTGCAGCGCCGTCTTAGGGGACACACCGCTCAAATTATAACTAGTCTGGACGCGTTCTACGATTGAGGTGGCACATTTCAGCTGAAACAGTTTTCTGATTGACGGGGCTCCCCAGCCCAAAATCGTCGGAATGCTAATCTCGTTTCCAAAAAATGACGTTTTGGTGTGCTTGGGTCATGGGATGACTAATTCATCGGGATGCTACCTCTTTTTTGCTCGATTCAGTTTTCGGGTGAGGTACGGAGCTCTTCAAGTGAGGAGCCTCAGAAAGTTTAGGGTGAACCCCTATCGCAGAACGCCTCTCTGCCCCCCATACGGGACTGTGCTTCTCCTCAAAAAAGGGCCAACCCGCACAACCCGAGCAATCCACCTGAAACACGTCCAACGAACCACCCGCACTGAAAAAGGGACGGGGTGAACATGAAAGACGCCTACCACGACAGGGGGACAAAAACACTATATTAAGGGCACGTTTGGGGCTTCTTTTTTTTCCCGCCTCGCGGGGTCTCCACTACTAAGCAACTACCTAATATGTCCCCCCCCCCCCCCGGCCACATACCTATGGTCATACCACTACGGCCATGCGTGAGATCGAGTGCATATCTCCTATCGAGTACACCCCCCCCCCCCCCCCCCCCCCGACGACAAACACACCAATGTTTTTCGTTGTATGCGGATGAGGCAATAGGGTTGTTGATCGGATTCAGCCCTTTCACTTTTTCTCTAACCCTGGAGCGAAACCGACCTCTGAAACATTACGTGCTGCCCCCGGCTGAGCATGCCTCCACATTGAAACCCCAAGGCACCCCCGGTTGGTCTATTGGTCAAACCTTGCAACTGTTAGTGGTGGCGTCGACGCCTGCCGATTTTCGATACTTCCCCCTCGGAGCATGCAATCTCTTGTGCAAAACTAGCCTGCAAGAAACGCCCACGTAGTGTGTTGTGCGCACAAATCGACGCGGGTTCGACGAGAGGAGACGATCCTGAATTGTTTCCGTCGTATTGCTGGAGGCAGGGAAGGGAGAGGAGCGCCCTCTATACATGTGTGGATCTGTAGGTCCTCTGGGGCTAGCCGGACACGTAAAGTAGGGCAAAGACAATAGATGAGACGGGAAAAATGGGGAAAAAAAACGCAAAAAAATATACCGGGAAAACGGTGCTGCCTGTACGGAGGTAAATATGGAAATTGGCGGGTGTACAGGTAATTGCAAAGGCCTGTGCTGTTACGGAGGAACGCACATAGTAGGCAGAACATCGTAACCAAATAGGTTGTGTACACAGGGGGATACAGCAGTGAGGCGTTCTGCGATAGGGGTTCACGCTAAACTTTCTGAGACTCCTCACTTGAAGGGCTCCATACCTCACCCGAAAACTGACTCGAGCAAAAATTAAATAGCATCCCGATGAATTAGTTATCCCATGACCCTAGTAAACAAAAACGTCATTTTTTGGAAGGAGGATTAGCATTCCGACGATTTTGGGCTGGGGAGCCCCGTCAATCAGAAACTGTTTTAGCTGAAATGTGCTGCCTCTATCGCAGATTTCGTCTATAGTGCCGGTACGACATGCTCCAGCCGACAATGCCGGCACTATATGTAGCGGCAACCAGCAATATTTTTAGTCCGCACACTGCGACAACGGTTGATGCCATGTGTGCCAAGCGATTCCACAGACACTGTAGCGGGCAATCGGCACTACATACTCAACCTGCACTACAAAGGGCAACCGGCATCGTCACTGCTGTACATGCTTTTTTGGGCCCATCGTGGGTTCTGATTACTACGTACTACGATGGTGTTACTATACTCCCCCGAATAGTGGCAGCACTCCCACGCTGCCCTTAAAGAGGCCGTGTATTGTCTATGTGTCCTATCAAAAAACGCCTGTGTACATATACCCGCACCGGCCACTGACGGGAGATTGTGTTTTTTGTTCTGCAGTGTATACGCCACCACCACCGAACTACTGTACGCACGTGGGAGTCAGCGCTGGCTACGGTTATGGTGTACCCCTAGCACAACGTACGAAAGCAGGGGTCTTCACGGATCATAGCCAGGTAGTGAAATGTCACGGGTCGGTTCGGGTCGGATCGGGCCGGGTTAGGAGGAGTTCAAACTCTCGCGGGTCGGGTCAGACCACCCTTTACACGACCCGACGACCCGAACCGACCTGGCCCGCGAAGTTCGGCCCAACCCGTGATCGGAAACAAAACGGCTCCTCACACCAGAAACGGATAGCTGGTAACCCCCATAGCTAGCGAGTGCTGGCCCAGCTGCGGTGTATCTATTGCACCATAACAACACGGCTATAAGTGTACACCATCGCTAGCTACGGACCACCACCCCACGTCATATGCCCCCCCCTCGCCTATAACCCCTCAGGACCGTGGAGGCCGATTCGGTGCGTCCCGTTCGCTTCAGGACTGACGCGGTGACCAGCGCCAACATGGGAGTTCCGGCGGCGTTCCGATTGGGAGAGACGAGGAAGCTTCCCGGAAAGCCCAAGGCCGTCGATCGTTTCGTCGCAAAGGTAATGCATGTGCTCTTTAGAACGGACGAGCCACTAGCCTTTGAAGGGCGAACCCGCGAGACTTGGTTCGTCAACGGAACAGAGACGAGAAATGCCTTCTCGGAAACCCTACAATGCGCCCATCGGTTGTTAGTTCAAATGCCGAAACGGTATGGTTGCCACTTATGCAAAAACAGTAGGGTGGGATAGCTGTAAGGAGGGTGTGATGTCGGTTTTACAAGACCGCGGTTTACCCTCTTCCCCCCCTTCACCCCCGCCCCCGTCCCCCCCCCCCCCCTGCACGATAACACTGAGCTATTTCGGGGGGGGGTGTAATAATTAGAACCAAATATAGAGTAAACACAGCGGGGTACATGCTGTTAGTGTCCGCCGTGGGGTCCTGATTACTATTACGGAGGCGTAGTAAATAGCACCAAAGATTGTTAGCAAAAACAGCAAAATATATAGGTTTTTGTGTGTACCGTAGGTCCTCTTTACTATGGTCCCCCGTGATATTATATGATATCCCCCCCCCCCCCACCTAGGATGCAGCTAATCCTACGTGCAACTCGCCGAAAACCTCACGGCGCTTCGTGCTTGGTGCCAACAATGTCTGCCTGGTCGGTGAAAACCCGACGTGCTCCGTCCCGGCATTGTAGGGATGCGAGGGTCTATGATTATACGACTACGGCCATGCATGATATCGAGCACGTCTCCCCTCCCCCCCCTGCGACAGACCTATTGCGGGGGACCATAGTTAATAGGACCAAATATGGTTAATAGAAATGGTTAAATATATAGGTCTTTATGTATACCACAGGTCCTATTAACTATGGCCCCCCGTAATAAGGTATACAAACCGTTGGCGTGCTCAGAAAGACAGGCCTCCCACATACGAGCACCCTTCGAGAAGTTTAGGTCGCGGGGCATGCCTCTCTCATGCTCTTCACACCGATCGTAGACCAGCGTACGCACCTTGGCGTAGATGTATCAAACCACTGCTCTTGGGATGCACTCACAGCAAAAGTAGTGTGGCTAAGTCATACCTATTACGGGGGACCATAGTTAATAGGACCTATGGTATACATAAAAACCTATATATTTAGCCATTTTTACTAACAATATTTGGTCTTAACAACTATGGTCCCCCACAATAGGCAGCTAGACACTACGAGTACGCTATGTGCTATTAGGTAGTGTGACTGTACGGTATGCACCGGAGAAAGCTCGAAGTGAGCAGGAGAAGGGTAAGAGGGGAACGCGAAGGGCGTGACACAGCTGGAAACAGTGCACAGGACGGCAGCCCCCCAAAAAATGGCTTCATAGGATGCTCGAAATCGACGAGTGAACACAGCATCCGGGAGGAAAACCGGGAATGCACCCACTTGAACATGTGACACCAAATCGGGACGCGAGAAAGCTGGTAATATCGATACTGTACGTATACTGCCGTAGACTCCCACGACGACAGCGCTTACAGTTTTTCGCTCATTATTTTCTGACTGGTTGATGCACTTCGACTGTGGTGTAGATGTTTTAGGACCAGCGCACGGGAGTGCTGGTCGGGCTGCCCGAACAAAAATTATTCGAAGAAACCTTCTGGGGTGAGAGGAGAGCTCCGAAATTTATAATGCACCACCCCAAAAGGCCCTGGGCTGTGGAAGGCAAGGAGCGTGCCCAAAAAAAAGAGGTTTCCGCCCGCAGCTAACGTCGCTGTTGCAACGGAAAAGGCAACGAAAGGGCGAGGTGGAGTCAAGTGGGACTATACGCCTGCTATGCGCGGTAGTGGTACTGCTGGTGCAACCTAACTGTTTCCGAGGCTTCTCGCTCGAAGAGAGACCATCCCTTTTGTAGAGTTCACCCCAAAGTGGATTTAGAGGCAAAACCAAAGCTGAAAACCGATGAATAGTCATGTACCTGGTAGCCAACAATAAGGCATGCCTTATTCGGTAGTCAATCCCTCAGTCGATTTTCCAACGAAAAAACATGCCTTATCCGGTAGTTAGTGCCTCCGTCGGTTTTCCAACGGTAAGGCATGCTTTATAGGGTAGTTAGTACCTTAGTCGGTATTTCGACGACAAAAAGGCATGCTTTATTGGGTATTTAGTACCTCAGTCGGTATTCCAACGATAAGGCATGCCGTAGGGTAGTTTGTGCCTCAGTCGGTATTCCAACGATAAGGCATGCTTTATTGGGTATTTAGTGTCTCAGCCGATATTTTAACGATAAAACATGCCTTGTAGGGTAGTTGGTGCCTCCGTCGGCATTCCAACGATAAGGCATGCCTTATTGGGTTTTTAGTGCCTCAGTCGGTATTCCAACGACAAGGCATGCTGTAAGGTAGTTTGTGCCTCAGTCGGTTTTCCAATGATAAGGCATGCCTTATAGGGTACTTCGTGCCTCAGTCGGTATTTCAACGATAAGGCATGCTTTATTGGGTATTTAGTGCCTCAGTCGATATTCCAACGATAAGGCATGCCTTATTGGGTATTTAGTGCCTCAGTCGATATTCCAACGATAAGGCATGTCGTACTATGGGGTAGTGCCTCATTCGGTACTCCAACGATAAGGCATGCCTTACAGGGTAGTCATAACCTCAGTCGGTATACCAAATATAAGGCATGCGTTATTGGGTATTCATTGATAGTGTCTCAGTCGGTTTTCCAAGCATATGGCACGCCTCATTGGTAGTGCCTCAGTCGGCATTCCTGCAGCAAGGTATGCCATTTACGGTAGTGCCTTACCAGGTACCAGGTAGTCGTTATCCAAACGATAAGGCATGCTTTATTCGGTAGTTGGTTCCTCAGTGCCCTCAGTCCGAATTATCTTCGGCACAAAAAAACGTACAGTAGTACTACCTCCATCACAGCACGCCTCGAAAAAAGCAAATTGCCGCGAAAAGGTAAGCAAGAAAACAGGAGGAAGCCAAGGTGACACACGATCCACGGAGACGCTTGGGGGGGACGAGACATAATTTAACAGAAGGACAAAAAAAAGGGAGAGGCGAAGTAGCAGTAGCGCTGGTGAGCAAGGTGGAAGGGGGAGAGCATTCAGAGGCGCACGGGGACGTTAAGCGAAGGTGTAGGAATACAGGAATTCAAACGCATATGCACCGCCCAGCGGACTGCGTACGCGAAAGAGCTGAAAACGGAAAATTCGTGTAGAGGACCTGTGGACCTGTCAGAAAGAAGAAAGAGGTGCACCAGTGGTCGGGAGGAGGAGGAGGAGGAGGAGGAGGAGGAGGAGGAGGAGGAGGAGGAGGAGGAGGAGGAGGAGGAGGAGGAGGAGGAGGAGGAGGAGGACGACGAGGAGGAGGACGACGAAGATGCACATGTGTGTGCCCTTGTGGCAAAGCAAAAATAAGAGAGTAGATGGAACTCATGTTGCGGGAAAAATGGAAACGTACAAGGGAGCACAACGGGATGTGCTGGAGGAGGAGACTATGGAAATGCGTACACGAATGTGGCATGGAAAAGCTTGGGACACTGCGAGTATGATAAGTAGGAGCGAGAGAACGCCCCCCTTTTCCTAGGAGACAGATGGTTGACACAAAAAACGCAAGAGGAAGGTTTTTAATTTTATGAAATGTGTACAACAAACGAAATGAACAGCGAATGAGTACAACACCCCCTCCGGTGTCTACTTCCGGCCTCCCCCCTCCCCTCCCAGGTATATCACGTGAAATTGTTCCATTTCCTTGACTTCCGCGTTTTTCCCTTGCTCGGTTATTCGCGTCTTCTGTCTTGCTGCCAGGCCCTCCAAACAGGAAAAATGGGAGTTGTCCGGCTGCGAGAGGCGTTGCGACAGCGGGTGTGCGAGTCGTCACCAGACGCGTTGGCGCTGCTTCATCCGATTGACTTGGTGGAAGCGATGAAGGGGATGGCCGTCAAGCTGGACGTCGCTGACTCGGAGAAGGTGTCACATACTCGTTTTGGTTTCCGCGGCTTCATTGCCATTATTTTGGTGTGTATCATACGTAGATGTTTGTGAGGGATCGATTTACACAAAAATACACGTACACATATAACCTCTGTATGTAGAGGTATACCGGCACATTTTTGGGAACAAATTATTACGGGGGACCATAGTAAATAGGACCTACGATACACACCAGAACCTATGTATTTGCCAATTTTTACTAGCAATATTTGGTCTTATTTACTCTGATCCCCCGCAATAATAGTTGTACATGACCAACCCCCGTGACCTAAGTTGTATACCAGGGTCTGAAGTATACTCTATACCACCGTAGTATTAATAGGTATATTTCGAACAACCCTACTACTGTTGTTGCATCGTTGTATACCAGGGTCTGAAGTATACTCTATACCACCGTAGCATTAATAGGGATATTTCGAATAACCCTACTGTTGCATCAACACACAAACAGACGTGTTATGTATGTATTCCAACGGTATTGAGTCAACTCTTTTAGGGCAAACTGCACTGCCGTTTTGGGGACAAACCGCTCAATTTTTCATGTAGTTCGCCCCCAAAATGGGACTGCACGAGACTGCTGTGCGATTACGGGGGATACTAGTAAATAGGACCTAGTACACACAAAAAACTGTATATTTGTCCATTTTTACTAACAATATTTGGTCCTATTTACTATGCGCCCCCCGTATTAAAACCCCCCTCACTTGAAAGTTATTTGGACAAAAAAAACTACGTATCACATCTCTATTTATTATTATTTCTCTTGCCATCCGACAATGTGCAGCATGATCTTCAACATGGATCACTCATAACTTTCCCGAAAGAAGAAAACCTCGGAAACAAAAGGACACCCATGCACCAAGTCTACCTCCCTTCCGTGCCAACTTTCAGCTTGTCTACTCTATTTGCTGGATTTTATCACATCTCTATCGTAGCTGGGGTAAAAAAAAGCGCTGGGTGGATTCAAGTTGCATGTGTTTGCCAGCGCAAACCGCAACGTACCACAGGGAGGAAAAATTTTGTCCTCCTCTCTTTCTACCAATATAAAAGTAGATTTTACCCGATTTATGGGCGGGTGAAGTCGCGAGGGGTTACAGAGTTTTTTTTCGCTTCGCTTCATCTTCTTTTTTAGGTTTTAGTCTGCTATTAATAGTCTCCTTTTTGCTTCCCTGGTGTCGGCAGTGGTGGAGTGCGTATGCTTGTTTTTTGTTTTTTTGCCCCTGTTTTACTACCGAGGTATTTCTTCCACTCCAGAGTTATTGGAGCCTGTCCTGCGACCACGGACTGCATTGTGTTGTGAGTTAATATGATAACAACAACAACAACAACAACAACAACAGAGGAAGGCCGACACCAATCTGAACGTAGATGTAGCGGCCGGTCGGTGTTAATACATACGGTACTGTCTGTACAGTGGTATCCAAACGGTGTGTACATCTATCTACGGATAGACTGTGGTGGTGCGCTTTTTTTTGGGGGTGTCTCCCCTCGACAGGGGGCAGAACCCGCCGCAATAAACGGCTTTCCTCCGTCCGCACGATTGCCCACAGCTAGCGGTAGCTTACTGCCGTACAGTCTACACTCTACAGTCTACAGTCTATATTTCTACGGTGATATGGGGGCCATACACAGTTATGCTATATCACTCTGGGCCGGGTGACCGGTCGACCTTTCACCCCTAGACCTCAATAGGTAACACCTCCACAGTAACAGGTATTACGGGGGGGCATAGCAAATAGGACCTGGGGTACAGACAAATGCCTATATATTTAACCATTTTTACTAACAATATTTTGGTCCTATTTACTATGCCCCCCCGGAATAGTCGTCGAAACCCACGATGGACCAAAAAAACGATGCACTCCATTCTGTTTACACACCGTGTTTTGGTTATGGTTTCTACTATATACCATGCTGCTGTACGTTATCCCCCACTGCTCAATTTTGAAGAAACGAGCTTGCGTAGGCTTCTCTCCCACCGCGGTGTTCCGTTCAATACAGTATGTAACTACTTTCATCCGAAAGGAGGCGTGCTACGTACGGTAGGTATTCCCTGGTATTGAGGTTGTACTTGCATACATAAAGAGGCGTGCACTTTCGAGCCCAAACATCCCTCTCCCATGGACTGGAACTCCTCTGACATGAAGGGCTATACGCCCAATATCTTTGGATACGATGAAAATTTTGTATTCTACCAATTGCTGTAGTTTCGTTTGGAACCCACCACTCCTGTCGGAAAATATAAGGATCAGTTGGATTGAATAGTATCGCACAAAAAATCCCTCAAATTTCCGGACAGTGTGGTGCGCAATTTCAATCAAAGTCACTGCCAACCACCGCTGCTGCTTGAGGGATATAGACCTCTTCCACACGTACAATAGCGGGCGTGCATTCAGGTGCCCACCCTACGTGGTGTTATGATTACTGCATTTGCCGTCCGGCAATCAACGCGCAGCATGAGGGGGGGCTTCAGCGTCGGTCACTCACAAGACATTCCCCCGAAACGAAAATAAGAGAACCCGACATTTATTACCCATGGTTGCGACGATGCGGACCAAACGAGGGAATAAATAGTTGAAGTCTTCCCGCGATAAAAATGCCTTCGAAGGCAAGAACCGTAGTGGGTACGAGGGAGAAGAGCCTCTGCTTTGTGACCGCGGATCTGAGGCACGACTACTATTGCGGGGGGCCATAGTAAACATTACCAAATGTTGTTGGTAGAAAAATCGGGGGGCCGTAGTAAATATTACCAAATCTTGTTGTTACGGGGGGCCATAGTTAATGGGACCTATGGTTTACATAAAAACCTATATATTTAACCATTTTTGCTAACAATATTTGGTCCTATTAACTATGACCCCCCGTAATAGTAGAAAAATCGAAACTATAGGCTTTTGTGTCTACCGTAGGCCCTATTTAACATGGTCCCCCGTAATAAGAGGAAGGAAAGAGATAAAACAAGGGCCAATACATTGAAATGGGATGGAGCTTATTATCCGTTTTTTCTCGGCTTCAGCGTATCATGGCACGCGAGTAATAAAGCAAGAGTGCACCCCCCCCCGACACCCTGTGCGCACGGATGATACTACGCATGCAACAACAGGTGATCGATTTTTTCGCCCCAGCAGGAGGCAAAGCCGCGAGCGTTCCCGACATCCTCGGGGGGCTCCACGGGCCCGCTAGCGGGCGACAACTTCAAGCCGCCACGGACATCTTCCGAGTTTTGGACGGTGCCGGTACCGGCGTTCTCACGTCGGAGGGTCTCAAGAAAAGCCTGGGTGACGTTTGCACCGGGTGCGTCGTACATCTACGCAGGCAAAATAAAAAGGAGTGTTTTTTTCACCATGAATGTTCGTGTTGCGCGGTTAGTGTGCAGCGCAAGTTTCAGCGTTGAGCAGCCTCCGAGGAAGGAAACCACTCACTGGTATCCTTTTCTGTCATGGGGTGGAAGGTATTCGGAACTTTCCTCCCTCTTTTCTCACGGGATGCAATGTTGTTTTTGCAGTTTTCGCCGTAGTCGATGCCGCGGTTGGTGCTGACACATCAGTTGGTTGTGTCGAAGGCACGTTTGCTGTCTGAAACAGTGACCGAAATCTGTGCATGGATGTTTCCGCGCGTGCACTACACCGGAAGAGGGCGTATCAAAAAACATTTCACCGCACCAATACTCGTACACATGCGTAGTTGTGGCGACAGCTTTCCCTCGCCTCATGTTTACCTAGGCCGGGGTCTAGCCTGATATTGACGGGAACCCTCTTGATCCAAGCTGCCTGTCATAGTGCAGCCCATCGCATCAGAAAATACGGCGAGAGTGCGCGTTTAGCTCAAGTTTCAAGCAGTTTTGAGCTCCAGAAAGGGGTCGCATCAGTTTTGAAAAGGGGTTAAGACACCCCACGCCATCAGAGTGGAAACAAAACCCGAGGACCGCGAGGAGCAAGGCACGCCCAAGATTCCGCGCACAACTCTCCCACCCCCCACCCCCCCCGCCCTGACCCCCGGTTCGCGCGTGCTTGAATCGACGAAGCCCTTATTACGGGGAATATTACGGGGAACCATAGTGTACAGCACCTCCGGTACACACAAAAAACTACGTGGTATATATTTACCTGTTTTTACTAACAATATCTGGTCCTAGTTAATAGTACCCTACAATTGATTCCTAGGGGTGGGCGCTGGCACAGGATGTACTGGCAGTAGTAACCTACGGATTGACCTGGCCAGTATTTTCGCCAGTACTTTATATCGTACGTGCGCCCAAGAAACACGCCATATTTGACTACGGAAACCCACCAATTTCGTTTCGGGAGGAGAGAGGAGAGACAGTAGTATGCCGCACTCCCAGTATACTGATTGATTTTGGTGACAGTATACTCGCTACTGACTGAGTCAGCCAGTGCCCAGTATACCGATTGACTTTGGTGACAGTATAATCGCTACTGCCTGAGTCAGCCGGTGCCCAGGCCTATCTCTCTCCGAGTTCAGCCACGTACTGCGCCTGCATATTGTGATTTTTCTATTAATAGTTCCAGCCACACCAATTGATACCCCATAACGTGTCTCTAATTTCAGCTACTATTTTATGCACCCCGCGTTCCTTTTTTTTTCGTTGTGTCAGTTACGACCACGAGGGGCAAGAAACATGGAGAATGCTTCTGGAGAATTGGCCACTCTATCGGGTGAGCTCCTTTTTCCAACCATTGTCGTAGCGTATACCCGGTATTACGGGGGACCTAATTAGATAGAACCTATACAATACCAGGGTATACACAAAAACCGCTAGTTTTAGTTTCAGTATCTATGTCTACTTTTACTATGCCCCCCCGCGATAGTAGGAGTTCTAATGTAGCCTAGACTTTGAAAAAGCTTCTCAGCATCTTACTATCGCGCTTTTCTTGTGAGGGTGCCGCTCTCGACGGAACTGTAGCACCGTCTCCAGTTCACAGGAGAGGGGTATCAATCAACTACCACTCCGGGCGGAAATATTTGGAGCGTTTAGACATTGTGTATATGAACATGAAACGGCCTCCCATTGCGATTTATTTTCAAAGCTTTTTGGTTTCCCGTTGAAAGCTGAAGCTTCTCAAGGCAAGGGTGTAGCGCAGTTCATTCCAGAGCAAAATGGTTGTGCCGACCGACGGCATTTTTGACGGGTGTGACAGACGCCAAAACTTCGAAAAGATCTCACACCTCGGACGGAAATATCAAATATCCTCATTTGGATCGTCTACCATCTACTACTACTACTACTACTACTGTAGATCGATCGTCTGGTTCCACGATCTGGATCATCTATAATCTACAGCAGAGGATATAGCTCATTCCTTGCCGTTGCGAGAAGTTTGTGCAGGATCTGTACGGTCCAGGTCCGAAACCCACGAAAGATGTGCTGTCGATAAATCCTGCAGATTATGCGGGGTCCCACCCCGTAACGAGAGCTATGTGACGATCTTGTGTACAAGATCGGGAATATATATATATGCCTGCATTCAGAGATCTAGATCGTGAAATGGGGGGTCAATCCGTTCGTCCCCGCCTCACTCGCTATGCACGGTGTCCTCTCTCGCATGCGTGCCTTTTTTTTTTTACTATATGTTGTGACAAACAGGACGCAGGAGAAGATAATGGGCTAACGATGGCAGGCTTCCGAGAGTTCGTGGCGGACGTCGCTTGCGGTGTTGGAAGCGACGACGACCTCGAGGCTATGCTGGCTCCCTTCATCCCCTGATCAGAACATAGAAACGGGGGTAACCGAGGGGAGGCCTGCCGCAACAGAAAGGCCCGCGGCCCGCTTAACACTAGCATCTCTGCAGTACCACTACTATCAGAAGCCTTGTTGTATATAATAGCTCCGTAAGAAAGTAAGGGTGACTGTTCCGGGGAAGAAATCGTTGCACAGAATGGGGGTTTGGCAGGGGGGCTACCCCATTTTTCTCCCCCCCCCCCCCCCGGCGTTCTTTGTAGGATGTAGTCCACCCTTCATGCGGCTCGCCAGCCACTTCACGGCGCTTCGCGCTTGGTGCAAGAAATGTCTGTCTGGTAGGTGAAAACCCGACATGCTCCGTCCCGGCATTCAATATTAGGGATGCGAGGGTCTATGGTCATATGATTACGGCCATCCATGATATCGAGTGCATCTCTCCTATCGAGTAGCCCCCCGCCCCCTCCCCCCGGCGTATGGGATACTCGGACTATAGCGGCTCTCTACGACCTCAATAAATAATGGGCTTGAAAGCGATTTATTGCGGCAGTGTAAACAAACTAAAGCCCATGGTTGGAGCCTATTGTGAAACCAAAATCAGAGCCCTTTTTGACTACCAACAGTAGTAGGAGTAGGACACTCACTCGACCGAGTGCCTCTGAGCGGCTGCAAAATAGGGCCTGCGAAGGAAGGACCTCCTCCCTATCGCATTTCTTCAGGAGCCGATAATGCTGTTACTATTATATATATATATATATGCTGACGGTCGGTTCAGTGTCATCTCCCCTGCTGCCGAAAACAACTATTTCGGGGGGCCATAGTTAGTAGGACCTATGGGATACATAAAAAACTATATATTTAAGCATTTTTACTAACAATATTTGGTCCTATTAACTATGGTCCCCCGTAAGACAATAATACACACCCCGTGAGCCCGGCCATTCAACACCTACGGGAGTTGCTCTCCGCGTTTTACTCGTCTGTACCTGGTATGTCGATGTGCGGCATTTGCGACACACATGAAACGCTGAAAACGGTTGGTGGATTTTGCCGAGCAAATATGAAACCATGATTTCATAAATATTGCTGATGATGAAAGGAAACCAATTGTTATGAGTACATGTGCAGGCCTGAATGGTGAATTGACGGGCCCCGGCCCCGCACTATACATGTGTCACATTAGAAATCGAGCAATAAGAAAGGCAGGTTGATATTTACAGCAAAATAATAAAACGGGAGTTGTTGTACTGAAGTTATACGTGTGTTGTGTACAGTAGGACACACCCGTTCTCAAATAAGAAATCCAGCTTCGACCGATTTTCCGTATTAGGTGTCTTCTGCGTACAGTGCTTTGTATTGTGCCAATCACTTCACCCTCCCTTGCTGTTTACTATCGGATACCGTCGGGTGTCATCTGTTCGTGTGTACGACTGCCGAAACATCTTCGCTGATTCAAACGACCAGGTGTGCAGCAAGTAAGCCCCATTGTCGCACGGTGTCATATGTCATATCTATACTACCTGGTACAGTCAACTGCTGTTGTATTAAATGGGGCCAGACACCGCAACCAACCTATCTACGACCACGTCAGTCGGCGAGTTCTCACTCCCGACCCCTACACGCAGGGATGCCAACTCTGGCGGAACCGTCGACGATTGCCCATTTGACTGGATCATTGTCGCAGCAAGCAGTGACAAAGGGTAGCCGTGTGTTGCTCGTGAGCCTTATAGATAGACTTATTACTACTATATTATCAATAATGGAGCCTCGCGTTTTACGATGCAACAGCACAGCGCAGTTCGTGCGCGCAGCACTGCGCGCATCATCACTTTCATTTCCCAGCCTAATAACTCGTAGGAGGTTTTACCCTCGACGACCTTCTGGGAAAGCCGTATGGTCACAGGTGTCTACCCTTCTCCCCCCCGGTACGTGCCTTTATTTTCTGTCGCGCATAGGGTTCTACATTCCCACGGCTCGTTGATTTTCATCGAATGTAGCTAAAACTCACGCTCTCGCGCTTTCCGCTAATCAGTTTTTTTCATGGAAGAAAAAGCCCTTACGAGCATGCACTCGGTGGGACTTGAACCCACGAAATTGATCTTGATAGGCACGCGGGCCACCTACCAAGCCACCGGGGACGCCGGTTGGCTAGCACACACACGGTGACTCGAACCCACGATAGACCTATATATAACTGCGTACTCCAGTCGTATCGGAAACAAGGTACCCCACGCCGCCTTGTCGTCTTATGGCGTAAACAGCAGTGGTGGTGGGTATCTGTCATCGAACTACGAACTGCACCACCACCAGAAAGTAAGTCCACAGCGATACACGCCACGTACTGCTGAAGGCAATCGACTTGTATATACTGCTGCTACTACTACTACTACTACTACTACTACTACTACTACTACTACTACTACTACTACTACTACTACCACTACTACTACTACTACTACTACCACTACTACTACTACTACTACTACTACTACTACTACTACTACTACAATACTGCTGTACACATAGGATACAGGTCCAGCAGACGGTTGACGAGAACCTCCATCCCCACTCAAAATAACCTTCCATACCGCTTGTGTTGGATAGAGTCAATGAGCAAGCTCATGCCAGGTATGTTGGTTGGCTCGTCTTCAAACAGCGCAAACGGACGACGTATCCCCGTCGAAAACAGCGAATAGATAGTGGTACCGAAACGTGCGGCGAAACCCATGCAACCTCTCTGTATTCAAGTTAATTTTGAGCAGCGGTTACATAATGTGAATAGGTATGGCAACGAATCAGAGCATCGCGGCTGACTCAAGTGTCGTGTGTCGTGTGGTTCAATCGCCGAACGAATGGTGGGACACGAGACGCGAGGCGGTGTTGCTCATCTCGATACACGGGAGGAAGGAAGCCTTAATCGCGCATGGCACGCGCTGGGGCTTGATACTACGTCTGCGTTAGCAGAGTGCCACGTATGCTTGTCGACGAGTTCACGGAGTATCGAGCACTACTCATGTTTTTTAGTTTCACATACCATTTGGTAACATCAATGGGAAAGTCATTCCCATTGCATTTTACGTAGAGTATTACTAGGGTTTCAATGGTTTTCTGAAGCGTTTTCACGTCCGCTCTCACGTACGTCCTGCAACGCGGACGTTTTGGAAACGAAAAAACGCGCTGTGTGAAACAGCAAACGCAACAACCACTCCAGGCTGGATCGACAACATCCCCGAAACAGCTCTCCGCACGTCAGCAACCGGCACAAGGGCCACAGATCCGACATCTCAGGGATCCTCCCTAGCGACGACTGCCCGGCGATCCTCTCGCCCGAGTCCAAGAAGCCCCAGCTCACCACCGGTTCCTCCAGAAACCACCGGGGGCAACATCCTTGCAGCACACAAATAACGGGTAAAAAAAACTGCGCCCTCTGTCATCACTGCCTTGCTTCCTCCTCGACATCAGACGTTTCCTCTGAGAACACAGCACGTCAGCAGCGAAGCTCAAGCAACAATGAGTGACACAACCATAGGCCCTCGCATCGAAACTGGCGAGGAAGGCGCTGCCTCATTCATGCGGGCGCCGATGGTCAAGCAGCAGTTTCCAGATTTTGACGATGCACCCGGGCCCGTTGTTCCCCCCGAGGCTGCCTCCGCAGCAACAACATCGGCATCCGTGCCAGCAGCAGCAGCAGCAGCAGCAGCAGCAGCAGCGGTAGCAGCGACAGCAGCAGCGGCGGCACCGGCGGCGGTCCAAGCTGACGATGAAGGAGAGGAGTCACCTTCTGACGAGCCTGCGTCTGCCGACGACACTCCTCGCGCTAAGGTGGCCCCGGCAGCTGGCGCTGGGCAGAAGCAAGCCTCTGCGGACGCTCGGAACCGTGGGCCGACTACCCTGTCGAGATCGGTCATGGACAGCGAAGTCAAAAGGCAGAGTCACAGCAGCGAAAGGTATGAGGAGGTGTACCAGTATATTTGTTGCGAAAGCGCAAGAGGGTTTGGAGAGAAAGAGAGTGCACACACACCTATGACCATCGGCTGACATGCGTGCTGCTTCAGCTCGGGATGTTGATGAGACGTTGCCGGAGATTGCTTGTAAAGAGCTAGCTGCTGTCGAGCTTATCTTTAGAAAAATTTGTATACCGAACAGCAGTAAAGTACTCGAACAACAGCCGCAGTACAGCAGAGCAGTATTGATAGTGAGGTTAGTCAGCGTATCCTCCTATTACGGGGGGCCATAGTTAACAGGACCTATGGTATACATAAAAACCTATATGTTTAACGATTTTTACCTAACAATATTTGGTCCTGTTAACTATGGACCCCCGTAATACGTATGATACTCATCACAGAGCACGAACAAGAGTGGTTGTTGAGTTGTTGTGATACAGCAGTACAGAGTGATACCAGGGTATAATACAAAGTGATACCTGGTACCTACCTGGTAAAGCAGCAGTAGTGGTGAGAGTTTTTTATTTTTGCAGTTTTGCATCTTGATATAGATAGATACCCAGACACTCGGACCCACCGGCAGTCTTTTTCGGTCCTCCTTCTCGTGACAAGCCACCGAATGCTCTCTGATCTCTGCCATGCCCCTACTCCTGCGTGGGCAGGCAAGACATCAGTACTGGTACCAGATGCTCAAGTAGAGGGGGCAATCCTTCGTGGCGCACCCACATCGGTATTATGCCACGGTCCGTGTCCGTATCCAGCTGCGTCTCAAAGGCCCCCCGAGGCCAACGCGGCTTTTCCCTGCGATATATATACGTGTACAACAGCGGTAGCAGTGCCTGGTACAAGGTATACTGCTGTGTACCTTTGCCTCTACCACTTTCGACGTACACATAATCGACGTTTACAGTCTTACGATATATACGTGTACAACAGCAGTAGCAGTGCCTGGTACAAGGTATACTGCTGTGTACCTTTGCCTCTACCACTTTCGACGTACACATAAATCAACGTTTACAGTCTTATTTAAATACAATACCAAGGTATCAAACAGCGGCAGTGATTGTATTTCCAGCCGAAATGGTACGCGCTCGGATCGTTTTGTTTTATCGCAGTCCATATGTAGACAAAATGTTGTATTTATAGTCGTACTCGTACCCGCACGGCAGTACGAGACAACAGCGGTTTTCCATTATGACGAAAATATTATTACCGCTGTCTAACACTATAATAGTGCCCCCTGCATAGTGCGGGTGGTTGCCCATATAGTGCCTGTGGAATCGCTTGGCACATAGAACCGCAGTCCCGTTTTGGGGACAACCCACTCAAATTTCAAGTAATTTGTCCCCAAAACGGGACTGACTGCGGTTCTTAAAGGGTTAACCAGTGTGTGGCCGGAGTAGTGCCGGTTGCTGCTCCTGCGGTACATACCAGGGTATGCGAGCAGTAGGGCCTGTATCGCTGGCGAGCGAACACCGACACTTCAGAAGTGCAAGAGGGACCACTACTCCTGCTGCCATGCTGCAAGTTCCCTGCAGAGAGGAAAGTTTACCACTTTTTCGACGCCATGGTTGAGGGCCACTTTTTTTTTGTCTGTGTACGTGCGGTGTGCAATACGAGCCGAGGCCAATCAGACCCAATCAACCAACCAACGGTGGCATGACGACTAGTCGCCCATTGGTCTCAAACAACGTACTAAAGTGCTCCAACCATAGTGTCGACTAGGTGAGCGACCAATGCCTGCAGCATATCGTAATCAAGTTTCGTCATAGTGCCTGCAGGATTTTATTTTCATGTAGATCACAACCCTCTACCTCCACGCTATAGCTACATCTGGACGCAAATGTAAGGGCCGTTGGTGTATGAATATCATCACATGATGGTCTTCTTAATAGTGTATCTGGTGTATCATAGTTGTAGTTTTACCAGAGAATACCCTGCGGTGTACTCGAACTTGGAAGTGTGCATTTGTGTGTCGACAGGTGGTATGGTGTGCTATCATGCACCATGCTCGCAATAAAACAGCAGTCAGCCGTATTACTGCTACATATTAATAGTTTACAAGGGTTGAGCCACTGAGCTTCTCAATCAACGCTGACTGAGTAGCTCAATGATCTATCCTCTACGAAGCGAACAAAATAAGCATCTTCGGGCTCGATCCGGCCTCCCGCCGATAGCATCCTCCGAGGTTGATCACGTCCCTAATCAGCACCTGGTTTTGTGCTCGTATGGTACCTCGTCCCCCACAAGTCGTGCGTGCGTGCGTTCTTTTGTCTGAAGTGGTTTTCACCGCTAGCGACGTGCGACCGTCTGATCCAGCGTTCTTCTGTCGTGATTATCTCCTCTTGTTTTCCCTTTTTCTAATCAGGGTAGAAAAAGCGGAAAACAACTTTGGCAGGAATCCGACCCCTTACATCGATGCTCATGATGTTTGGGACGCAACCACCGAGCGATCACTGAGTATCTTAATGTTCAGTCCCTGATATTATGAGCAATGAGGTTCGTGCTTCGATTCCTGCCAGAGTCGTTTTTTCGCGTGTTCTGCCCTTGGTATAAAAGAGGGAAAACAAGTGGAGATCACCACGGCAAAAGAACGCTCGATCAGGGCGTATCTCAACCTTTTTGTTAAGACTGCAGTCTCGTGCAGGGGACAAACCACTCCAATTCTAAGTGGTTTGCCCCCAAAACGGGACTGCAGTCCTAAGAGGGTTACGTCATTCGACCGATTTATTTGGCTGGAATGAAACGAGATAGTTAGTGCAGCGGCCGTTTGTTCGATTCCGTGCTATTTTCAGAGTTTTTTTGTGTTGGATCGAAATTCCAGGCGACCGACCCTCTGGAACAAACCGAACATAAATAAATACCGTTGCCTCTAGACCTTGCAGCCGGACTCTATTAATAGGACAGCGGTACCGCCACGGAGACAGCGAGTGCTCCTGGCACAGGAGATAGATTCACACGCAAATAGAGCGCCTTTCCTGCCTCAGACCAGGCAGTGCTGCAGCAGCTCGTATCCATCTTATTAATAGTGGCACCCTCTCGGGACAAATATAGAAGTTCTGATATCGGCGTCGCGGCGCGACGCGAACCCCTGAAGCTCCAACCAGTTCAGCACTTTTTGCTAGAAAAATCCAGCCAGGATTTCATTCGCCCCCCGTTTTTTCCTTCGTGAGACCCTCCCGGTCAGGGCGTTGCCATATGGCGTGGGTTCTACCGCAGGCGAGACGTGTGGCGTCTACATGTGCTCCATCGCGTACTCCCATGCCATCTCGTGTTGCGCCAGTCCCTTGTGGGCCTCCCGGCAGGTGTTGCAACACCTCCGGGACCGATCAACTGCAGTAAAATCTCGTTCAAAGTTGGCCGTTCGGGTCCTCCGAAACTATTATTATTATTATTATTGTTTTTTTTTTTTTTACTTGTGCTTGCTCTTTACAAGAAATACGGACAAATACGGACAAGGGTAGGAGCGCTTGGAACCCATTTAGCTCGAAAATAAATCAGAACCAAGCAGCAGCAGATAGCCCCGCAGGTAATATTCCATTCCTCCCATTCCAATGTTCGTGAGAGGAAGTTGAAACACTAACCCTCAGAGGGTCGAAGGTGGAGTTAATTGCAGCACTTCAGACAAAAGAACGCCCGACTTGTGGCGGAGGGGGTGCCGGGTATCATAGAGAATGAAAAACCAGGCGCTGATTATAATAGGGACTTGGTCAACCCCGGAGGATGCCACCTGCGGGAGGCCGTATAGAACCCAAAGGTGTTTTTTTTGTTCGTTTCGTGGAGGTTGAACCACATTGAGCTTCTCAGGCAGCGCTGCCCGAGTAGCTCAGTGATTTTTACCTTTCTATATCGAACGCACTGGCTTAGTAGCTCAGCGGTTTGACCTTTGTAGATGAACAATTGCCACACTGCTGCTGTCGATACGGCAAAAAAAAACGCTGCTGCATCGTATATATATATATATATAACCGGCAAGATCAACCTGGGGGGGACGCATGGCAATAGTGCAGTTGGTGTATTATAGCACTCATCGCTATCAAGGCTCCAGAAATTGAAAAGTTGCAATTTGTGCTCTTATATACCTGGTATATCGTACTACAGTACGAGTAAAAATATCAAGATCAGCAGTAAGAAGACACAGATAGATGGTGTTGCGCTAGGACAGAGTACCATTCTGTCCGGAAATGCAGGGACCGTTTCGGGGTCCATGTTATCACCCAAACACTGCTTTCATCTTCGTGCTGTGGGACGTACTCGTACGCACGAGCATGCCCACTCTGTCCGGAAAAGAAAGGATAATTTCAGGATTCCTACGACATTTATATCCAAACGGTCCTGAAAGATCTGGATCAAGATCATCGAGTGAAGACCGATTATCTGTCCGGCGTGTGGATGCTACAGTAGTATCTGTCGTCGACCATGTTTTGCTCGCTGGTGAAAGACGTACCCCCCCCGGAGTTTCTCGATCGGACAGCCCGGATCTCGAACTTTAGGTTTCCTTTAGGATCTACGGCTTCACCCAGCTCGAAAATAAGGCACGCTCGGATGAGGCATGCGCCCTAAATCACTCTCGGCGTAAGCATTGGAACCGCTTGGCCTGCATGCGAATGTCTCAATGGTCCTTGTACTCGCCTCCAGAGTGATATGCTTTTCAAGGTGGCCGTGTGCGATGGGCAGCTCGCTTTAGTAAGCCTTGCTCACCTCGGACACATCGTCATCTAAACCATCATCTGCAGATAGATGATCTAGTTCCTCACCTGCCACCGTGAGAGGTAGTACAGGATCTTCCCCATCATCTACAGATAGATGGTCTAGTTTCCCACCTGCCGCGGTGATTGGTTGTGCAGATTCAGGGCAGAAAACCTGTGATAGATCATGCATATCCCACCCGGCAACGTATGAGCTACAGGAGATAATAAAATACCAGGAAGATATTTTGCCCTGAAACGTCTGGGGACCGTAGCAAATAGGGCCAAATTTTGTTGGTAAAAATAGGTAAATATGAAGTTTTTTGTGTGTACCGTAGGTCCTGTTTAATATGGTCCCCCGTAACAGGTCATCAAGTGGGAATCGGTTATCTGTCCAAGCTGTGCGGCATTGTGGCGACGCCGTCGAGAAATTCGATTATCTGCCTGTGATGGATCTTGCGCAAGCAAAATACCCGTATGGTACAGTGTTACATCCTCTCCCGTAGGTCATATGAAACCCGCCCATATGTGTTCGCGATCGAAAGGGTCACACGCAGCAGCGCGCAGAAGGCGAGCTTCGACGATATCCTCGATCCCATCAAACCCGAGGAAGTGTATTTTTCTTCGTAAAAAAAAAAACAAACAAACAAACCAAGCGCCCGTCCACCCTATCCATCGCCGTGCTGTTGTTGCATCACGCCGTCACGTTTTTTCGTTTTTGTTTTGCTTCAGTCGGCGCGTTTGGACTGCAGAGGAGGATGCGGCCATTCGGACGCTCGTCAAGACCCATGGAATGCGCAGCTGGGCCATCATCGAGGAGTACCTTGCCTCGGAGTTTTCGATTTTCGGGCGATCGGGCAAGCAGTGCCGTGAGCGCTGGCACAACCATTTGGGTGAGCGTTTACAGTAAATAAATAGTTCAGTGCAGGACACCTACGCGCACAGAAAGGAACTCGCGCGTCACGATATTTGTATGTGGATGGTATGCTTGGAACGAGCGCCGCGCGTTGCCAGGTGGGAAACGGAGCACTACACATACCTGTATAGCTTCCGCCAGCTTCCGGTTTCGCCGTTGTCGGAGATCGCGGTCGGTCGCCGATCTCGGCGCCCGCAACATCCCTATCAAATCTAGTAGAAACCCGGCTTCAGCTTCAGCCAGAATATTAGTTCGACAGGGACCCACTATTTCTTTGGCGCCTTGTGAACTTAGTACCCGCTTTCTCTCGCCAAATTAAACCTGAAAACAGACCCCAGTATTAAGAAGGGCGCATGGACCAAAGCCGAGGAGGCTACCATGACCAAAGCAAGGTCCGAGATCGGAAACCGCTGGTCGGAGATCGCGAAACGCCTGCCGGGCAGGACGGACAACCAGGTCAAAAACTTCTGGTGAGTCACGCACTGCTTGCTCAGCAGGGTATATGCGTTCGACGTGGGATAACAGGCTGCCAGCACCCCCGGGGGGGGGGGGCACGGCGGCTACTATTAGTACAGGCATACACGGGCGCATAGTAGTAATCAGGAGCAAACATGCTGTGTAAATATGATGGAATTCTTAGTATTTTGGGTCCGTCGTGGGTTCTCATTACGACATTAGCACCCCCGTAGTATGCAATGGTATTCAAGGTCGCTCGGGAACGGAATGCGAGGGACTTTCAGGTATTTATATTGAACGACTATAAACCGAAACGGTCCTCACATTCCCGTCCTGATCTAGGCGAAATGTTTGCTCCCGCTCGTAGTATCTTTACGCCGCACCTGCCTCCGCCGCGAGCCGTATTTTTCCGCTCCTTTTGCGCGTGGGGAATGGACGACTGTCCGCCCGACCAGTCCCCCGATGAGCTCGAACTTTGTTCAAGCCTACAAGGGCTCCCGCATGGGTACCTGTCGGCACCCATGCTCCGGATAGGAAAGTATACCTAAGTGCCTTTTTTGTGATTAGTGCAGCAAGTTAACCCCTTCAGAATTGCAGTCCCGTTGTGGGGACAAACTACTTGAAATTTGAGTGGTGCGTCCCCAAAACGGGACTGCGGTTCTAAAAGGGTTAATATGATAGCGCCCGTCGCAACCAGGAACAGGATCATGCCGTCTCAGCTTTAGTGCAGGAAGAAGGCTATTACTTAGCTGTAGTGCCTTCAGCGGTATTAGGCGTTATTTGTGACGGAGACCGCGATAAATTAACGTAGTCGATAATTGTTTTTATGCAGAGATGCTTTATCAACACCGCCCCGCCCGCAAAAACAGTGTTTCGTTCACTTTAGCGCCTACAGCGTCATTCGTCGTGGAGACAAAAAAAAAAGAAAAAATAAATAGACGGATTTTAGAAGTAGTGTTTGGTTAACTTCAGCGTCAGCGTCATTCATTGATTGGCGGTGGAGGCCGAAAAAACACGAAATGATAAACTTCTGGTTTTAGGCTCAGCATGATAATCCTGTAAGCCGTCGTTAAACGAAATAACAGTAGACAAATATTTTTGGTTATTCGGGGGTGGTTCATCACCAGCACCCCTCGTGAAAACGTGGAATATTGAACAAAGGAAATCTAGGGTTTGTGGAGAGGTACTGAATCGTAGGCTGGATTGAAGAGGGGATGGGGAAGAGGGTTATGAAGGCCATGAGAGTGCAGTTGGTTGAGTTGGGAAGACAGAGGCTGGGACGGGTTTGAGAGAGAAAGTAAGTAGATCATCTACTGTAGTACGGCACTCTACTCGTGGGCGTGTTCGAGCAGGAGTTTGGGGCTGAGTAGGATGTTGGCGAGTTGAGGGTTTGAGAGAGATCATGGAGCATATATGTGCCACATAAAATCTGGCGACATTTTGTTTTGGGGCTACAGTAGATACAAAGTAACCCTTGGATCGTTGAGGTCCTGAATACACTACAGCGCAGTCCGCGCTTGCCAATAAATCCGAACAAATGGACTCTTGGATCTTTTAGATCTCGAGTATAATATCGAATACGAATACGTGACTTATCAACGTACGTGTACTAATAATATAAAAAACTCTGTTTGGTTCCAGATATATGACGATAATCTTCTTGACTATTGTTGCTCACTCACGTGTGTCCAGATGCGGCCCCAAAACAAAATACCCCCCGAAGGAAACCGACCGTTAAATCTGTGTTTTTTTCGCGGTCGCTTGATCCTGAGGGCCCCCATCTTAACGATAACTTTTTTTTTATGGTACTCCCTCCGCCAATACTTTTTTCGCTGTATTTGATCTGCATCATCTGATTGGTCGAAAAGTGAATTATCTATCAGGCATTTTGACAATTGTTTCGAATAAAACGAATACAAACGAATTCGACAAGAAGCCTTTTGGGACGTCTTTCACCCTTCGTGTTATTCGATTTGGAGAGTTTGTCCAACTCGACGTGGCATGTTCCTGAAACCGAAGCAAGCCACGCAAACTTCAGCCGTGTTGTCGAGTGCTTCATGCGTGAGATCCACCCTTCCCGAGAAACAGGGTCACCGGAATAGCCGCAGCGTGAGGTCCGACGGCCCCTTATCACGGAGCAGACCATCCGCGGCGCCTCCAAAATTAACGAGGCCGCCCCAAGCCCAGCTTTTCATCACTCTTTGCCTCGCAAACCACACGAGCACCGACCAGGTCACGACTTCGCTCAGAAGTTCGATCGCTGTATCCCGGTCGCTGCTGCCTGCGTGGGGCTTCGGGGCTGCGCCAGCCACCCAATACGTCCCAAGAGCGATAGCCTCTTCGACGGTGCCGGCAGAAACAATCGGCCGCTGACCGTGGCGCCCCCGGGAGGGCGCGGGCCGTCGCTCGCCTCGTTGGTTTCCCTCTGGTGTTCGTTGACCCTATTACGGGGGACCATAGTTAATAGGACCAAATATTGTTAGTAAAAATTGTTGAAATGTATACTGGTAGGTTTTTATTTATACCATATATATTTTGTTTTTTGCTCATCCCATTTATTATCTTGGCACATCTTCTTCTTTCTCTCCTTCCAACTCGTAGCACCTACTCGTAGCAAACTCTTCTACCCCCTTCCCGCTACGGTACGTGCCTTCATTTTTATCGCTAGAAGATTTCAGCCTTTTCTTCCCTCGTCGACTCGCATCGAATTGTGCCTACCCACGCTGCAAGGCGCTCTCAACAATTGAATCCTTTTTTATTTTTATTTTTGCAAATAAAGTCAAATATTCGACCCACCTGGGGCTCGAACCCAGAACTCAAACACAAGTAGAATTCGAGGTTAACCACTTGAACCACCGGGGCGACCGGTGTATACCATAGGTCCTACCAGGTACCAGGTATTAAATATGGTCCCCCGTAATAGTACGTTAGTCGATTTTATTTTTTTACTGCGCTATTCCTCGATGGGACCCACAGGCATGCTTTTCACGAAATTTTATTCAAATCAAATCATTTTTTTCCCCCCTATTCGATTATCATGAAAAAGGTTTCTCGTTAAGACGGGACCTGAATACACGACTGTGTACGCGTGCGTGCCAGTAAATCCGAACAAAAATAGACTCTTGGAAATTTTACATCTCAGAGTATAGAGGAATTGGCCACGTAATGTTATAGTCAACTACCCAATTTGTCTCCAGATCTTTAAAAATCTTCTTGACTCTTCTTGCCCACTCACGGGTGCAGCACCAAAAGTAAGTACGTGCAGAAAAATTCTTCACGCACGTCATGGCTTTCCCGTCTCCGCTAGAGCGTCAATTTCTTCCTTGTCTCAATTTCTGAGCAAGATCCGGTGACCTCGCGGTCGGTGCGCTCGGTTTTTTGAACGAGCTCACAACAGAAGCCTCATGTCATGCCTCCCTCGACGGCGAGTAGAGCCTCAGCTCCTGGCAGTGGCAGTGGAGGTATCTATAATAGCTTACGGCGAACTGCATGCTGGAGCAGTACAACAGGAGTACTCACACTACGATCTCATTGAAACGAGTCGAATCTGAAACAGTACTCGTACTACGATCATGCAGCCAGTCCAGTACAAGAGCAGCACTCTTGATGCTACGATCCGTTGAACGTGTCGGAGCTATGGCAGTACTCATACTAAAATCTAAAGAACCGAGTCGAATCTAAAACGTCAGGAGAAAGAGAAAACATACTTCATGCCGGTCATGTCTCTCCGTCTCCGCCAGACCGAAGGAGTTTTTCGAAGTGCATCGCCCGTGTCTCCAATTTCTCTGCAAGGTTGGGTCACTTCGTGGCCGCTGAGCTCGGTATGTCTCTCCGTCTCCGCCAGAGCCAAGGATTTTTTCATAGTAGATCGTCCGTGCCTCCAATTTCTCAGCAAGATCCGGTGGCTTCGTGGTGGCTGAGCTCGGCGGCGGAGCGCGAGGTCGAGATTGCGCGCACGGGAGAAGACCCCCCGGAGACCGGCGAGCACGCCCCTCAAAAATAGCGGTCGGAAACGCACGCTATAACCCGCTTTCTGGGCAGGTATCCCGAGCCCAGTCTAAATTCGAGATATATATGTTCGACTCTTCCAGCGAATGCGTCTCTCTCAAGGCTCACGAACGGTTTTGCATATATCTATACGAACACCCGGGGTATACCCCACCTCCCGCCCTTGCTGGCAATGCCTTTCTGGAGACGATCGACCAACAGCTTTACGCGCAAACTCCCAAGAATGCGGAGTGACATAATCCCTCCCACTTGAAACCAAATCAATTGAATCGAAGCTGTTATCCATTACAAGTCCGTTACACAAGCGGTTCGCCCCACAAACGGTTCTTAGTGTGATGCAGCCCACCCTTCATGCCACGTCCGCAAAAAACTCACGACCCCTATGCGCGTGGCTCAACCAATGTCTCCCTCGTCGGTGCAAACCCGGCAAGCTCCGTCCCGGCATTGCAGCGATGCGAGGGTCTATGGTCATACGACTACGGCCATGCATGACATTAGGACCCCCCTCCCCCCTATTTTATATAGGTTGGGTTGGCGTCGGTTGGCAACGACACTGTAAAACATGCCGCTCACTACGTGCGCTAGACAACCAGGGTACCGCTTTTTGTTTTCGGCGGTCGGTCACTGGGTGTCGAGTTAGATCGTTTGTGCGGGGTGAACAACCTTTATTCCGCACAGGTGGGAATGATCGTATCACGTAGTGTTTATGGTAAGGCACCCAAGAGGCAGTTACATAGTACTCCCATTGCTGTCTCAGGAAATGCTTACACCGGAAATCAAATCATCTCATTGAAGCTGTCATCCATATGCAAGTCCACCTCAAGAGCTGTTCTTGGTAGGATGCAGGTCACCCTTCATGCGACTCGCTAGACACCTCACGGCGCTTCGCGCTTGGTGCAAACAATGTCTGCCAGGTCGGTGAAAACCCGACATGCTCCGTCCCGGCATTGTAGGGATGCGAGGGTCTATGGTTATACGACTACGGCCATGCATGATATCGAGTACCAGGTACATATCTCCAATCGAGTGCACCCCCCCCCCCCACCCCCCCGCCTCCTTATTTCCCTTTCTTCCCCTTCCTCTACGCCTCCCGAACCCCGCGCTCGCTTTTCTTCCATCCCGAAGGTACTCCTGCATGCGGAGGAACGTGCGCCGGTTGAGCCGTGAGGTCTCAGACACGACGCGGGCTTCGGGGCGTCCGCTTGACCTACATTCTCCGGACGAGCATATCAGCGACGACGGCGTCGGCAAAGCGACTGTGGACGCTGCCAGGTCGGTTGTGGCGGCGGCAGAGGCGGCGGCAGCGGTGGCGGCGAAGAAGAGAAAGGCAAACGCTAAAGCCGCGCGCAAGGCCACGGGGCTTTTGGGTGAGTCGGTCGATCGACCCGCTCACCGGAGGTGGCGCCCACTCGTGCGCATCTACCTTAGTCTCGCTGATGACTGAATACGTCCACCGCGATTGGTGTGTCGGTGTTTCCCAGGGATTGTTGTTGTTGGTGGTGGTGGTGGGCGATGTTGATGTTGATGTTGGTGTTGGTGTTGGTGTTGGTGTTGGTGTTGACGTTGGTGTTGTTGTTGATGTCGTTAGTTTATGGTGAAAAGGCGTAATGTGAACACCACGGCCGCGTGCAAGGCTAGGAGGATTTCCTAGCTGAGCTGCAGTGGAGATAGAGTCGTGCTGCTATCCGAAGCATTTAAATATCACCTATAGGTTCCGGCGGTCCTTGGGCAGCATGTGACATGTTCTCTACGTAGCCCCCACTAAAACGGTCGGCATTCATCGACCACGGAGACAATGATCCGTTACTGCGCGCGTTTAGGAGCGTCGTGTATTACAGCTGTAGCCGTTTCCTTTTCCCTCCAAACATAGCCCGAGATCCGGAGAGCACGTTCATGTCGTTGTCGCCTTGATCCATGGCATGATTGTGCTTGGTTCTGCCTCTTTTTTGTCTTTCGTTTCTGCGCTCGTCCCCCCCCCCCCCCCAACCTACCCACCCCACCCCACCCCACCCCACCCCACGCCACCCCACTCAACTCCATTCCATGCCACCCCATGTACTTCGTCTCATATTGTGTACGTAGTCTTCTTTCGCCTCGCCCCCTTTCGTCCGTTGGCACTGCGATGTCTAGTCTCGTCAGTACGTCTTGTGGTGTATTGCCTCTTTCTCGTAGTAGTTGGTTACCACTTACTTCACTCTGGCCGATGTTATAGTCACCGTTTCGACTGTTCTGTGTTTATCGAATGATGATTATACTGGCGGCCATATCGCAAGCTTGCTTCTCTGGAGGATGAAGAAGCAGCACGGACACTGAGTTTACTGGAATGCCGATGACTGGGAATATCGGTTTGACGCAAAGAGCACCCACACGGGCACATCCTCTCGCACTTCCTCCAGTCCCGTCCACGCCGATTCATCCTATCCTGCCTCGTTCTGTTTTGTGTCGCCTTGTTTCATGTCTCGTCTCGTTCCACCCGCTCGCCCTTCTGTTCCCTTCGCGTTCCAATGTCTCCCACCCCATTCTGCCCCCCCCCCCACGCCCACGATCATCTTTAAAAATACCTACCAGGGTATACTCTTGCATTTCGCCTTATTTCTACTGTCTGCCACTCCATTCTGCCCCCCCCCCCCCACGGCCACGGCCCTCGTTAGACTTACCCACACTCTTGCACTTCGCCTTGTTGCCCCCTCTCGCATTGTCATGCCCTCGCTCCCCACTGTCTCCCACCCCGTCCTGCCGCCCCCACCCGCCCCCGATCATATGTGGCAGAGCTACCTTCTTGCATGTCGCCTTACCCCCCCCCCCCCTCGCTTTTCCACCCCGTACGCTCGCTTCCCATCGTCTCCCACTCCATCCTGCCTCCCTCTGCCCACCATCACCTTTGACGCTGGCAGAGCTTGAACGATACATGAAGGCAGCCAAGGGCGCCGCGCTAGAAGTTCTTACGGCGGCAGCCGCAAGCAAGGACACCAAGCAATCTCTCACGCTTCGCGAGGTATGACACGACTATTGAATGTTGGCACGTTCTCAGCCTGCTGTTACGGGGTAGCATACTGCAATAGTAGGCAGAGTCAAAACATGGCGTGCAAAAGAATCGGGGGATACCTGGCTTCTGGGTCCCTCGTGGGTTCTGATTTCACCGTGACCCCTCGTGATGTAAACATTTTCTGGCATCACACGAGTGTACGTATATATATTGCGAGGCAACCGGTAGCGAAACGTCGGTTGGTTGATTGGTTAGCGTTTTCTTCCTCCCCGTTCGCAATACCGGCTCCTGAGTAGATGCGGCAGAGCTGCATCTCCCGCTGCAGAATCGAACCAAAGGGAGGACTGTGACGGCCTTAACACTACGTGTTGTCGCGTCTACTACTACAGTAGTAGTAGTAGACGGTATGTTCGTCTTGTGCTTCTGCGCGTGAAGTACGGCTGGCATTACTGCAGGCTCTTGGGGCGCCGGGGTACGGCAAGGAGCTCTCCCTGATGAATCAGGAAGAGAGCCTTTCGAAGAAGGGGAACAGGCGGCGGTCTCAAGCTATTGTCGGCGGCGCCATGCACCTGAGCCATTTGGCACGCTACGACATCTCGTACGCAGTCAACCAAATGGCGAAGGCAATGTCGACCCCCTCCCCTAAGGGTGCTTGTTGGGAGCGGCCAAGCGTCTGCTTCCGTACCTAGCCGGGACGGTAAATTCCGGCACCACCTGCATGCAAGGAGGGTTCAGGCCTAACCCAACGTTTGAGCCTGAACCTTCCTTGGTTGTAGGTGGTGTTAAAGCTCACCGCCCTGCTTAGGCACCGAAGTAGATTTTAGGCCGCTATTAATACCAACCAAGTGCACCTTTGATGGTCTGGACATTGCGTTCGCCGTTTGGATTGCTGCGTACGAGATGTCGCAGCGTGCCAATTTGCTCCAGTACATGGCGCCACCGACAATAGCTTGGAATCGCCGCTTTGCCTCCTTGTCCAGAAGGCTCTCGTAGTTAGTCCGGTGATGGGGGGTTTGAAAAAACAACGCTGAAACTTTCTCATTGTTCGTTCCACCCCCCCCTTTTTTTTCGTAGTACATGTACTTCTGTCCTACATCTAAGAACTATGTAGACTATTTTATCAAGTATACCTCCGCCATAAACACGCATTTCATGCAGGAGCAAACCTCGATGGATCGAATAAAACACACGGAACGCACCATCGAGAGAAAAATGAGTTGACCTATATCTGGCCTCACGTACCTGCGCCCTAAATACGCCTTTCTTGTGGTGTGCCTGCATGCGTCCTCTCTCCCTCCCCTCACTGCCATCAACACGCCTTGCGTGCAACTCCCTGTGGCGTGTCGGCATGCACCCCCCCCCCCCCCCCCTTCCGTCCATCATCGCTTCTGCCACCCGTCGGAAATACCCTCTTTGCGTGTGCACGTGTGTGTTTATTTTTTTGTGTCACCAGATGCAGCAACCGATGCAGCATCTGATCGAGCTTCTGATAGAGGCGACGAAACATCGGGGGGAAACCACCATGCCATCTAGCCTTACATATGCGCCTCCTTCCCCCCTAAAAAACGCCTTTTCATGCATGCAACTCCCGGTGATCGGTCAACCAACGTATCCCGTCCCCCCGCCCGGTGATTTCCTCCGCCCCCCCGCCCGCCGTGGGAAATACCTCGTGGGGTATAATGTGCCACCAGAGGCAGCAACTGATAGAGGCGGCCAACGGAGTGGCCGTGTTGAGTCAAGCGGGTTCTGCCAGCAGCGGCAGTGCTAAGACCGGAAAAAGCGCGAAAGGCAAGAGCTCCGCCGCGGCCGCCGCCGCTGCCGCCACAATCGTCGCCGACTCCACCGCTGACACGCCGAACAGCGTCACCATGGCCGCTATCAAGATGGCCAGGTGGGTTAGGGTTAGGGCATGCAAGGCCCCGCCGTTTTTAGGGTAGAGCTACAGTACGTACGTACCTGCAGGCCCTTGATGAGCCAGGTAGCTTGGAACGGCGGGATTGATTGTGGATGCAGGTAAAGCTCCGCCGCTTGTGAGTTTAGTACGGTATGGGCCTGCCAGCAAAAAATCCTAATTTTTGGCAAGCCTTAGAACCATGTTGTGACACCCCATCCTTGCTGAACCTTGAGCATAGGCTATTATCTACCAGGTATAAGATTTTTGGTGCAGTGCTCGCCGCTGGGCGAGTATTTCTTGATCCGAATTTCTCAGCAGTACTCCGAAATTGAGCCCTGTGTTCTTATTCTCATTTTATTAGAGGCTATATTGTAACTATACCGGAAGAGCTATCGTACTCTCTTATTGGGGCGGGTGGACTAGAAAGGCGACTTGAACGGTAGCGCCCGAACGTATTTGATCGTCGAACAGTGCCACCATGGTCGCGGTTAAGATGGCCTGACGGAATAGTTCTTGGCACGTACGTGAACCTCGGCCGTTTATGTACGTATGGAGCTATCGTCGTCTCTTCTCGATCCAGGGATATGTTCTGACAGGCACTTGAACGGTAGCGCTCGAGCGTGTTGTTGTGTACTCCGGGACGAAACAAAAACTACCCCTCAGGCAAGTGTTGCCCACATAACCCTGCCCTAGTCTGAAGCCCCCAGGGCTATATGCAGTGCGTCTCGTGGATCTCTCGTCCTGTCGAGTTTGCCGACGATGGAGGGATACCCTCGAAATAGAGAAGAGGGGATCTAAACTTGCGTTGCCGCAATTGCTTTAAATCGCGCAATTTCCCCTCCTCGAAGGAGGCTCTTTTCGTCAATTGTTCAGCAGTGACAATCGTATGGAGCGGCAGTTATTTTCGATCGTCCTGCCCTCCGCGTCATGCGTCTTGCGTGATGGCACCCTTAGCCACCAACGTGCGCTACGGTAGGAGTGACACCTGAGCTTCTGAGGCTCCTCGCATGATTGGAGTATAGCAGCACTAGATTATAGTATATGAGTGCATGCTTGTAGTGAAGGAGCTCCGTAAGCCCCACCCAACATCCGACTCTGAGAAAGTTGCATTCCTCGGACAGATATCATCAACATATGGGTCGTCTACTTATATATCAGATATATCTGATAGATCGTCTAGACCCTATCCTACCGTTCTGAGGTACTGTGCAGGATCTGTACAGTACAGATACAACTCGATCTGTACAGTACAGATGCAACTCAGGAAACGTGCCCTACATAATGCAAATCAGATAGGTCTCTCTCACCAACGTCATCTATAGATCGTCCAGACCAGGGATCTATCGATCAGGGATCTATCGATCTATCTGTCTTCCCTGCAAGATCTAGATCATCAAGTGAGAATGATCTGTATGGTCTGTACATGATCTATCTGATCTGTCCAAGGCGTGGCAAGTTGTACGCCAAGCCCGGCACACATTACCATGGAGCGATTGCTGGGGAGCAGGGCTATCAAAACCAGTTGTGGATTGTATACATAGGGGGATGTATGACTTATGGGTCCATCGGGGGTTCTGCTTCTTACAACATTAGCCCTCCCTGTAGTAAGAGGAATGCAGCGAATATTGAGGTAAAGTACGCGCAGGGCCCAAAATCATTGCGTAGCTCCTCGGTATCAGGGTGATAAATAGTTGGGCTCGAAAGTGCAGCCACTACTGGTGTAGCGCGGCTCAACCATTGGTCTGGGGGCGCGCACCCCAACGGTCAGTGAATCCAACGGCACTCACCGTAAGACCGTTGATTTGCACAGGAGCGCGATCGTTTTTCAACGTTTGTGTTCTCCACAGCGCCGGCCAGGGTGCTTCAAATTCGAAGACTGTTTTTTCGGAAGGCTTTCTCTCTCTCTCTCGACCAGATCTTTCCGAAAACGCCTCCTTTGCTCGGTATTGACGAGCTTCCCGTTCTGGAAGAATGGTTCACTGGATAACGATCCCAGTACCCTAGTGCGATCTCAGGGCTCCTTTTACGGCACTCTGTAACGTCGCGTGCATTCGACGCCTTCGTCCATATGCGAGGAAGTAGGCAAAAGGTGCTGAAGCCAGTCTCACAAGCGGCTCTCAGCAGGATGCATGCAGGTTACTCTTCATGCGACTGGTAAAAAACCTCGTGGTGAAATGCGTTTGGTGCCAGCAGTGTCTGCCTGGTCGATGAAACCCGACGTGCTCCCTTGCCGGTATTGTAGGGGTGCGAGCCTGTGATCATACCTCTACGACCAAGCATGACAATGAGTGAAGTTGTGGTGCACAAGGCAGTAGCGAGAAAACGATCGCTATCCTAGGAGATGGATGGGTGGCCATAGGCGGCAAAATGTGAAGGGAATAAGATAAAAATCTATGCGGTGTATGGAAAAAAAACATCACCTGCTCCCAAGGTTGGAGGTGGCTCTATTAGGATTAAGTCGGAACGGTGCTCCGTCCCGAAAGGGATGCCGGGTCAAATGTTCGAATGGATACTCGCAGGGCAACCAACAAAGCACGCCCCCGCCGCACCCAAATGTTGGATGTTGCTCTATTAAGTACCAACGGTGCTCCGTCTCGGAAGGGATGCGTGGCCAATGGAAATATAGCTAAGGCAAACAACAAATGAGTACACCTCCCCCCCCCCTCCATGGTCATACGACTTTGGCCATGCATGAAATGGGTACCCCCCTCCCCCCCCCCGTCCCATCTCCCTCGTAGCATCACCCTCCCCCCTGACGTCAAAGCTTGGCCGCGCGTTTTGTCGGACGTTCGGGTTTGGTGTTCGGTTCGGATTCCTCGATTTCAGCGCCAAGCCGGGGTTCCGCGAGAAGTTCAAGAAACGTTTGAATGCAACGGGTGGCGTTCACTGCAAGAAGAGGATGAGCGCGCCGACCGGCCGGCCACTGTCCCACCCGAAGGTACGGGGGCTAAGGTGCCACACGAATCAGCGCCGGCAATATTGCTTAGTAGCGCGCGGGGCGGGTTAGAGCTAGGGGGGGGGGGGGTGATTGAGGATAAAAAAGAGTGTCTGAAGGAGGTTAGCGAGGAGAATGGGGTGGGGCGAGGGGGTGTACGCGTTGTCATGCTTGGTCGTAGTCGTATGGCCATAGGGGTGTCCTTATGTCATGCATGGCCGTAGTCGTTTGACCATGGAGGGGGGGGGGGGGAGGTTGAGGGTGCGTTGGGGCGCGGGGGGGGTGTACTCGATATCATTGATGGGAGGGCGGGGGTCCAGGCAAGCGACCACGAGAGGGGAAGACAGATGAGGGAGATTTTCTTTGTCCCTATTACGGGGGACCACACCAGGTAGTCAATAGGACCTATGGTATACATAAAAACCTATATATTTAACCATTTTTACTAACAATATTTGGTCCTATTAACTGTGGTCCCCCGTAATAGTCCTTTTTTTTTTTGGCGTTGTTGTTGCTGTTGTTACGATCCTCGGACGGCCTCCTCGTTTTTATTACCTGGCCGCGTTTGGTGCGGCAGTCGCGAGCAGTCGGTCATTGTCAAAAGTCCTGAAACACAGAAATGCTACCGGAAGCGAGGGAGGCTGGGCGTGCGAGCAGCTAGATGGGCGGCGCGAGTTCGCACAATGCGCGCGATATACCACACGTGGCTTTCATAGGCTGAAAATTTACAAAACGTTCTCGCGAGGGCGCCGTTACGTTCTATGCTGTCTCCTTTCAAGTCCGACAGAGCCATTCCCCAGTGATTTTTTTGGTTGTCTCCCGAACACATTGAGCTGTCACAAGGGCGGTCTATGTGCGTGAGTCGCGCCAATGTCAGTATTTAAATATTCCAACTCGGGCGAGGACTCGATGTCTTGTGTCTAGACTAACTGGTGTTTGTTTTTCCACACACCTCGATTTCTTCGTACAGCGAAAAGGTGTGGTGTTCGGGGTTTACCCAATTCTGGCGCGTAACCTTTCAAGTAGATAGTTGGCATTTTATTCAGGGGTTTTGACGACCTAAAAGGCGAGAAGTGATGTTGCCAAGCTCCCATCACGGTGGGCCGCAGCAATCAGAACGAGAACATGCCTCTTACAAATAGGGGGGTGCGTTGTATCTTTGTAGGTTAGGGTCCGTCGTGGGTTCTGATGACTATATATAACCCCCCCCCCGGTAATAGGAAAGAGAGAGGCTGCGAGAGTGCGGGCGCATATCAGCTGGTTGCTACTCGTACGGCAGCGGGTTCCCTTATTGGCCAAAGCCGTTTCTTGCGTATTGGACTTCTTATCCGAGGGCCTACTCAATACCTGGTATGGTTTAGTTTATTACGACATACCAGGTACACAATATCTCGATATGAACCTACTCTAGGGCCGTGGGGTTGCCCGTCGGGTCAACCTTTGTTGGGATTTGAGAGGGGAAAACTGACGATAAATACCACGATGGTTACAGAAACGGCCAACTGCTGTACGATTGGGAGATGACGCAACCTGTAGGGTCCGAGCTACAGGCGGCACGGTCGCAACGTGACCCCTTCCCTCCCGTAGTGCCGGGCCCTTGCGCTGCTCGTAAACGAGTGATAAACACCAAGCACATACCAGGTAATTGCTTTGGTCGATATCTTCAACACCCAAAGGGAATGAGCGCTCGTAAACGGTTGATACACACCAAGAACATCATTGTTCTGGTCGATGTCTTCAACACCCAACGGGGTTGAGCCTACGTTTTTTTTCCCGTAGGGTCGTTTTTGGGTGATACGTAGAGAGCTCCTCAGGAAAATCTCTGGCGCAGCCCCGTACCATACCGTAGCATGCTTCTCGTACACCTCCTTGGGTTTCCACTTCGGGTACATGTTTTTTATACCCCGGGAGCTGGGGCTGCTTGGTTTGGCAGGTGCTGTTAACGCCATTGTCTTTCAACACATTTTCCCTCTCCAGTCCCGGCGGGGCTGTGACGCTGTGACCCATGCCCGGATACAGGTAGGGGCGTACGTATGATAGGCTGACTTTCGCTTTTGTTTTGTCTTCGATTGAGGTTGGCGATGTGCTCCAGCTACGTGATGTTTGTGCACCGCTATGTACGTATGGTAATATTTTATGGTTTTTTTCCTGAGGCGTTCTTCCACTCTAGAGTTAACGGAGCCCGTCCTGTGACCACGGACTATGTTTATGGCGACGAGTTAATGAGAGAACAGCAACAGCACGCCTGTCAGTGTCGCCATCTAGGTGTACACAATGCGCTGATCGAAAAGCAGGCGTGGCTGCCTCTTCGGTACGGCTTTGACTGCGGCGACACTCCTGAAACGCCATGAACCACATGGAACAAAATGCCACTACTGTGACACGCCAAGGAACACACACACAACCCCCCGTCCCCTACTCCAGTATGTAAAACTCCACGACTTTCTCACGAGCATATGCTTTATTCCCGGACTTGAACTTTCCAGGTTCAACGTGTCGGCGCAGCGAGGCGCCGTCCAGCTTTTGTGAAACCGAGACTTGTCGCGAAAAGCGAAAGGGCACCCGTCGACACCGTAGTGAGCCACGGCAATGTCGGTGGTTGTATCGGCGACGACTCCGGCGACGGCGGCGGCGGCAGCGGTAGTAGCATCGCCGGGTTACAGCTTGGTATCGATAGCAAGATTGGCGACAGCAGCAGCAGCAGCAGCGGCGGCGGCGGCGGCAGCGGCAGCGGCGCTTCTCCTTCGTTTCCGTTATCCGTTCTGTCAGACTCGACGTATCTACCACCGCCTCCAACAGTCGCGGAGGGGGGCAAAGGCGCGGTCACTACCGGAAGAGAGGTGCGCGCTTCTACTACTGCAACCATACTGCTACTGTAGCGAGGGAAGTCTCTGCCGAGAAGTACGTAGAAGTGGGTAAAATAAATTGCTAGACCCTGTCAGGACTGCAGTCCCTTTTAGGGAACATACTACTTAGGTTCCGGCCCAATACGGAACTGCATTACCGAAGGTTTTGCTTGTTAGTAAATAGGACTCCATACTAATTCCAAGTAGTCTACCCCTCCCCAAGAAGGGGTGCAGCTCTAAAGCGGTCAACTCTTTTAGGACTGTTAGGGCTGCAGTCCCGTTTTGGGGACAAACCGACCAAATCCCAAGTAAGTTTGTCTCCAAAATGGGGCTGCAGTAACAAAAGGGTATATGTACTCTGCGGATAGTGTCGATCCCTTGTTGCTTGTCCCGGCGTACATCGGTGGACATCGCAATGCTAACGGGACGCTATTAATATACGCGTTTTTTTTCTAGCCTTTCGTTTTTTTCGGAACAGCGATCATGCTAAAGGAAACCGCACCCTATGTATTGCCACAAGCTAAGCGTATAGTCAACTGCTGCTATGCGTGGCGTGCTGTATGTCTAGGTTGCCGTACAGGTGCGTGCCACACTGTCCGAAATGGTGAGGCCTCTCTGATATCACCATACGTAACTACAGAGTAGACGGTCCTTCTGTTTCCGAACACAGTGTTATGCATTTTTCGAGGCAGCAAAGCTGGGTTTCGCCGTGGTTTGTGCGTTCGCTGGCAAGGCAAAACATGGAACGTACCTGTAAAGCCTCTTGTCATCTGCAGGCGTTGCAGGGGCGGCGCACGAGTTCCAATTGCCTAGTGTTTTACCCGGGTCTCGCCCGCCTCTCTTCTGTTGTGCCGCCGCGAGGGCTGGAGTCTATTGAGGGGGCTGAAGCGCCGGCAATATTTCGAGACTGGGTGAAATTCACGTATTTCCTCCCCATATCTCCTACCCTTGATCCTTTTAGAACTGCAGTCCCCCTTTGGGGACGAACCACTCAAGTCTTGAGTAGTTTTTCCCCAAAACGATACTGCAGTTCTAAAAGTGCGTAAATATACGGTAGCGCAGCAACCAACCCCCCCGGTGTATTCTCAGCACAACAAACCGCTCGTTATCACAGCAATCAAAGAGTAGAGTCACGTTCCGTCGTTGGCGTGTTCATGGTCACCTGCTAGGACATCAGCTCCGTCGCGGACATCTGTTAGTGGTGATCGATAAGAACTCCGAAGAGCAGATCCAAGTTCCGTTCGTTGACACCTGTTCATGGCCATCTATGTGAATGCCGTATCACAGAGCAGCGTAAACTCCCGTCGCTGACATGTGTCCGTGACCGCCACAGCAGCCGCGGCTCTTGAAGCCAACGTTAGCAATAGTAACTGTTTTCATAATTCTAGCTTTATCTTTTCGTCCAAGCGACCCGCTCCCTTCTTGGTCACCCTGCCGTGTACTGAGGTGCCCTCCCTGACCGATCCCGTGTCGACCCGAACGATCAAATCGACATGGAAACCCCGGACGGAACATCCCAACAGGAGGACGGCGGATCCTCAGGCGCCAACGGAAAGAAGCGCCCCCTTACGGTTGATGTCAAGAACTGCGCTCTCGAAGCCTTCAACTCCTTGCCTTTCCATCACCACAAGCGGCGAATTGTAGCGGTCACTGCATCCACCGCAAAAGCTGCCGCTGCTGCTGCCGCCGCCGCCGCTGCCTCGGCGGCCGCGGCGGCGGCGGCGGCCGCGCCTTCCGCGATCGGCCTCGGAGGAGGAAACTGCCACGCCAGGTGCGGTCCAGGGTGCAGTACGTATGTGTGCCTAAATTAAGAGTTCGCGTATAAGATGGATGACCCTGTCACACCAACGCTCTTTCATTGCCGAGGTTGGTCGCCACTGTTTTTTGTTTTTAACGTTTTTTTTTGTTGCGTAAGCTATGCAGTCCTGCAGCGATTAGCCCGGCTGCGGCAGGGGATTCAATCAGGGGTTACAGTCAGGGGTTTCAATCAGGGGTTACAACTGGGGGTTTCAATTATAGGTTGCAACCTGGGGGCGGTAATCAGGTGTTGCTATTAGGGACTGCAATTAGGGGTTGGAAGTGCTTTTAGTGTTGAAATTAGGGGTACCTCAACCATTGCATCAACCATAGCGTCAACCACTGCGACCGAGGAGCTATCCATTCTTTCTATCTGTGGATCCGATGTTGGACTTTGAAAATGTGATTTTTGATGTATTATCCTAGCCCATGGGATTGTGTATCGGGCCTTGCGCACTGTTTCCTCAAAGCTAAATTGTTGTTGGGCGAGATACGTATAGAAAGCTCCTCGACTGAGGCCCCTCACAAAAATTCGGTACTATCCCGATCCCCAGCGTTCGTCTAATATGCAGAACACACATTGTGTGAGGACTGTGAACGTGACCCCCCCCCCCCCCCCCCCTCCCCTGCGGAACATACCTGCGCGATTCCTCTTTCCGCCTCAGATGGTTCACGCCCCCTATGGTTGAATCACACCGTGGGTCATCCGTTCTTCAGGGTTTGGCTGCCCCAAGGCGTGAGGTAAGGAGGCGTTTCACTGTGAGCAGTTCGAAAAGAGCCGTCAAGTTCTTCTCTCTAATTGTCACTCTACTGCATGACCCGCTTCTATACTATATTTTCCGACGAGAGCTTCCTATATTGGCATTTTGTGGCATTTGTTTCCGCGGAAGGGAGGGATGGGGTGTACTCGATAAGAGACATGTACTGGATCTCATGCATGGCCGTAGTCATATGACCATAGACCCTTGCATCCCTACAATGCCGGGACGGAGCATGTCGGATTTTCACCGACCAGGCAGATATTGCTTGCACCAAGCGCGAAGCGCCGTGAGGTGTCCGGCGAGTCGCACGAAGGGTGAGCTGCATCCTACTAAGAACCGCTTGTGAGGCGGACTTGCAGATGAATGACAGGTTCAATGAGTTCATTTAATTTCCGGTGTAGGCAATTCCAGAGACAGCAATGGGAGTGCTATGTAACTGCCTCTTGGGTGCCTTACCTTGAACACTACGTGATACGACCACTCCCATTTGTGCGGAGTAAAGGTTCTTTACCTCGCACAAATGATCCAACTCGACAACCAGCTGTGGGCGACTGCCAAAAAACAAAATAGCGGGGGGGGGGGGGGGGATAATCCTTTGAATGCTGGTATGGAAATTACGTCCACCTCCTGATGCTGCGTTTCTTTCCTAAATGATACCGGTGTTTTTAGTAGCGCTATAAAATCACACCGTTACATGTGTAGTCCAAAAGAGCGGGGGGTGCCTGCTCATGCTATGTTGTCCTCTACCTGGTGTGTAGCCTCGGACGCTGTGATCATAGTGCGAGGAACAGTTGTGGTGAACTTCTTGCGCCGCCATTGCTTCCCTTGCGTTCCAAGAGAGCCTGGCATAGCCCAGGACGGGGTCAGAGAAGAAATCAGCTTTCTTACGCCTGACGGGTTGACAGCGCCGTTAGGCTTAGTGCTGTACGCCGAGGCTCTTGGAGTCATGTTCATGTATTGTTTAGGTTGTACCATCGGCGCAATACTAAGATTACCCCTCTCTCTGTTCATCCGGTAAAACTTGGTCCAACATAGGGCGTGAGTAACGATGGGGTAGCACCTGTTTCTTCCGAGCCCTTCAATTGATCATGGTGTAGAGGCTCTACGTTCTCCCAAATAAACTGATTTGGGAAAAATGGACGATGAACCTCGGCTTATCGCAGGCGGCGTTCGATTTTGTTTTTTTAAACAACCATGGGATCAACAATACACATTCCAGCCAGCGCTATCCTTCAACTTCTAAAGAAGAGCGTGGAAAGGTGGTAATGTACCCCCTGTGCAATTAATAGCCTGTGCAATTAATAGTTTGTTTTATGTTACGGCTGTATTTTATTGGTTGCTTGGTAGAGACGGTTCTACAGTACGACTATTAATAGTAGGGCGGGAACTAATGATGGCTCGTTTATTTTATCTTAGGATACGACTTTGCATTCCTTCAAAAACCCGGCCCCCGATTGACACATGCTGCTGCATCCACAAAAACCTACGAGGCAACGCGTAGCATTTATTATTAATAGTCCAGTTATGAATATATATATTTTCTCCATCTTGGAGTAATTATTCAGTCGAGAAACCCCATCATCCAGGAGGGTTTGTCAAACTTTGCTTTAACTACTCCTATGGTAGCACGCGTCATATCTGCTATGGAAGGGTCTTGTGCTCTGATTTTTCTTTTCGTTGTCATAAAAAAAGGCCGCTCTTTTCAGCAACACGATCGTTCGTGCCTAGCGCCTGAGTAACGGAGGCCTGTTCTGTACGATTCCCTTGCGAACCAGCGCGGTTCTCGCGGTCGAGGTTACCTACACCTCGAACGTTTCAGCTTTTTTGGGACGAAAATGTGTGTGCCCTCTGCGTAGGTGCGCGTGCCTCTTGCGGGTTTATCGTAAAACGGCACTTGTGACGCCCTCATTGCTGTTTGCCTGCACGTAAGATAGATGTTTGGGAACTGCGCTCACGCTGTTTGTGGACGTATTCTTGTGTAAGGGCCTCCTTAAACGTTATGAGGCGCTTCATTTAAGGAGCTCTGATAACTTACTTTGGGAAACGTTCATATTTGTACGCTTAGCCCCGCGAGCAATCAGCCCCACAGCCTATTAGTAGGGATCGAACGAATCCTTGTCAATCAATGCTGATCGGTAGTAGTGGTGGTGATTGTGATGATGACGCCGTTTTGAACCTTCAAGACTTTTCTGGTTTCAGTAATGTTTGTCAAGCCCGAAGGAGATTCCGACGATACAATGGTTACGTAGTGCTTCAATGGAATATCCCCGTTAAGCTAAATAGTTCGGCCGAGAACGTCTACCGCTATCACACACAGTGTGAACTCCATTTCTCCATTCCCCCAGGCACCCCCAAGAGGAAAATACACCCATATAGCACGCGTCAACGCCTCGGATTCTCTCCTGGGTCAAATCAAATTCGTCCTCAAAGGGTCTTTTCTGACTCCTCAGCATACTTCTTGTCCGCATTTCCCATCTCTACCTCAGGCGCTCTGGAAGGAGAGTCCTTCGCCGGTCGGCATCGGCCCTCACGCCGGCGGCTACTCCGCCTTGCTTGACGCCGCCAGCCTAGGAAATCTATCCAACAGCCCTCGGCTGAGGCACAATCTCCGTGGTCTTCCCGAGGTAAGCGATTGAAGTCTTGCTACAAGTAAGCACGGGCCAGGGCACGATGAACGCCCACAGGACCGAAGAGCACCTTGTGGCATACCCAAATAAACGCGCGAAGGGATGGTGTTTCGTTTGGCCCGCCAGCGAAATTCGGGTCTCGTTGGTCCGTTTGATGCTGGTCGCGCGCGTCTGCGGCAGTATCCCACGGCTGTGTGGCGTAAGTGTTGCACACGTCGGGCGTATCATGTACAGATACATCATCTAGATCATCTAGATCCTAAATCCGCCGTTTTGAGATGTTGTGCAGGATTTGTATAGTACAGATTCAACCAAGAAAACATGTCCTAGATCATGCAGATTACAGGCCCCCCACCCGGGAGAATGGAGATGATCCATATGGGGAATCTATCTGCCCTTAACTATCTAGATCGTGAAGTGGGAACCGACGATCTGTTCCGAGGCTGGAGCGTTGTAATGAGCTGCTGGAGTATCTACGTAGAGGTCGCCGAAGAACGGCTCCCTTATTTCGGTAACCGCAGTTTCGAGCACTCCGATACGCCCACCTTTTGACGTGTGGCCCTCGGCGGACCTCGGCCACCGAGGCTTTCGCTACGCACCCCCTCAAGGTGATATCGGTCTTTTTTCCAAACCGCTCGTACCACCGACAACATATTCTGCGGACAAACTCAATTCAAACAGGTGACTAACCTGGGGGAGGCGTTCGGAGGCACAAAGGTCCGCCGCAACGACAACGACCCATCTTTGCAGCTTCCTCTCGGCTCCGGCTCCGGTTCCAAAGACCTCATGGCGTTGTCGGCCGCAAAAGCGTCCCCGATCACTCAGAAGACAGCAGCAACCACAAGAAACGGCTGCGTCAGTAACTACAATAATAACAGTAGCTCGAGCGCTCGTGTTTCTCCCAACTCCCACGTTCCGGTCGCCATGACCAAGCCGTACAACCATGAGAGCAGCGGCAGCGGCAGCGGGAGCGGCGGAGCGTCCTCATCGTCTTCTACATCGACCACCTCGACGACTGCAGCGGCTGCCGCCGCCGCGGCCGCCGCCGCCGCTCCTGCGCGGGCTTTTCAGTCTCCCCGAGGCATTGCACCCCGCGGGGGAGAGAAGCACGATTCTGCGGGGCACGCTCACCCTCTTCAAGATTTCCACGGCGGAGGTGGCGCGTACGGCGCCAGAGGCGACGGCTCTTCAGTGTACCCCTCCAGGAGGGTGCCGTCCACTTCCACCTCTCCCAAGCCGGCGACTTCCGGTGAAGCGATGGTTGGTGGGAGGGACAGCACCAGCGACCGACGTGTGCACGGAGAGGCGAATGGGTCTGCGTCGCAGCCGCTAGGGGCGCCATCGCGGCTTCCCCCCGCTCCCGTGCTCTCTCGGCAGCAGAACCAACCTCGGTCGGCGGCAAAATTGACGGCAGCGGCCGCTTCAGCAATGGCTTCTGCTGCATCCGGACCCGCGACTACACCAACCCACAATTTATTCAACATCGGCAACAGCGGCCGCCAGGTATTCAGCCCGCACCTGGGCTCGAATGGTGTCGGCGGGCGGAGGGACACTCCCGTCTTGAAGACCGAGCATGTCTCAGATATTTGATATTTGTTCGATCGTCTGGGTACTCGGCTAGGACATTGTCTAATTCGGCTGGGTACTCGGCTAGAACGTTTTTTATACTATCCTGGGCACTCGACTAGCTTTTACCCCGGTCCAACGAACTCGACACCCCCCTTCCCTCCCCGCAGTCAAGGAATGCACGAACTGCATGGTGACAGCAGTACACGATAGACGGTAATGACACTTTGTACGAGCCGACGTGCTGTTGATCTATCTATCCCGCGGTTCAGTTTGGTGCGGTTTGGTTCGGTTCGGTTCGGTTCGGAGTGGTGCGTGCATGCCGTGACTTGAAGAACACAGATGTTGCAAGCAAATGCCCCGAAAAGTACCTGGAGAATGTTTGACGGCTTGAACAAGGCATTGCACACTGGCGGCCGACGTCAAACACGGGGGAAAACTAGATTGTGTGGGGGGGTACAAAACCGGCCGAGCCAAGGGACGGAAGGTGTGTCGGACCCTTGCCAGGAATTCCGTGATACAAGAAGGGGGTGAGAGTCCTTGGGGTTCAGCGTCTGGTCATGGGCAGGAACAAGGCCTGTCCCGGAAATAAAGGAGCACGTGCTGCTGCGCACGGATTCGACTTACCACGCGAGCATGCGCATGTTTGTACTTCAGGCCTAGGATGTTGATCAAACCTAAAATTTCTACAAGAGCGCCATGGTCAGAGAATCTCGCTTTTGTGGAGGAGGGGACGACGCTGGGCATTCGGAGTGAATTGCGTTTATGTAGTACCCGACGACGTTGATGGACGTGAGAGATACTCGTTGTTATTTGTCTTTGTTTGTCGGCCGGGTGGGCGAATGGCGATCCACTGTCACCGCCGGTTTCAGTGCCCTGCCGGGCGTTTTGGGTATTCTTCCTCCGTGAATAGTTGCCGCTGTAGTAGCTTTACTCCATTCAGGGGAGAGCTGCACCCACCTTGCGTTTCCATCGGTATGGCCCCCAAACAACCGATACAGGCGTTCCTCGCATTTCGACTTGAAACGATCTTGGTGTTTTGCTCAGGGTTGACTCCGAGGGGCGAGAAGGGGCTGACGAAGAACAGACGACTCTTGATCTTTTCGGATGTAGCAAACGACAAGTGTCGCGTATTTCTTGGCATCGTTGAAGTACACTTTCTAAAGGATATTGGGAGCGAACCCCGTGGCGGTGGCGAAACACCTACTAGCTTTTAGCTCTCACAAATGTTTACTTCGTACATATGGTGCAAACTACGTAAAGAGCGAAACGCCCCAGGATCTACTCGTCTTTGTGGTCAGCGAAGATTGAAGACGCTTTCCCTCATTTCTTCTGCGGTTTCGAGGGGGGGGGGTTGAAATAGGGGGGGGGGATAGGCACAACAAGTTTCACTATGCTGCGGCGCCTGGTTTTTCAGGTTGAGAGAGGACGAAGAAGGATTGGGTCGGATGGTTGTTATATGGTTGTTTGTACGGTATATATATCCACATCAAAACAGAGCAGGGAAACGGTATGATTACGCGGGGCGAGGCGTTGCGCAGGTGGAGGTGCGCGTGTTGTTGAATGTTTTTTTGGTGTTGTGCAGGAACGACTTTTAAGTTTTGTGTTGCAGTAACAAATTGTGCATTTGCTTAAAAGCGTCACTATTTTTGTTGTCCGTCTATAGCATCTTAGGCATGCCTTGTCACGATCACATATTCTGAACGGAGCTGGTCGTTTCACAAAATAATCCGGTGGGGTGACCGAGGGTTCATTGAATTACCTTAGGGTTCCGAGGCGCATATTTTGCTGCAGTAGAATTGGTCTTTGTTGCGGGTCTACTCCTTCTGTCGGTTCTCGCAAGTGCCAGATTTTTTCAGCTGAACGTGCAGTGGAAGTGGCTCGTCGCTGGCGATTAGAGGCGTCCTGTCCGTGTTGATGTCGAGTGGCGGCCATGCATCTATCTGTCGGTTTCGGCTGAGCTTGCATTTTATCTCCTCCGTTGACTCAGAGACAGACACATCTGGAGTAGCGGAAGAAAAGATGCGGGGGGGTAATAGTCGGATCATTTGTACAGTAGTAGTACCCCCCAGTAGAAATGTACCAGGTAAACGATAATAAAGTTCGATAAATTGTTCAACGATCAGATTCAGTCCAGAGCATAGTCCGATGCTGGGCCGGAAGGTAGCTCTCCTTACCTCCGACCTACGCTCAGTTCTTGCTCCTTTGTGTTACACTTTGGGTTCAACACGCTCGATGCTCGTCGGCTTTTTCGTCAACGAGCTTGCCACTCAAGGCGCTTTCCACGTGGTTCTCTTGTTGGGGTAGTCTTAGAAAAAAAATGCCTGCGAACAAATTTCATTCTACCGACAACAATCTAACTCATGACGACCAAAACCTCTTTTCTCAAAGTTGGGCGGATACTTCCCCATAGACGACAGGCATGTTTTTTTTTTTTTTTGCTCATCCCATTTATTATCTTCGCACATCTTCTTCTCTCTCTCCTTCCAACTCGTAACTCAGATCCGGGGTCACATAGCAGGCTCTTCTCCCCCCTTCCCGCTACGGTACGTGCCTTCATTTTTATCGCGAGAATATTTCAGCCTTTTCTTCCCTCGTCGACTCGCATCGAATTGTGCCTACCCACGCTGCAAGGCGCTCTCAACAATTGAATCCTTATTTTATTTTTATGTTTGCAAATAATGTATGTACGATTGGCAATACAAAAATACCGTATCGATCGTTCGGTGTGTTGCGCACTAGTCATAGAACATCGGGTATGCCTTGGTCGCTGGTCGGGGCCGTGTTCCTATTCCCACCTAACAGCGGCATGTAGACTGACTGACTGATACTTCAAACCGGGGCTCCGTAGTCTGTAGCGAATCATCGGGGAGGGTCTGGCGTACCTTTGCAAGCCACGATGCTCGAATCACCCACCAGGTAGAAAATAAATAAGAGCAGCGGTCGAACAGTTAACCGAACAAGAAGCGTCCCTGAAGTTCATACGTCAATTCGCACGCGAGATCCACCCTCTCCTTCTGAGGAGCCGAAAAGCCTCTCATTCAGCGTAACGAGTGTCTGTTCACTTTCCGTTCGTCGTCGTTCTGAGCAGGCGCGGCGGAGCAACTCGCCGCCGCCTTTTCCGTTTCCTATGTCGGTCCAGCCTGGCTGCCCGCCGCGGCAAAATTTGAGTTTGTACTGACCCCTGCATGCTGAGTATGAAGCATACCCTCTTGTACCAGTCGCTAAATATCCTTGGGTTCACCATGTTGCAGCAAGCGTCAACCCTAAGGCCACCGAGTACATCAGGAGCGCAGCACCTGCTACTGACTCACATACTGTCTGAGTTTGACGGAATGAGCTTCTCACGTCAGCTCCCCGAAGCACCAATACGCCTCCATTCATTTCCGAAAAATATAGTTGGCGTAATAACAGGAAACGAGGTCCGTAGACACCTCAGCATCGTTTGGTATTGCGACTGAGATAAACTAACATATGAAACATACGCGGAGGTGCGGTGAGCTTACTACGGTCAGATATTTTTTACCCACCCACAGTAGGGGTAAAGGAAATGGTTGATTCGGATTATACACGGCACGTGGCATATGTACAGGTCGCTTGACGTTCACCTTTGTTCTTCTTTGGGTGGTCTCGAGGGAATGTGCGCGGTGTGCACGATGGGTTTCACGCACGAATGAACAGCTTCTCCCGCAGGGGACACTTCACCTCGCCCCAATTGGTTCTCCAGGGGGGACTTCCGACCGCTTGGTCTCTGCCCATCATTTTAATAGGCTCTCCGCGCATGAATGGTTCAGACAGTCTTTTTGCTTCACAGTTTTATATAATATTTCATGGCCTTGTAATACTCAAACCCGGGGATTCTCGCCGTTACACAGCGTGATTTTCGGTACTATGATAGCGTAGACGAGGTTGCCGTGACTTAGTCGGCGAAGATGATGGCCAAGGTGGGGCTTCCGTGTTCGCAGCCCTAGTGTACTCGGAAATTCAACGTTTGTCTTGTCTTTTTGCAGAGAAACTCGCAGTGGGTCTATGGTCGACAGGGAATACAGCATCACACACAGCGCCACTTTCTTACGGTGTTTTATTCCTTATTCTTTCTACCAACAGCTATACCGATACATACAACTATTTTCCAATGCATATATGTAGCTGTGCTATCTGGGTCCTTGTTTAGTCAGTGGGGGATCCGTCAATACTGGCTCTAAGCTGAACATCCACTACGCATTTGACCGTAAACCCTGGCTGATCTGGCGGTAGCCCTAGCCAAAATATGCGGTATAGAGAACACAGTGATCTAGTGGGTGTAACCACTTCCAGGTTTCGATCGACGCGGCAGGACACACGCGTTGCCGTTAGATATAACGTACGGGACTCTAGAGAAACCGAGCTATAGCAACGGCTCTGTAGTCTTACCCGAGGACATTGATTGATACTTGCTCTACGTATGGCAAGTTGGGTACGGAAAACCTGGCACGTTTTGGGTAGACTACTGGCTACTGTACCACGTGTGTATATGATACCAGGTATGTATAACTTACATGGCTCATCACCGAAACCGTTAATGTAGATCGAGCACTGTTACGTACAAGTATTGTTCTCGCTATAGCATACGAGTATTGTTCTCGCTATAGCAAGGCGCATGGACCACAAACTACCGTTTATAGCCGCCTTGAAGGTTGGCTCGGCTCGGGCAGTATCTACGACCCCCTGAACGACGCACGCCTGTCCACTGAACACTTTGTTGATCTGTCGAGATTCCGAGGTAATATCTCCTGTGTGTTATCACCTTGTTGTACTCCCTTCTCTCCTGCGAAGGGCGCACTACTACATACAGTCGCGTTTGCTTGATTTTGTGTCGTAACTTTCCGTTTTCCCATCTCGTTTATTACTCCCCCTCCTTTCTCCTGTTCCCTCCCTAGTCGTAACCTACCCCCCTCGTATCTATTCTGTTTAGGTTGGGTCAGCGTCAGTTGGCAACGACACTGTAAAACATGCCACTTACTACGTGAGCTAGACAACCACGGTAAAGTTTTTTATTGCTTTTTTGGCGGTCGGTCACAGGTGGCGATAGAGTTAGGTCATTTGTGCGGTGGAGAACCTTTACTCCGCGCAAAGAAATTGTCGTATCACGTAGTCTTTATGGTAAGGCACTCACGACGCAGTTACATAGCACCCCCATTGCTGTCCGTGGAAGTTATCGCACCGGAAAGTAAATAAAATTAATTGAAGCTGTCATCCACAACATGAAAGTCCGCCTCACAAGCGGTTCCTAGTAGGATGCTGCTCACCCTTCATATGCGACTCGCCGAACAACTCACAGCGCTCCGCGCTTAATGCAAGCAACATCTACCTGGTCGATGAGAGTACCCGACGTGCTCCGTCCCGCCATTGTTGGAATGCCAGGGTCTATGGCCATACGAAAACGGCGATACATGATACCTGGCATCGAGCGGGGGATGTACATTATTGTCTTTTTTCACGACATGCCGTGGCGTGCCGAGGCAATCATCTGCTGCAAAACCTTCCACGGCATCTTCCACGGCATACCACCGAATCCTCCACGGACCTCCACGGCATACTATGGAAGATTAACCCTATCCCTAACCCTAACCCTAACCCCAACCTAGGTGCCGTGAACATTGGGGTGCCGTGAGGGCTGCCATGACAACCCATGGGGTTACCATGGAGTGCCGTGGCGGTTGCCGCGGGGGTTGGCATGGTACCACCCGTGGCATGCCACGGCACCCCTCACGGCGTGCCATGACATCCTATGCCACACCATGGGATGCCGTGGGGCATGGGATGCCGTGGGGATGCCATGGTATGCCATGGGTGTTACCATGGCCATGCTACGCAAAATTCAACTAGTGTAGAACCCTACCCCCCATTGTGGTACGCACCTTGCATTTTTATCGCGGGAAGGGTTCAACACTTTATTCCGCCGTCGACTCTCGTCGAATTGTGCGCAGCCACGCTGAAGTAGGCGATCTCGGCAGTTGATGCATGGTGCGCTGATAATGTCTGTGTGGTGTAGCCTTTGCTTCATCGGCATTCCAGGTCAAGGTGCCCGAAAATAAGTACGCCGTACGCAGCTGCATCCCCTTGATCCCTCCCACAAGTACGGGGTAACGAAGGCGTTCTGCGATAGAGGTTCACCCTAATTTTTCTGAGGTTCCCCACTTAAGGAGCTCCATACCTAACCCGAAAACTGACTTCAGCCAAAATCAAAATGCATCGCAGCGAGAAATCCCATGACCCAAGTCTACATAAAACGTTTTTTCGAAGTCAAGATTGGCATTCCGACGATGGCGGGTCAAGGAACACCCGTCTTTCAGAAACAAAATAGCGGAAATGTGCTGCCTCTATCGTAGAACGGGTCAACGACAGCATCGCAGAGGTACGGCTCCTCGCGGCGGGGGTACTACATACTGGTACACTGACTATTCAAACAAGGGGTTTAGGTTCGTTTTAGGTGCGGCCTCTTTGGTGCTTACCGTTAACGTGTGGCTGAAGGCGGGACGTAAGGACTGTTCCTTTCTAAAGGGTATACCACTGAGCTGCTCTGTCAGCGCTGACTTATGCTCGTTGGTTTATCCTTTACAACATGCTTGTATTCTCAAAGGACGCCAAGTCTGTCGAGAGCGCCTGCTACAGCGTGGGTACGCGAGCCGACAGGGGAAACATAATCCTGAATCTTTCTCGCCATAAAAAGGCAAGGCGCGTACCGTGGTGGGGAGGGTGGAAAAGAACCCGGTGCGTATGAGACCCCGCCTCTGAGTTACGACTAGAAGAGAGAGAGAAAAGAAGCGCGGGTATAATACATGTACCACCAGAGAAAATATCAAGAACGACAAAAAAAGTACCTATTTTTCGGTCTCAATTCGCCACTCCCACCGATAGCATTCTCCAGACGGAAGACCAGCATCGGGATATTCTTGCAAATGCTATTGGCGAAGAGGGTTTTTCAAAACACCACGTTTTTTTTTTCTTTCAGAGGAATACAAAGTCTTTCGTGGGCGAACAAGGGCGCTGGCTGGTGCTATTGAATACCTGGTAGCTATCACCCGCAAGGACGAACGACGAGTTGGAGCAAATGGCCATCCTGGAGTTAGGTTTTAGTTACCTGGGCGAGCGAGGTGGCAGGGCTGGTATAATGGTTGGTGTGGAATATCCCCTCGAGAGTCTGACCAAAACTGAGCGGGCACGGGGGGGCACTGGTGGCGGCCACTTGCATACAATACGGTACCACGAGCAATTGCCCTATACCAAAGCGCTCGTTACACTGTCGGTGATAAAATAATGGCGGCTAGTCGGTGACCGAGCTATGTTTGAGTACGATAGGGAGTGTTACTCTCAAGCGCCTTGTGGTCAGAGTAGATGCGGAACTTGGTGAACCAGAGGTGGCCGCGGGAACGTTTGACGGCCCAAACGATGCTGCCGGCGTCGAGGTCAAGAGGGGTCCAGGATCGTTCGTTGTCGAGGGTGGTGCGGCCGATAAAGACGATGGGACGGACGGAGCCGTCGGGTTGTTCTTGTTCGAGAGTCGCGCCAAAACCGTCGATGCTGGCGTCGCAGTAAAGGCGAAAAGGTCGGGAGTTGTCGGCAACGGCGTCCCAGTCCGGGTAGACCAAGATCAGGGGAACAGCGAGTTCGTGAAGGATCTGGCGGAGGATAGGGTCCATTTCCGAGGTGAAAACGAACTTAACGCCTTGGTTAAGCAGGGCCTTAATGGGTCAAAGCCGAGTGGAAAGGTTCTTCAGGATTTCACTGTAGTATCCGATGCCTCCAACAAGTGAGCGCACCTGCTTGGTGTTCTTAGGCATGGGCATCTGGGTCTGTGCGGCGACCTTGTCGGCATTAGGGCTAACGCCGGAGGAGGAAATCGTGTGTCCCAAGAAGTCAGCGCTCGTAGCACCAAGTTTGGCTTTCGAGGGAAAAAGCTTGAGGTTGTGTTTCCGAAGGCGTTCTAAAAGGGAGCGGATGTTGGCGAAGTGAGCCGCGGGGTCGGGGTCGAAAACTATGACGTCGTCGACGTAGGCCGCTACACGGTCAAGGTCTTTGATGACCTCGTTGATGACCTTGACGAACCAACCGGGCGCGGCGCCGCTTCCTTGAGGCATGACGAGTCACTCGAAGAGTCTGGTGGGTGTGCAGAAGGCAGACAGCGGGATAGTGCCCCTGTCGACGGTGATTTGGTGGAACGAAGACACGAGATCGATCAAGGGGAAGATGCGGCCTCTTCCGAGGGAGTCGAGGACCTCGTCGACGCGGGGAATGGGTAGTTGGTCCAGGGAGCTGATGGCGTTAAGCGTTTTGTAGTTCACGGTTATTCGAACGTTGCCGTCTTTCTTCGGAATGGCGACCATAGGGCTGGCGTACGGGGAAGTGGAGTGTTGGATCAGACCGGCAGCCAGATATTGGTCGAGCACAGCGTCGGCGTTTTGTTGAGAATAGGGTTGATGCGGTAAGGAAGGGAAGATGCGGGGGCGCTATCCGGGAGGATGGAAATCTTGAACGGATTAAGGGAGCACGAGCCAAAGTCGGTTTTGGACGTGGAGAAAACATCGAGGAAATCGCAAAGAACTTCTCCCAGCATTGTGGTGACCGAAGGGGACCAACCAAAGCCGCGGAGGTCGAAGGAGACGCCACGAAGGTGCAGCGGGTGTTGGTCCCAGACGCGGAGAAAGCTTGTGCGTTGGTCAACAGTCAGGCGTTCCAAGAGTTTGTTGCAAGGGGTTCTGGGGGGGTCAGCCGGAGGTGTATCGTCGTCATGTACGGGGATGTTGTCGTGCAGGGCGTGGACGTCGGTAACAGCGGAGGCTAGAGGTGACGTCGTGGGGAGACCTTGCAGTGCTGACACCGGAATTTGTATGAGGGGAGAAGAGGAAGTCCCCAAAAGGTCGCCTGGTTGAAGATCATTGAATCCCGAGAGCGGGATATTCTGGTAGCCGTTGGCAACGAAGATTTATTTTTCGGGGGAAAGACCATCGCGGGGAAGCATGTCAACGAGGTAATGGCCGGTTGGCGATGGAATGCCGGAGGAACGCACCAAATTAACCAGGACGAGAGACGGCGTAGCCGAACGTGAGACAGCGTGAACGCCGGCGAATTAATAGCTTCCTATTGCAATTGGAAGGCGTCGAGCTCTATTATCCAGACAGTTTCGATTAAGTGACCCCTACCTGGCCCTATTGTCAAGACAATTACACGTTATAGGCAGTTACCGTAATTATCATTAGGCTTGCCATCCGACAATGTGCAGCATGAGCTTTCGCAATAATCAATAATCAATGGTTTGGACATTTTCGGTTAATGGACCTTCTCCTAAATAAATTGTCCTGCCAATTCCAATTGGCAGACTGTCTCCTGAATCAATTGTCCCGACAATTCCAATTGATAGTCGACCCCCCGAAATAAGTGTCCGGACAATTTCGATTAGAGGTAGACTTGGTGCACGGGTTTCCTTTTGTTTCCGAGGTTTTCTTCTTTCGGGAAAGTTATGAGTGCTCCACGTTGAAGATCATGCTGCACATTGTCGGATGGCAAGAGTAATAATAATAATTAGTAGACTGACGCCGAAATTATCTGTCCCGACAACTCCAATTAATAGACAGTCTCCAGATCAATTCGCCCGACAAGTCCAATTTATACACAGTCTCCAAATCAATTGCCCAGACAATTTCAATTCCTCCGGGCAATTCCACTTAATAGACGGTAAACAAAATCAACTATGCCGACAACTTCGACAGACACAAAATCTCTAAAACTTCTTCATCAGACAATGCCATTGGTGGGAGGTCTCCTCAATCAACTGTCCGTACATTTGAAAATAACAGTGCATACATTATTTTGTTTCGTGAAATCGTTTTTAATTTTTTACATCTGAGCACATGGGCTAGGCTGTATCAAACGTTCTAACGCGCGGACATAAAATACAGAGATAAAGTTGAGGTGTCCCGCCGTTTTCTGATTATGCCTTGGACAATAGATCTATCAATAGACTATCGCCCCTGCAGCAGAGTCACGAAAAGTTGTCTATTAATTGGAATTGTCCGGATTTGGCCGGCGAACCTCAGCTACGGCAGTCTCAAGACCGCCACCAACCCGCCGCCGTCCGCCTGCCGTAGCGTCCAGACCACTACCTCGACGACCGGACGCACCTCGCTGCAGCGCCGCTAAAGACTCGCCCTCGCCAGCGACTCCAGCCGGCGCTACCTCACCAGTGTTCCTGCCACCACCACGGTCCTCCACCCCAGGGCCTTCTCCCCCGCCTTCTCCAACTCAACCACTCCCACTACCTGCACCCGTGTCCGGTCTGCTGATGACCGACACCATAGTTCCTGCATTGAGCGTTAAACCTACGCCGACTGGGCGCGCAAACAATGCGCCGAACCTTTTTGCTCCGCTACCATACGATGTCTTTCCTTGGGCTCACCTTCACCACCACCGGGCGACCTCTTGTATTACATTCCTTCGACCTCTCGCCCACCTCTCTCGGAGGTCCTCGCCCTCGCTGCGAAAGGTCCGCTGCATACAACCGAGGACGACACAGTCCTTCTCGTTCACCGAACACACATGGCTCCTCTGGGCCAAACTCGTCCGACTACACCGTAGCCCCTCACATCGCTACCTCGCATTTACGTCCCAATGTTGATGCGACCATGGGTCCTGCACACATGCCACTCCACCACCTCTTGCCACCTGGGTGTTGCTCGGACACTCAGCATGCCTATGCGCTTCTAGTGGTGGATAGGTATGGACATCTCCACCCGCTGGTGGCTCCGCCGCTGCCTCAAGGGCCAGGCGCGAAAGTCTTCGCGCCAAAAACCTCGTTGGCCCACTCTCTCCGTGCCACCACCAAACGGCCCCGGTATTCTCGTCAGCGTCGACTATTTCGGGCCTTTGCCCATCACGCCTCGGGGCAACGCCTATATTCTCCTTTTCACCGACCGTTTCAGCCGCCGCGCCGACATGTTCGCCACTACTGAGGTCGAGTTCGCCGCATCCGGCACGGCCGATATACTTGGTCGATCGCTACGTCCCTCTGTGGGGATGCCCCGTTACTCTCCTTTCCGACAACGGTCTTCAATTGTGTGCCAAACTCTCTCGCGCCCTCTATGAGCGCCTACCATCCCTGCGCCAACCGCGGCGTCGGACGCGTCAACCACACCATGACCCTGATGCTCGCCATGGTCGAAAACGAACTACAAAACGATTGGGACTTGCATCTTCCTCACGTCGAAAGCGCCTACAACAACTCCGTCGGCGCCGCGACCGGGCTGGCCCCCAACGAAGTACACATTGGCCGCCGCCTCGCCCCCCCCTCACCGTGTTCGACTCTCCCAGCATCGGCGGACATCAAAGCCTAAACTGGGACCAGCTCGCTTAGATTGACCTCGCCACTGCTCGCCAGCAACGTGCCTACCCCGCCTTCCCGGAACTCCGCGTTGTCTACGTCTCGCGCCTTGACCGCCGCAACGCCCCCATCATTGACGCACTCCGCCTTGCCCCTCCGATTTCTGTCGGCGGTTGGGCATGGATCTACAACACCGCTGCCACTATACGCCAGGGCGCCAAGAAAGGCACGGACGCCACCGTTCTAAAGACCAAACTCTCCTTCAACTGGATTGGCCCGTTCAAAATCCTTGCCGTGGGCCCAGCACCAGCCTCAGCCGTTCCGGATGGACGGCTCCTTCATGACAAGCTCCTGTATTTCGACATTCCCTCGGATATGCTGGGCCGGAACACCAAGCACCGCGTCTCCGTTCTCCACTGAAAGCCCTGCCGAAACCCCGACGACATCGACGACCTCCCCAAACACCTACCGGCCGACCTGACTAAATACGTGCTCACCTCCTTCTCCACCAAGTCCCCGCCCTTCCACGTCACCTTCGACGACATCTCTCCATCGCCCGAACGCCTCGAGGTCGACCAGATCTTGGTACACCAACTCGTTCGTGGCCGGGGAGGCGTTCTCTCCGTGATGTACGAAACATGCTAGGCCGGACTCCTTAGCCCTTCTTGGGAACACGAACGAGACCTGCAGCTCCACCGAACCCACATCCTTCGCTATTGGTCGGGCACCCCTTCACAGCATCGCGAGACCAACCGTTTATACCGCCAGATACGCATCGGGGCAGCTCACCGCGAACTATCGCGGTCCCGGGGCGAACTATTCCTCGCCCCCGGGTACAGCTTCGTACCACGCACTCTCTGGCTTCATCGTTTCAGCTCTTCACCTCTACCCGCTGGGGCGCACCGCTGGTACAAGGCACGCGATGGACTCTGGTGGTTGGGCAAAGTTGCCCCTCGCGCCTTGACCGACACCTCGTCCACTGACTCCTACATCGTCCGCTTCCTCGACGGCCCGGGTCCGATCAAGATTACTCTACCTCCGTCCCTTTACACCACTTCACGGAGCGCGACCAAAGGATCCTGGTGCCTTCAGCGTGATCAGGCCGGAGGACTAGCACGCGGTGTATTACGTAATGCCAATGCACCCCCCACACACACCACTCGTCCGCTCGACCAGTTAACAGTAGCTGATGGTCGACGGATGCGTTAGGCTGTGGTATACTAGTTTCGGGGACGGGTTATTCTGTGCGCCCGCTGTCTTTGACACGCGGTCGCCTTGTATGTTGATTCCATCTAGCACTTCACATTTCGTTTGTTTCGCTAGGAGGCAATACGCCAACAAAAAATGTTATTGTGTTGTTGTACCTCCAAGGTTTACCTTTCTGTTGCACCTCCTTTTTTTCTTTTCTTCGGGGCGGTCATTCGGTCTTCTGGTCATCCGGTTTTCTGGTCTTTTGGTCTTTTGGTATTTCGGTCTTTCATTGTTTTCTTTGTTTTCTTCCTTTTTTTCTTTCTTTCTTGTCGTTTTCTACTTCTTGTTTCCTTTCTTTCCTTGCGTCTTTGTTCCTTTTTTTCGTTTTGGTTTTGGTTAAAAACACGGTTGTGTCCTTCTCGCTCTAGCTTCATGTGGGCTTCGCCCTACATGATATTGCCGGCTTCTTCATTAGCTTCCTAGTTCATGCCTTACCTTGCTCGGTCTCTCCCGCCTTTCTCATAGGCCTACAACGCCGATAGTCACGACTTGTTACATAGGACCTACAGTTGCCGGCCGCCCCTTGGAGTTTCTTGTTTCGTATTTTACCACGGCAGACATCCTTTTGTGTCGTTACTATTTTGGTTCGTTTACGTTTTTCTTCTCTAGCACGAATGCTGCCTACCAGAGGTGTCTTAGGCTCATTTACGAGGTGTGGGTTGGTCTATGGTCTCATTGGGTTGTCGCTCGTTTTGAATAGCAGTATCTTCGACCCCCCTCTTCCGAATTTCTATTGTCTAAGTAGCCATCTCTGTATCGTCGTGGGATCTGGATCTACGGATATTCAGGGTAGGCTAATCTGATAGAGTACCCTGATTTATAGTACTCGTATATAGATCAACCACCAATAGGGATCGTTAGATATTATTCTAGTAATTGGATTTTGTTCCTTTTACCGTCTGGAATAAGATATCTCGTATTTGTAATAGCGGTAAGCAGGTTAGTATTCCTCCGTTCACGTACCCCATTTACCGTCTCGAACAAGATCTTTGTATTTGCAGAAAGGATGCGCAGACTAGCATCTAAGGAGCCGAGGAGACAGAGATGTATGATACGCACGTGGTATAATATGTTCATAAGTCAGGTTTTACGGGGTGTTGCACTATTGAGCTTGAGGGTGACCTGTGTTTTCTTGCCAGTAGATTATAGCCGGTTGAAGACAGATGATACTTCTGTCTTCAAAAACCATCTGCTTCCGCCCCCTCTTCTTGCTCACTCGTCTCTTGCCCCTTCGGGCAAGCCGCACATCGATAACCTAAGAGAACGTCAATACGAACTGCGTCTGAGTTTGGCCAAGCACATACACCTGTGTCACACTTCTTCTGTGGATCATCCTCTCTAGCTCGCTTACCTCTTCTCCCGCATCACACTATCATTGGACTATTGCCTATTGTCCAGGGCTAGCTTGTTATTTAGGTAGGTGTGGGGATTAACAATACCATGGTACGTAATACGCTCTACGGTACATTTTCCATCCCGTTGTTTTATCAGACACATCTATCTGATTCTTCTGCAGTATTACGATAAATATTATCTAAATTATGTGTGTGTGCTCCTGTCTCCGTCGTTTGCGCATATTCATAGACTGTTCAGTACAATGCCCCTCCTGATGGCTTGACCTAGAGATACACTGATCTACCGCTGCTGTGAGGCAAAGGAAAACCGAAACAAAAAATGATCGCAATTCATGGGCTAAGAAAGTGAATTGCCAGCGTACCGGGTACGAGAACACAACTGTTGACACCAGGAAAACGAGGTGATAAGAATTCCGGAGAGCTCCTCACTTTATGTTATTAATAATGGTACCTGGTAGTCTTTTTTTGAACAACACTACGAGTACACATGTATATATTGTCGGATGGCAAGCAAATTAATATTAATAATAATAATAATAACAATAATAATAATGATGACAATAATAACAATAATAATAATAGTTCAGTACAATGCCCTTCCTGATGCCTTAACCTAGAGATACACTTATCTACCGCTGCTGTGAGACAAAGGAAAACCAAAACAAAAAATGATCGCAATTCATGGGCTAAGAAAGTAAATTGCCCGCGTACCGGGTACGAGAACACAACACCAGGAAAACGAGGTGATAAGAATTCCGGAGAGTTCCTCACTTTATGTTATTAATGGTACCTGGTAGTCTTTTTTTGAACAACACTACGAGTACACATGTATGTGTGTGTGTTCTTCACATTAAACCCTTATTTCTACCCGTCGACATCCAGCACGTATTTATTGTCGGATGGCAAGCAAATTAATATCAATAACAATAATAATAATAATAATAATAATAATGATAATAATAATAATAATAATAATAATAATAATAATAATAATAATAATAATAATAATAATAATAATAATAATAATTAATAATAACAATAATATTACCAATAATAATAATGAGGAAACATACGAAAAAAAAACTGAAATTACATCGTACCTGGTATAATACAAATAATGACGCGAGAAAATTAAGAAGGGTACTATCAAATATTACTGGTACTATTATTATTATTTCTCTTGCCATCCGACAACGTGCAGCATGATCTTCAACATGGATCACTCATCACTTTCCCGAAAGAAGAAAACCTCGGCAACAAGAGGAAACCCATGCACCAAGTCTACCTCCCTTCCGTATACCAACTTTCAGCTTGTCTACTCTTATTTTAATACCATCGTATTTGATACCAAGTACTGGTACGTACGTAAAAGAAGAACATGTATGTACGTACTCGAGAAGGACAGAAAGCTGCTGCCCCGACGAAGCAAAATAAACAAAAGGGAGAAGAGAGAAAGAGAAGGGCACAACAATGTCGGCGTGGAGGGGAAACCGAGACAGAGAGAAGAGACAGGAGACAGGGCACAACAACGAGAAGGAAGAGAGAAAATAATTTCGAAGAACCTCTGTGATGGTTACCGGTAATGGATGGTTGGTGGTCTGACTCTACCGATCAGAATTACCTTATTTCACATGCTGTATGTCTGACGCATTACCTATTACCAGGTATGAACGTTCGTTCGTCATACCCTCGTACGTCTTATATCTTATATCTTATATCCTACCCTGGTTACCTGGTATGCCTCACGCCCTCGGTGGAGAACCCCTACCCACCCACAAGCAAGGTGCTCCTAATCTATTTTTTTATCCTCCAGCCGATTGGTAAAAATAAAGCTCAATCAAGGTGATACCTCTTGTCCCGTGTAGCGTGCACCGAGGTGACAGGTGACAGATAATCGACGAGGAAGGCTTCACCTTTTTGCGAATGACGTGGTAGACGTACTCTGACAGCTGTGCTGCGTGCATCCACACCATCTTCATCGACCAACCAATCTGCGTGGTGTACTAAACGGAGTACTTCTGGAAAACACACTGCTGGCAGCTGCTGCTGTAATAGTCTGCGTTGTGAGTTCCAAGTCAAGAGAGGGCGGGTCTGCCGCGGACGCACACCACATTTCTGCCAGCGATAAGAGACGACGACGAGGAGGATAGGCATACGAGAAGGAGGAGGAGGAGGAAAAGAGGAGGACGGAGCCTTTTGCAGTTTTCTTACGAACTACGAGTACAGCAGCAGCAGTAGTAGTAACCAACCTGCTGTTGTTGCAGGCAAAGACTCTGCGATGAGTGCTTTCTCGGAAGAGGAAATCTACGTCTACATCGGGTTCACGGGGGGACTGCTCTTGGCCCTCGCGCAGGTTCCTCAGATTTATCGCGTTTACACCCGCCGAAGCTCCGAGGACATCAGCTATACCTATCAGGTATACCCCCCCCCCCCCCCACCCACGAACTCAATTGACCTGTGCTTGAGCTTGAAATGGAGAGGCTTTGTTTTTGAGATGTTCTTCACTTTGTTGATTTTTGCTCTTTCATACGTACCAGATATAACGTACCAGATATAACATAATATTGGTACTTTCGAGCTTACTCACGTACGAAGACCCTTTACTTTTTACTAAATATTCAACTTTTGACCGAGGTATTCTTCCACTCGTGAGTTATTGGACACTACCGGTACTCTGTATTATTGTGCAGTGTGGCGATGAGCCATTGTGAGAACAACAACAACGATATGTTATTCTGATGTGTCAGCCATTTTGACGAATCTGGCAGTGATTTACAAATTCACATTAATTTACTAGTATACCTGGTATATCTCTGTGGCATAGCTTTGTGACCACAGAACTTGCATCAGTATCTCTTCTAGAATTAATTGAAGAATCGGCCCGGACACTGGTTGTGCTGGATGCCGATGGGCAGAACGAACTGTTTAATGTGAAGAACACACACATATATATATTATAGGGCGTCCCCGGTGGCTTGGTAGGTACAGCAGTAGTCCGCGGGTCTATCATGATCAATTTCGTGGGTTCAAGTCTCACCGAGTGCATGCTTGTTGTGGCTTTTTATTGCCTAAAAAAAACGATTTGCGGAAAGCGCGACAGCGTGTGGGTGAGTCAGCTACATTCTCGATTAAAATCGACGAGCAGTGGGAATGCCCGGTGGCTTGGTACGGGGTTCGCGTGCCTATCACGTCCAATCTTCTCGTGGGTTCAAGTCTCATCGAGTGCATGTGCTCGTACTCGCAGGGACTTTTTGTAGAATGATCAGCGGAAAGCGCGACAGCGTGAGGTGAGTGAGTCAGCTACATTCCATTAAAATCGACGAGCAGCGGGAATGCTTAAACACTACCTGGTATGCGCGACGAACGAAAAAAAGGCACGTTGTTCGACTGTATAGGCACGTACCGTAGCGGGAAGGGGGGAGAAGAGCCTGCTATGTGACCCCGGATCTGAGTTACGAGTTGGAAGGAGAGAGAGAAGAATATGTGCGAAGATAATGAATGGGATGAGCAAAAAAAAAAAAAAAATAGGGGGGAGAAGGGACGACACCTGTGACCACGGCTTGTCCAGAAGATCGCCGAGGGGAATACTATTATCCCTTTTAGCACCGCACTCCCATATATATGTGGCGACGAAGCACTCAAACTGTAAGTACTTTGTCCCCAAAACGGGACTGGGATCCTAAAAGGGTTAATAGGGTTGAAAGTGAAAGACTTTAAGTGATCAAAAACAAACTCAAAACAAGTGTGAAACGCCCGTACACGACAGTTTTTTCTTCTCTTTTCTTCTTTTTCTTTTTTTCTCTTTCGATTTGTTTTTTTTGTTTGTTTGTTTTCTTTCGTTTCTCTATTTTATACAATTTGTATGTCGTGCCTGTCGTATCCAGTATGCTGACATGTCATTGCATCGTCTGCTTGTTCTTACTGCATGCATCACCAGGTATATACCTGGTGCTACTACTGCTGTACGTGGCAACGTAGTACAATTATCTCTCCTGCAGCAGCTGTGGCGTAGTTTTGTGACCACATAACTTGTATCCCTCTACTCGTATTAATATGAGGAATACTGCTGATCTACGGAAGGATATTCGGTTTACATTGGAATGACATCTGTGTGTGTGTTCTACCGTTCTTTCTACCCGTCGATATCCAGCACAACCAGTGTCCGAGCCGATTCTTCAATCCTATTATTAATCAGGGATGCGTATTTCCCGGTAGCAGCGGTAATTACCCGAAATTAATAGGGCTCGAGGTAATAATTTTTTTCAGAGGAAATTCTTTGCGTCCCCTATCCCCGGGCAAATAACGCCTCCATATAGAATGGAAACCCCCGTTTTTTTTTTCAAACGTTGCTAAGCTGTGCAGCAGAGCAGAGCGCTACGTAGGCGCCCACACTTCGATTTCTGATTTTTGGGTTGCGACTATTTGGGAATGTAGCGCTGCCCATTGCGTTGCGTACGCATGTGATGTTTTGCTGCGAGGAATTGGATGTTATGGCGAGCGGAATCATCGAAGGAATGTACTATTAATATAATATAAAATATAATCATATATATGAGCTGACATATTCGAATGGAAAGGGTGAACTCGGCGCAGATGCAGCTGGGACGCTGGGATTTCGTTGAGGCGTCCAGCGTCCATGTTTACAGTTTCTAGTCGCGGATAAGGTCGCGATCGCTACACGCGTACGAAGCAGCGCACTGCTGTAACTGCTCACTTCCTGCTTTGCGCTTTGTGTTGCTGATTTACCTCGCGACATATCATAAGTATATTCGTACATGAGAGATCGCTATCAGTACTACGGCAGTAGTCCTACTATTCCAGTATCAAATTGCTGCAGGACGAAATCAACGAGGACATGAACAATTAAAAATCAACTGAAACCGATGAACATTTACTAAAGTACTTGCATTGTGCGCAACTGCTACTACTGCTGTGCACCTGGTGCTGGTGCCGGTAGAGTGAAAATGATCGAAAATGTCTGTCCGAAGGCCTGAACGAATCTTATACTTGTGCTCTATGTAGTGCATGGGCCACCCGGGGATGATATTTTTTGTCCCCCCCCCAAAATTACGCCTTTTTTTCCTCGAACGAGAGGAAATAGGGGAAATTTTTTGGAAAAGCTGAAAAAGGCTGTTTCCCGGAAATTTTTGGGTTCCGGGTGAGGAAATACGCATCCCTGTTATTAATAATAGAAGAGATACAAGTTATGTGGTCACAAAGCTGCGCCACTGAGATACTACGTTGCCACGTATGCAGTAAGCACAGCAGCAGTGGGCAATGCAATGCCATGTCATCATAAGCCGGTCACCCCGGTGGTTCAAGTGGTTAACCTCGAATTCTACTTGTGTGTTGAGTCCTGGGTTCGAGCCCCAGGTGGGTCGGACATTTGACTTTATTTGCACAAACAAAAATCATATGGATTCAATTGTTGAGAGCTCCTTGCAGCGTGGGTAGGCACAATTCGATGCGAGTCGGCGAGGGAAGAAAAGGCTGAAATCTTCTCGCGATAAAAATGAAGGCACGTACCGTAGCGGGAAGGGGGTAGAAGAACCTGCTAGGTGACCCCGGATCTGAGTTACGAGGTTGAAGGAGAGAGAGAAGACGATGTGCGAAGATAATAAATGGGATGAGCAAAACAAAAAATAAAAACTACAGCAGTAGATACGACAGGCACGACATACACATTCTATGAAATAGAGAAACGAAAGGGAACAATCAAAGAGAAAAAACAAAAACAAAGAAGACAAATCGAAAGAGATGAAGAAAACAAATGAAAGCAAAAACTAGAAGAAACAATCTGTCGTGCCCCCCCCCCCGCAGGTGATGTGGCCAACACTTGCAAAAGAACGAGCTGTAACAAAAAGGAAACAATAAATAAAAAAAACACCACTGCTTGTAAACAGAGTAAGACAAAGAACCAAGGAAAAAATAACAAAGGGAAAATAACAGGCAGACCAAAGCCCAAAGCACGCTCCAGGTGACGGCAGCAGTTTGTGGTACTAGTAGTATAGCCAGGTTCTCCCTGCTAATCCGCCTGGTACCTTGCTATCCATACTGCCGTCTTCGCCCTGCGTTCGTCGACTATGCCTAGCCCCTTGGCGTCAGACAATACGAAACGAGCAGAGCAGGTTCGTCATCCAGCCACGCCACACGACTCCTTCAATAAGGCTTATCAGTCGAAAAAGGAAGAGAAATAAATAAAATAACGGAGAATCAGCGCAAGAAAGAAAAAAAAACTAAACAAAAAAGACAAGACAAGGGAAGACCACGTTCGAACCAGCTGCACCCGTTGGTGGCACTAGTAGTATGGTCATGTTCTACTTCCTAGTCGGCCTGGTGCCTTGCTACACTGTCTGCCATCTCCTTCCTACTTTCGTCTACCGCAGTTTCCCTTCTACTCCTCCTGCCCCCCCCCCTCTCCGCATTCCTTTGGTCGGGTTTTCTGCCACTTCTCCTGTTACCCCCTCCCCCCCCATTCCCTTGGACGCCATCCACGGTGGATGCGCGGCGCTGCCTACTCATCTCAGCCTCAGCCTCGTGCCACCTCACCATCAACCGTTCGGCTGCTTCAAGGATCCCCCGGTACCACTTCCCCGCCTTTTTGGCTGCAGTGGACCACAACGCGGTCTCAACTCCAAACACCAAGGGGGCAACTTCCGTTGACCCTTCGGTGGCTCGGAACTCCCTAAGGTCTTCGACTATTCATCTATGCCAAGTCTTACACTGTCCACCTGGTCTCGGGTTCTCCCCAACAGCTATCGTCCCGAACATTACCCGACTGGGTAATCGCTCCTTGCTTTGCCGATGCCACGCCCCCCGCAAAGAAGAGCCGCCGTTTACGAATGGTCGTTTCGATGCTCTCGCAACGCGTCATCTTGAGGGCCTTCGCGTACGAGAGGGTGGCATGGTCAGTACGAAGTCGGCGCTGGAAGCCAATGACTCGCAACAGGACTTGGTGGTGAGCCGTTCGAAGCTTGGCAAAGTGTTCCGCTCTGAGGGTCCTAGTCACAGACCCGCAGAGCAGGGTCTCAATCACCTCGGCCTTCAGCATTCGGACTTTAAGGCTAAGGGGGGCGGTCGTCGTATCATACAACTCCGGGCCGGACCGTTTGAGGCATGCTAGCATGAGGCGGATCCGTCGGTCGATTTCGAGCGAGAGGTCAGCGTTTTCGTGGACAATGCCGCCTAGGTATAAGAACTGGGCCGTCTGCTTATACCTCTGGCCTGCCGCTTCGATGACGAGCGTTGGTGCGAGGGTTGTCTGGTCTGGTGTTTGTAGGAGCATTGTCTGTGTCTTCTTTTCCGACACCGTGAGGCCTGCTGCTTCGAAGACAGTCACGATGACTGTCATAATTTTCGCGAGCCCTTCAGCCGGCTTCGAGACAATTCCTGCATCATCGGCGTACAACATGCCCCATACAGCCCTTCGCACGCACGCCAATGGCTCATCCTTCCCTGTTCGAACTACTCGAGCATCACTGAGTTGGACCAAATCCCCTGCGATGGCTTCGTCTTGGCTGAAGCGTACTAGTACGACGTGTAACGCAGCAGCGAAGAACACGTTGAACAGTAACGGTGATAGTACACAGCCTTGCCGAAGCCCCTGCGTGACATCAAACCATTCCGAGTGCTCGCCGTCATCAGTACGCACGCGAGCCCGCATGCCATCGTGGAAATTACGGATAATTCTCAGCATCTTGGTTGGTACGCCGAAGTGTGTGAGTACTTTCCATAACAGCTCTCGGTCGACAGAGTCCTACGCTTTCTGCAGATCGATGAAGCACACGTACAAGGGGATTTTCCTCTGTCGTCCGAGCTCTTGCAACCGGCGCACGACGAACAACATATCAATCGTTGATCGTGCGGGGCGGAAGCCGCACTGTTCCTCAGGGAGTAGTTCCTCGGTCTCGCAGTAGTTGCTGAGGCGGGACGCGACGATTTTTTACAACACTTTGCCTGCGTGGGCAACAAGCGAAATCCCTCTGTGGTTGTTGCAGTCAGTTCGGTCCTTCTTTTTGTGAAGGACCTTGATGATCGCGTCTTTCCATTGCTGGGGGACTTCTCCTGTTAACCAAACAGTGACCAGGATGTTGTGAAAACACTGAGCGAAGCCCGGGTGGTCGATTTTCAGGAGTTCGGCCGGGAGACCATCTGGCCCGACAGCGTTCCAATTTGACACCCCCTTAAGTGCTTCTGTCATCTTGTCCATGGATGAATCATCTCCAAGCGACAGTTTAGGCGGTCGCGGTGGCAAGAGGTCGATGATCGTGGGATCGAGTTTCAGCGACTTCGTGTTCAAGAGTTTGTGGCAAAACCCCGCCCATCATTCACGAATGTGCACCCTATCCGTAAGAGCGCGCCATCCTCGTCCCTAATGATCTGTTCGCTCCTCGCTTTGGTCCCTTTCAATCCTACCGTACCCTTAAGGTGCTTGTAAAAGCCTCTCTGGTCGTTGTTCGCTAGGAGTCGTTCGGTTTCGGCAAGGTACGCTTCGAAGTACGCATGCAGTCCTGCAGCAATCACCTTCTGCACGTTCGAACATGCAGATCTCAGTGTCTCCCACGCGGTTTCTATCCCGGGGTTGGGAGCGCAAGAATTGTCGTGCATCCTCCCTCGCTGCCCATGCTATTATGAATGCGGCCAAGGTTTCGGTAGACTCACACCATCCATGTCTGCGGTGGCGACGTGCAGGGGGTGGTACCTCTTTTTCGACCGCATCAATATTAGCCGTAGTGAAAAAATCAACCATATCAGACGTATTACGGGACTGGATAGGCTGGTTGAGAGTGGAAATGACCCTGGCGACTACTCGTTCACGACACTTTCCATCGGACATAAAAAGCTGCCTGTCGAACTCTCGGCGTATTGTCGGTCTACGTATTTGTCTGTTCGGCGCAAAGTGACCACCGAGTCGGACGTTGATATACAAGGTGTTGGGGTCTGAGTCAGCCTTAGCTGGGGCAGGAGGCTGTGGGGCGGCTTTAGCATCTTGTACTCTAGGCCGATGGACTTGGCGGGCTAGGATGTAGTCGATCTGCTTACGGTCATTCGGGCTGGGGCCGTTGTGTGTATGCGATATCCCACCCTTGCGCGTGCTGAAAAACGTGTTGGTGAGAGCTAACTTGCTACTGGTGGCGAACGACAGGAGCCGTCTGCCATTATCGTTACGAACAGCACGTCCATACGCTCCCAGCACTCTACTTTCATCATCGCCGCACCCTTCCTTTCTCTGTCCAGTTCGCGCGTTGGCATCCATCAGTACAAACAGACACTCTTTCGTCGGGATATTGTCCACCAAGTCCTCCAGCTTCTGCCAGAAAATACGCTCCAGTTCGGCGTCCTTGGAACAATCAATCGGAGCATACGCAACGACGAACTTGACTGCCTCGCATTTGCTAGCCAGCTCAAAGCGCATAGGCATTAGCCGCTCGTCAATGAACTGATGAGTGTCCCCAGGATTTCTGCACAACGATTCCTTGACAGCTAGACCTATTCCATACAGCCCTTGCCTGGCAGATGTTTTTTCCTGACCTGAACAGAAAACGAGATACCCTGCCGAACGGAACGTCGTGCTGCCGGATCTCCGATTTTCCTGCAGGCCAATGAAGTCTCAGCCGAGTTGCCGTCCCATCGCGAGTATACGCTCGTCATGTCCGTACCCGTTCTTCCCTTTTACAGCCAGGGTGCGCACACTGTAGGTCGCTACCGCCACCAGTGCCTCCTTCTGTCTCTTACGAGCCTCGCGTGCTGCTTTCTTTCCCTGCCGACGCGAGGCTCGTCCCCGCCTTCTTTTTTTCTTTTATTGTTTATTTTTCTTCTCTATGGCGAAAGTCTCTCTCCGTTTCGTAACCCGGTACGCGCCTTGGTTTCCGTTGGCTGGGTGCCGCCGTCCTAGCCAACGCTGACAATCCCATCCTTCCCGTCGAGCATGCATACCCACGCTGTGGTCAGCCTCTCCACTCCGCCGGCTGCCCACGTAACGCTCTCTGCTGTGATGTACCCGTCCCGCCTGAGGGATGAACTCCTCGGCGTCGGGGTAAAGAAGAAAAAACATCACCACCACCCCACGCGGTCCTTAAAGCGAGCAGGCCACCAGCCGGACCGCGCAAGGTTATAGTTCGGGTTGGCGTCGGTTGGCAATGACACTGTAAAACATGCCGCTCACTACGTGGGCTAGACAACCAGGGCAGTTTTGTTTTTTTGGCGGTCGCCCACAGCTGGTCGTCGAGTTAGATCATTTGTGCGAGGTAAATAACCTTTGCTCCGCACAAGGGAATTGGTTGTACCACGTATTGCTCATGGTAAGGTACCCAAGAGGCAGTTACATAGTACTCCCATTGCTGTCTCTGGAAGTGGATACACTGGAAATTATATGAACTCATTGAAGCTGTCGTCCATATGCAAGTCCGCCTCACAAGCGGTTCTTATGAGGATGCAGCTCTCGCCCTCCATGCGACTCACCGGACACACGCGCTTGGCGCAAGCAATGTCTGCCTGCTCGGTGAAAACCCGGCATGCCCCGTCCCGGCATTGTAGGGATGCGAGGGTCTATGGTCATGCGACTACGGCCATGCATGAGATCGAGTACATCTCTCCTATCGAGTACTCCCCCCTCGTCCCCCCCTCTTCCCTGCCGTTCTACGCACGTACATTGGCGTCAACGGTTGTAGTCGTGGTTGCACCCATCCTGTGCCGTTCTGCCAATGCCCCCTTCTGATCGTTGTGCCACTTTCAGCATGAAGACCTCCGCCCCTTCCTCGACCCGTCGGAACCATCTGCCGGCTTTCTGTACTGCCTAATGCCACCTTTCGAGATTGATACTAGACTTCTTGAGGTCCTCCTCAAGGTACCTTATCCAGCCCCACTCTTGTCCTCCGGCGTAGCCCATACCCCCGACCATCTCCCCAAACATCACTCTCTTCGGCAAACGCTCCTCTCTCATGGGGGTCAAAAAGCCTGCAAGCAATAGCATGCGCCTACGTACCGTCGTCTCAAGCGCTCTCGGAGTCTGTCCTGAGAACCGCGCTGGCATAGGATATATATGTGGTCCTCGCGGTTTCGTTTTTCGCCAGCCGAGGCATCGGAGGAGCATATTGTGATAGACCTCCCGTAGCGTGCCGTAATCAGTCTTGCTCGGACTCCAAGTAACGCATCCGTACAGCAAGGTTTCGATCACCCCGGCTCTCAACATTCACACCTTCAGGCGTAGGCGCACACCAGGGCGGTCATAGATTTCCATCTTATGCCGCTCGAATCACGCCCGTTCCCGTTACCTCTGCACTTTTGCTCGTCCAATCTGCGCTGATAGCCCCGGCCAAATACACAGACTGGAGTGTCGGTTTGTACACGTGACCGGCTGCGGTGACGGTGAACGACGCGTTCCCCCCATCATATTATCACGCAGGTTCCTGATCCAGTCCCCATCTAACCCCAACCTTGTACTGGTGTTTCGATATTATTTGTAGTGATGCATTGACGGAGGTCGGCGTATAAATTTCGATTCCGATCCGATACCGGCCTAAAAAGAAGAATAGAATATCCGATATATACAACGCGATATTTATCGGAGCTGACTTGATCGCCACAAACTCCGATGTCGATACGATAAGCGATATCGGTACGTACACGTAAGGCGGAAATACGGGAATACTGCCGTACATATCATAGCCGGTCCTTAGCCGCCCCTGTAGTCTATCGTGTCGGCTCCAAGAGCTACTATAAATATTAACATTAACCCTTTTAGAACCGCACTTCCGTTTTGGGGACAAACCACTCAAATTTCAAGTAGTTTGTCCCCAAATTGGGACTGCGGTTCTAAAGGGGTTAACAGCATTGATGCCCGAGTTTGAAGCCCACCGTGCTGAGATTCTGACTTTAAACAGGAACCAATTGCTGAGAGTGCCTTCGGGGCGTGGGTAGGCGCTATTACGGACCATAGTAAATAGGACCAAATATATATATGGTTGGTAAAAACAGCGCAATATGGAGGTTTTTGTGTGTACCGTAGGCCCTATTTAATATGCCCCCCCGAAATACTACTATTAGACGCGAGTCGACGAGGGCAGAAAGGGCTGCAGTCTACTTGCGATCTATGCAAGGCTCGAACCGTACCGCGGAGGGGTGATCAGAGCCCGGTGAAGTTGTGTCGCCGGTTCTAAGCTACTGCGTACTTCGAGGTACTTCGAGTACCGCAGAAGGATGGAGAGAGTAGAGGGGGGCGAAGCTAATAAGTGCAAGCGCATGTCACGGCGTCAAGTCACTCTATCGACCGAAGGACGAAGTTTTGTCTTTTTTTCTGACACCTCACGTCGAATGCTCCACCTTTGACACTCTCAACGAATGTTGTCGGATTTTGGCCGAAAAAGCTTGCTCCTATATACGTGAATTACGGCAACACCAGAAACACGCGGGCTTACTGCGTGAATATAATTAAATACGGCAAACACCGGGGACGTTTTAGAGACATCTCCGCCAGGGTCGAAACGCAAGCTCACGGTGCAATTGTGGCTGCTGGGGAGCATAAATGCAAAAGGGTACGCTTGGTAAAAGTCGGGACGGGAAAACGCGGTATGTGGTCGGAGCCGGAACGGAACGAGACTGGAGCAGGAAACTGCTTGATACTTCGTTCCCGACCGCGAATTCCCGACCCGCACCGTCGTCAGTGTCTGTCCCCGACCTTGACCATCCCGATGTAGGTGGAGTCCTCCCGTTCCCGACTAATCCCGTTCCCACTGACTACCCAGTCCCGACTATTCCCGTTCCCACTGTCTACCCAGTCCCGACGATTCCCGTTCCCACTGTCTCCCCAATCCCGACGATTCCCGTCCCCACTGTCTGCCGAGTCCCGACGATTCCCGTTTCCACTGTCTGCCGAGTCCCGACGATTCCTGTTCCCGCTGTCTGCCCAGTCCCGACTATTACCATGCCAAGGTCTGCCCGTTAATTTCCGTCCCATCCCGACGTTGGCACACTGTTTCTCCCATCCCGGATTTTACTATGGGGGCAGATATTTCTGTTCCATCGTCCGATTTTCTCGTTTTCCCATCATCTATATTACCACCACGGATACAATTGGCGGATTGTGAAACTTTTTCGGCTCAACAGCAGTCCATAAGTACACACGTGGAAAACAACAAATACTGTACTGGTGATAAAAAATGTTGGTGATTTTTTTCCTTTTTATTTTATAGAAATTCGAGACAATGTTATATACTGTGTAATGAAAATTTAATGGATCGAACTCACGGCTGACTATCCGAAATAATAATTTAATGAAAATTCGGTCGTACATCTAACATAACAAAGAAACACAGACCACACAAAACCGGCGCAAACAAGGACAAGCATCGACGGATGTTGCGCATGAGGATGATGCCGGCGTCTTTGCTTCGGTGCCTCATGCAGGACCAAACCAAGCATCTACATATCCGTTTGGTGGCGGTCCGGCAACAACAAATTGCAATATGAACAGTTGACGCGTGCACATGAAGACGACTTACTTTATCGCGTTTCGCTCTTTTCAGCCGCGTCTCCAGCTCGCGTGCTCCCGATCACATTCCCATCCATTCCAGACTGCGTTTCCCGACGGCATTCCCGACCGATTTCCCGACCTTTTCGCGACCCGTTCACCGATCATTTCCCGTCCCGTCCCATACCGCTAACAACTAGTTTCCCGTCCCGTTAATAATTCGTTTCCCGGCCCTTCCAGTGCTGAAAAACCAATCGTGTCTTCCCGTCCTATCTCGTCAGCCAAAACGTCTTCCCTCCTTCCCGTCCCGTTTCCATCCCGCGCTGAAAAAAATCGTTTTTTCCTCCTTACCGTCCCTCGGAAAGCCTCGAACAAATATGTGCCTGCGGCGGGCAAAACGTCCCCATCCTGTCCGGCGTGGTGCCTCTTCTTGCAGAAATGCGGGGTTTTCCTGGATATTTGTACGTTTTTTTTATAGGGTGTAGGGGAGTGTCGCGTAGATTCGCCGGCTCAGTCCCAATACTTATCGCCAAAACGGCTCACCGTAAAAACCTATCTACGTTGTCTGTTATCACTGCTCTCAACAGGAGGGGGGAAGGGGGCAGTGGATCGATATTCTCTCCTCGCTATGTACGTACGGTGAGAAGCGTTTTGGGGGTATCCGGAGATCGTGTTTCCGATTTGATTGCCGATACGATTTCCGATATATCAGAAGTTTTGATACGACTTCGAGCACTCGTTGCTGGTGTTCGTTGTTGTTCGCTGATCACATATTTTATTTATCATTTCAAGTTCCGTGGTCACAGGTTCCAACAACGGTTGAGCGGAACGTCAATCCAGGCAAAAAAACAAAACAAAACAACACACACGAAAAACGGACACCACAAATATAAACTGTATTCCACAATCGTTTGTTTTTCGAGACCTGAAGATCTTGCCCGCATGTACGTATAAACGTGTTTGGGTTTAACCGCTGTAACATTGTCGTAAGTTCTTTGATTGCTCGGACGTGAAGATCCTCTTCACGTCCAGATTTAGTTTCTCCGAAGCCAGGCACGTCCGGATTTTGTTTGGCGCTTTCCACACTTTATATTCAGTAATCGGGAGCTATCTCTGGGACTATCACTGGGACTATAAGCATAGACGTCGGTCATTTGCAGCACCTTTCGATCGCACCCCCCACCATCTTTTGGTCGGTGAATACCCGAAATGCTCCTTCCCGCCATTGCAGGGATGCGAGGTTTTATGGTCGTACGACTACGGGCATGGATGACATGAGTACCCTCCCGCCTCCCTGCGTTCGTCTGCGCGCCTTGTAAGTTTCTTGTCGTCGGTCCTGCGGGACAAGACTCGCGTCGGGGAAATCATCGGGAGTACAACCAATGGTGCTTCGAAACGCCCTTCGACGCCGCTTTCACCCCCCCCCCCCAATATTGCACCACCTTTCGACCCCCCCCCCCCGCCCCCACCCCCTCGCCTCCGTCCGTATGCTTTATATTTTTTATCTTGTTGATGTTATCCTTCTTGAAACAACTTTGGGCGACACCCCCCCCCCCATCCCTGCATCCCTGTAAGATTTGAAACACCTTTCGACCCCCCCCCCGTCTGCCTCACACCTTCGTCCGTGTGTTTTTGTTGTTGTATGTGTTCTTGCTGCCGATTCTGCTCAAAATGGCTATGGTCTGGACGGGTCTACGGTTGGGACTACTAATGCAAATACATCCATTGTCGGAGGTCAGCTGCTGTTCACGGTTGGGATGGTAATGTTTCTGATCTACTATGGGTACTACGAACAATGGGCCGTGTTCAGCACTTCCACCCTTTCTCTCCTCAGCATACTGTGTATGACGGGCCTGAAGGTGTACCTGGAAGAAATCGCGCCGCGGTCGAGGCGACGGAAGGGGTCCATCGGCAATAACGCTGGTGGTGGCGGTGGCGGTTGTGATTCCCAGAGTGACAACCTAGGCTCTGCACTGCTTGGTGCTGATCAGCGTGACGGACCGAACGCTCGCGTCGGTGACGATTCGAATCGTGGTTAAGAGCCGTGCCATGATAGGGACAATTAGCTTGTTTTGGTTCTTTTTTCATCACTGGGACCGGCCTAGCTGCTCTAGTGAGGAACAGCCGAATAAGGCATGCCTTGTCGTTGGAATGTCATTTTCGTTTTGCTACATACCACTCGGGTCGGGGAATATAGGACGCGTTGGATGTTAATACTAGAGTTCACGCCGGGGATAGACTCCCGGCCAGAGTGGTTGTTCATATCTCTTATCTCCGAAATATGCCTTTCAGGGCAGATCTATCCTTGATCTATATGATTTGCACGGTAAAAATAATAACTTATCGGGTGGGATCGGTATGGCCTTTGGGATCGTTCATCGAGTTAAGATTACAGTTTTGCTCAAAGTCGAGTTTTGGGTGATGTATAGAACTGTGCTGCCCTTGAGGAGGAGTCTCGGACAAACTTGGATGCACCCCTACGGTACGTAGCCTCCTTGCATTACGAGCCGCCTTTGAACTGCATTCGCTCAATATGTTTGTGGGCATTACCGTACAATGCTAGCTCGGCCCCTCTATAGTGTCCGTTTCCCGCTAAAGCGCCCGTGGAATCGCTTGGCACAGATGGGATTCACCAGTTCCAAATCCCTTCAAGGTTTAGTTGTTTTTTCCTCCAAATTAAATCTTCCTCCTTTCCGACGAAACCGCGTTGTTTTCACCGTGATTTTGTGACCGTGATTTTTTACTGTCGTTTCAACATCCGCTCTCAAGCAAGCCACGGCCACGCGCTCGCGGCGGTGGCTTCACACGTTTCCCCCGGCGCTTCCCGTGGAGTGGTTTTTCTCGGAAACTTCCGCAAAAAATCGCACTCCGCGTTTTTTCACTTCATTAAAGACTGGAGTCTCTTTCCAAAACAGCCGTTGAAAGATCAACGCTCAATCAAGCCACCCTCACCCTCACGCGCTCGCGGCGGTGGCTCCACTCGTGTCAGACGCCGCCGTTCACAAAAACGCCTCGGGGGTTTCTCTTGGTACGTTCAGCGAGAAATATAAGTACCACTTCATCAAGAGGAGATGTCGCTATTCCAAGACAGCAGGGAAAAAGCGCGAGCATTCGCAAAACCAAACATCACCGTAAAACTTGATTTTTCGTGATGACTACATTTAACCTTTTAGTTCATGATTGATTGGTGGATGTCAAGAATCGTCTCCTTCAAATCAATAAAATATGTCTAAGAATAGCACCCCTGTATGGGTAGAATTTTCGAGTTTAGGGGAAACGACCTCTACTCGAGAGGTGGCGTGTCAGCAAGCACCCCAGAGTCGACTTACATGTGTCGGCAGCCATGTCATGCCTCACGCCACAGACGGCCTGGCAGCCAAGCCGCCCAAGAAGGGCTCACCAAAAGAAGGGAGAAGGCAATCCGCCCTAAACAAAAAGCTAGGAAAAACCCCTGCGGCGAGACTTAGCCGGCCTTGTTTTCGCCTCAGCACTCAGCAAAGGGGTTTAGACCATCCATCCGCTGGCAACCCTTGCCTCACAATATTCTACCGTAGAGGTTTTGGCGCTGGTTACGCTAGCTACAATTTGGCTCGACAAGAAAAGAACTCGCCGTGTACCGCGGAAAACCTGCGTGAAGCCACCCGAGTAGAAAGAGTTGAACAACGAAACGCAAGGCCAGAGGAACGTGACCGTTTGTTTGCAAGCGGTTACTCGTGCTGAGCAGGAGGCAGCACTGTCGACAACAACACCACCAGGTACAAGAACAAGCCTAGAGGAGCTCCCGTTCGCTTGGTACCATGGCCTATTTTGGATTCTGTGAATTTTGACGCCTGAGGTTGCGAGGAGTAACGCACGAGGTTCCCGTCTTCTCTGCCCCTGCCCCGTGGGAGGCCAGAAATACACGACTTCAAACATCCCTCCATACACTGCCATGGGGTCTGGGCTACCGTTGCGTGAGGCTGCAAACATTCTAGAGTGTGTGCTGACCCACAGCCTCATGGGGGGATGCCCTTCGAGACCTTCGTGTTCATCAAGTGTTGAGACAGTGTGCTGCTTTCGAGCAGTTGGTCGAACAAACAACTAAGTGCTAGACGCTGGGGGGCAATGACGTTGCTTTTGGAGAAGCAGCCTCGAGTACAGAACGCGGGAGGAGTCCGGTGGGGAGCAGAAAACATCCACTGTCGGTGCAGCAGCAGGGAGGGATTCTGTAGCGCCATCGTTGGACTTCGATATCACTATTATTGCAGTCACGGAAGGTGTGACAACAAGCATCGATCGCCCCCACAATATCAGGTATTTCATTTTCTTCTTCACGAACAAATCCAAGTGTTAGCACAACGATACTACTGGTGGTAAAACAACCAGTCGTGAATTAACATGCAACCCCCCCCCCCCGCCTTATTTTGCAACCAACCGGTAGGTAGTCACAGGCGAAATGTTCCGGCATGATTCAATAAAATCAGTAGCCACGACCAGTCGTACCACACACCTGCAATGCACCTCTCGAGGCGCACACACGTACCCTTACTTCGCCCATCCGTTTAATATAATACAAACCTACACACACATATATATATATAATATGTACGGTATATCTTTCTCTCTGTACGTGCTCGGTTGGTACACCCCTGGCATCTCAGAGCTCCCACTTGGGCATCGCCTCTTTCGGTTACTTGCCGGTGAGAGTCTTTTTTCCTTGTGTGCATGCGTGTACCCAGAGCACGGCAGTGCGGGCGAGCCCGGCGGCGCCGCGTGTGATAGCCGGCGATTGGGGGTAGAGGGGGGGTTGAAAGGAGCGCGGTCGCCGTTTTTTGGCTAGCTGTCCCATGTCCATCAAGACACGAGGGAAACAGGAATGGGCTCTGTCTGGCCTCCTTCTATGGAGTTGGATATAATGTGTACAGGTCAATAAGGGTCGTTTGGGACCGCAAAATAATGTTCAAGCGGTGCTTATTTTTGCGACCAAGATGGATTTCACAAAGAGCATTGCAGTAGTCTGGTCACCATATTATCGAGCTGGCGAACGAGGGCCACGGTGAGCACCGGGCTTCACGCGAGGCGGGCGACGCCGCCCACTGCGGCGAAGGGGGGGGAAGGCTTGACCGGGACCGAATCGGTGGCGATGTGGTCGCGAGAGGGGTGGGCAGCGTACAACGCTGAGAGAGAAGCTCGGTTGTTCGGTTTCTTTCTTTTCGACCGGTGCGAAGAGTTCCAATCAGGCAGAAAATAATCACACGAGAGGGGACGGGTTATTGTTTTCCTTCAGGTTATTTTTTGGTGTCATTTTCATTGTTTTTGCGGTGCTGCTGTGCCGTGCCTCCTCTTTCGTACATACAGCGTATCAAAATACGAAAGTAAGCACCCTACCTGGGCTATGCACGCAAGTATCGCATGCGGCGTTCGGGTTGTTATCCTGGATGGAGCATGGAGCTCTTGGCGTTTGCAAAACGCCTGTTTGCACCTAACTGGTTGTACCGTTTGCTCCGTTTCATTTTTCTTCGTGCTCTTTGCATCTAATAATTCGGACCGTTTGTTCCGTTTCATTCTTCCTCGCGAGCGAGCGTAGCGGGCGGAACCGCCCTCGACGGGAAGCGCTTGTATATGTATATATCAATTCCACCAGTCCCTTCCTTGTATAGTCTGCCAGGCCTCAATCAGAAACCCCTCTAGAATCGATGGCGCAAAGAAGACCGGCATCGTAACATCCTCACCAGCTGGTTGGCGGGAATAAAGCCAGCGACACGATAATCCAGACAGCGAGCCCGAGATTGTCTACACCATCCAAGGTCGAGGGGGAGAAAACCCGCCTTATTAGAATAGAAAAACCCTGACAGCGCGCACATGCACCGTACTGCACTAACACGACGGGCGGAACGCCTCAAGGAGAACCCCCCTGGATGCTCTTAACGTATACCTTGTTCAGCATTTCCTACCGGCCTCTATCGAATGCTTGCCTACTCCCGAAATATTGGCGGCCATTTTGCGAGCGAGCGTGTAGCACCTGCGCCCCCCTGAACTGATACCATCTCCCAAATCGGGTTCGTGGTTTACATGTGAAGTTCCTTACTACAAGAGGTTCGTACCACGTCTGATATCCGAGCCGTGAAAAACGCCTCGTCGTCCCCGTACAACGGTAAGGAACCTTTAGAACCCGATTCTATACGCCTTTCAACCCCGCTGGTAAAACACAAGAAACAAGTCTAGTGGCGCCCGGGAGCCGCACTCTTTTATCTCGAGAGGGTGGGCAAAGCATACCACAAATACAACAACCATGGGGGGAAGGGGTGTTCCCGCGTGCTGTATACTCCATAGTACACGTCCATGCAGAATTCGTAAAAGCATACCGCATAGGGAGGCAACACCGCGAGATGGGCCCCGACCTTCGCGCTGGCGGTGAAATTCAAGGAACACCGACCTCAGTGTATGCACTACAACAACTCCACCAACCACGGCCACATTACGGATTAGTGCCATGATAAAAAACTATACCCAATATGCCCCGCGATGCGTACATCACCAAAGCGTTTCGTTTTGGCGGGTGGCGGAAACCTAGCATGAATTGTTATCGTCCCTTGGCATAGCGATGGATGCACGGTACGATTTTTTTTTCGCTTTCGAAATCCGCCAAGCCTTGTCAACGTCCGGACCCACTGGAATCCCCGATCCCTAACGCCTAGTCGCATCACACCGTCGTGTTATTCCCTCCAGCTGGATTATTTGGAAGTCGGTAAGCTGCAGCATTAAGAAAAAATGGGAGCCCCTACATAACGCAATGCGTCACTCACGACCCACACACATTTCCACAGACAAGCTACAAACAAGACTTGCACATGTGTCGGCAAGGATAGCGCGTACAACACACCTTGGACTGCATTGTTATGTACTCGCCGCAGACCTTGAGCTAGCAGGCCTGCATGCAGGCTCGGTGGTGAGACCAATGCTACGTAGCTCCGCGGATGTGACGAATCTTTGACACTAGTTTCTTGAGCAACTTCGTCAATCCAAATGTGCCCACCACTCCCAGCCGAAGCCCTGAGTTGAGTGCCCCGCCTCTCTCGTAAGCTTCTCGCCCCTTTCCACCATCGTGAACGCGCCATATTACGAGATGCCGAGAAGACGGACCAAGGCCAAGCCACCTCGATCACCGCATGTGGCCACGACACTCCCCCCCTAAACAATTCACGGCCAGACAAGAAACGAGCACGTGGAATGACCACCGAAAACGGTGCTGTTAAACACAGTTACGCAGCATGCCGGTGACATTTCGATAGAGTCGCGGCTAGACGACGTACAAAACACCGAGACAACTCATTCTCTGCTCGGCGCTGATTGCAAAAGGATGCTCGATCTAGGGCTGTTGCTCCAACGTAACGAGGTTTGCTTCAGACGGAATGAATTACCCGGTTTAACGTTACATTCGTGCTAAATCATTCAATACCCCTGTACTTATGTACCAACGGTTACACCTGGACTCGCCGCGCTCTTGCTTTTATCGTCTCTACGCGGACAGACACCCCTGTTCGCTTCTTCGCCTCCAGTGAACTTGCACGTTCATGTCTCACCTCGACGGAAAGCCCACGAACTTCATCTTCCTATTCGGGTGCAAAAGCCTGGGCACTAGAGCCCCGAAAGACGAAGACATTTTCGTCACCCCTCTCGTCAGGTAGATCATTGATATATATATCGCCATCACCACCCCCCCCCTCCAGAGGTGTCCGCGCATTCTCTGCAGCTGGCGGAGAAGGGCTGCCTCGAGAGCAGCTAATGCCATCTAAGTGCAGCTTCAAGCCCGTGAGGTACAAAGTAAGAACCAACTCTCCAAGGACAGTGATAAATACCGACCAGAATCCGAAGTGTCCGAGGTAAACGAGCTGCATGGTCAATCCCGTAGAAACGGCGCCCTAGAACCAAATAGCCGCGGGGGCGGGGGGGGGGGGGGGGGTTTAATAAGGAGTTACGGAAGAAAAGCGACTATGGTTGAATACGGCGATGACATTGGGGATAGCGATTGGGGGAAAAGACAAGGCGGCATTGCTTGAATGCTCACTCTAAAATTTATAGGTCTCACATCCTGTCGAACGTGCCAGAAGCCCAGACCAGCGTGGGGGACTTTTGCAGAGACGCGTGTATGGACCCTTAGGCGACGTAACACAGGCGTCCTCTTCATCAGACCCCACACCTTCAATGAAAGATGAAAAATAACACTGATACTACTGTACGTAGCAAGGTTGCTGCGCCTTTTTCTTGAAAATAACCCTCCTCAATATCAACTAAACGCGAAGAAATCACCGGAAATTAGTGGTTTTTCCGGTAAAATTCGTGGAGTATTCGACGAGAATGCGAAGGCTTTCAGGGCATGGCGTGTTTGCCATGATATATCATGGGTGGACTGCTGTACTGCGATTGATTGTCATCCGACCGCCATGGGATACCATGAGATGCATTGCGACTACCATGATTTCATACGGCCCAATGACATTTTGATGAAACTGGCTGCCATCAAAGCTGTCACGCAAGTGCCATGAAACATCACGGGGCGCCCTTGGACTGTGACAGAGGCATGATAAACGTGCCATGGTACAGTAGTCTTGTGGCAATGCTGTGGCATCCCATGACATCGCGTGGCATCTCATAGCGGTCCCATGCGAATCCTCCGACAAAATTGTGAAACGACGGTACTCATCAAATGGCATCCCGTGGCAGCCCATGGCGGTCACATGTGAGCCTCCCGCAAGCTCGTGAAGCCATGGCAGTCCCATGGTTTGGCAGTGCCATGAAGCGATAACAGTCCCACAGTAGTAGCCCCATGGCAGTCCCACGGAAGCCCCATGGCAGCCCCAAGAGAGTTTCATGGCAGTCCTGTAGTAGGTACCATGGTAGTATCACGAAGCCGCGACTGTCCCATGGCAGTCCCAAGGCAGTGTCATGGAGGGACTCCAATATACCCGTCGCACTCCCGCAGTAATCCCATGGTAATCCCATGAAAGTCCAATCGCAGAGCCATGAAAGACACAGCCTCCCATGGAACTACATTTCAAACACGACAGTTCCATGTCCTCGCATGGTAGTTCTATATCATCAGTACTATGAAGCGATGACGTCTGCATGGCGATGCCATGACGTATCACGGCCTCCGATGGCATTCCATGACAGCCCGGGGGCTGTCTCATACCCGTTCCATAGCAGTTCCATGAAGCCATGTCATTTCTATGGCAATCCCATGGCAGTGCCATGAAGCCATGGTAGTGTCAGTTCCATGATAATCAAACATGGCAATGCCATCAAGATACGGCATCCCATGACAATGCCATGGCGCCATTGCAGTCCCATGGCATCTCACGGCAGTCCATGATACTTCCATGCCAGTCCCGTGATGAAACCAATGATAGCCCCATGGCAGACTATCCCATGACATTTCCATGACAGCCTCATGATGATTCCATGAAACGTGTCGTGAACGTTATGCGAATGAAAGCTCCGTGAAGATTTGGTGGTACAGTTCGGTCCCGACAGGTCTCGTACCATATGACACATCCCAACTAGCGAGGATACGAGAAGATCTAGAGTATAATGTGTTGGCTGCCCCCCCCTGAGCGTTTGGCATTTACAAGAAGCCAACTCATTGCGCCAAGTTGTGAGCGTCCTCTGCCCTATCTGCTTTACGCATTGTTTTATATTTTTTCTTGTAGGACCCGTTCTACGATAGAGGTTCCGCTATATTGTTTCTGAAAGACGGAGTTCCTTGATCCCACATCGTCGGAATGCCAATATTGATTTCGAAAAAAAACGTTTTGTAGACTCGGGCCATGGGATTATTCGCCGCGATGCAATATGATTTTTGCTGAAGTCGGTTTTCGGGTGAGGTATGGAGCTCCTCAAGTGAGGAGCCTCAGAAAATTTAGGGTGAACCTCTATATATCGTAGAACGCCTCGTAGGTACTACAAATCCATGCACATTCATAGGTAAACAGAACGAGGAGGCATATGAATTGTGCTGTGGGGGTGTTGACAAGCAATGCTATGATAGGGTTGATTTAATTGTGCGTACTTGGGTTGTTTGTTGCACACTTTTCTTCTTTGGATTGTGTGCGTTTGACATACATGCCTGGTAGAAAACTAAAAGCCGTATATATGCTCGTATGGCACTTTTTCTGGTGAATCTTTAACCCATACGAAGTACTTTTACACAACAACCTGGCAGTAGAACACGTAGCTGGTCCCGACTGCACTCTTGATATATATCTTCAAGGGTCGTCAGTCGTCAGAGTACTACATAGTACCTGCGAGTGGCAGGTATTTGAGCTGCCAGTGCCCTAGGGACTCGCGTGGACTCATCCACTTCAGCTTTTCGTACCCCAAGAGTCGGGATGACTCGGTCATTTGAGCTCCTCCTGGTACCCTGGAGACTCGCGAGGACTTCGTCATTTCAGCTTCTGGTACCATTGGGATTCACGAGGGCTCGATCATTTCAGCTTCTGATACCCTCGGGGCCTACACGCACCCCAGAGAACTCGGACTCGCGAGATATTGGCTGCGTCTCGATGACTTGGGCTCACACTCTGACGACTTCTGCACGGCGGTTTTATAGTGAGCATTCTAAACCTAGAATGATCTGTCCCCAAGTAAATAAGTACCATTGTGCTCAAACGTCACTGGAAGAGCGGGACTTGTATTTGAATACAGGTTAATGTGCGGGTAAATATATTGTTCAGCTTGAAATATTCAACGCCATGCAGGTAGAATAGACAAAGAAATAAAGCCCTGTTTCTTCGACCATACTCACAAACGAGAACCGAAAAAACGCGATTGTTTCACTGTAGCTCACCAACACTACTGCCTACCTGGAGCGCGGTGCACTATATACCACGTGTGTATTTCTTCACATTGAACCGCTGTTTCTACCCGTCGACATCCAGCACACCCAGTGCCCATGCCGATTCTTCAACCCTAGAGAGAAACCAGCTTTGTGGTCACGACCGAGAGATATTTACTGCAGTAAGTAGAGTAAACAATGCAAAGCTATGTCGTCGTCCTGGATACGATGCCATCTGCGTGCTTTAGTTCCTGTTTTTCGGGTGTGCATATACCGTAAGGCTGAGTCATATGGGAGCCTAAATCGGAACACATAACAGGATTTCCCCTGAATGGTGTTGAAACCCGCATAGCGGATGGGAGATATTATTTGATATGCCGCAGCAGGAAAAAGCTGCGCTTTCAACACACAACGCCTACCGCCGCCGATGATTCCTCGCCTCGCAGGGCACGAGATGGCGCCAAACCTTCGAGGCGGTATGATTCACTTCTCTGGGAGTGCTCACTACCGCGTTTGAGGATCGTGGATGCTGTGTGGCCGGAGCGCTCGTTCGAGACGTGAGAGCCTGTGACCCCTTCCTGACCGTTTGTTTTTTCGGACGAAACTGGGACCCAGCTTCATCTGAAAAACAGCCCGGCCCTAAGTGGTTCAGGCTCCGATGTCTCGAGCGAGAACTCCGGTCACACATCATCAACGACCCTCAAACTTGGTAGCGAGCGCTTTCAGAGCGGTGAGGCATACAGCCTCGAAGGTTTGACGTCTCCTCGAGCCCTGTGAGGCGAGGAATCAGCGGCGTCAGTTTCCGGGTGTTGAAAGCACAGGTTTTATGTTTGGGCAGTGATCGGAAATGGCTCATTATCACGTCCACCGACGGCACTACCCTAGGCTTTCTATACGATGAAGGGAAATCCTGTTCTGCTTTCCGGTTTCGGCTTCCCGTACGATTCAGCTGAATACCATGGGCATGCTTCTGGTATTTTTTATTGCAAGTGATGAGGTATGGTATATATACCACAGCTCGTTCGTGTTGTTTCCCTTACGCACTACAACAACAGTAGTAGTTTGTACCTCGTGTATTTTGTTCATCTGTCTTCATGCTTGCTCTTATTATTATTGGAGTATGTCTTTTCATGAGTGGATGGCGAATCTGTTGGGTTTGTGTTAGGTTGACAGATACATCCTATACGGGGGTGGGGCACGGTTGACGAAATCAGGAAGGAGGCGGCAGAGAGGGTAGCAAGGTATCAGGCCGACTTGTAAGTATAACGTGTCTATGCTGCTCGAACCACACATTACACTGCTACACTGCAGCTGCTGCTATTACGGGGGTCCATAGTTAATAGGACCACATATTGTTAGTGAAAACTGTTTAATATATAGGTTTTCATGTTTAACATAGGTCCTACTCCGGAGTATTAAATATGGCCCCCCGTAATAGTTTGTTCTTCGTTTTGTTAGTGGTTGCTGTTTGCCTGTTCGTTCGTTGGGTTATGTGGTATATTTTTTTTTGCTTGCTTTTGTGTTGTCTGCCACATCTTCTTGTCTGCCACATCTTCTTGTCTGTCACATCTTCTGGCAGGCACGACACTGTTTTTTATTCGATTTGTTTTGTTTCCGTTTTTTTTTTTTTTTTTTTTTGTAGAATGTGGATGTCGTGTATGTCCTATCCGGTACTACGGCGACGTGCCATTGGATTGTCTACTCTGATTACCTCGTAGTGCTATTAAGTTCCTTTCTGTCGTAGTTTTTTCAACACAGAGCTTGTAGGTTTTTCAATCTTGACGAGAAATGTTTTCATGATACTCCAAGGGTGCCTGCAGACGGGAATGTCACCCCCCCCCCCCCCGCCCCCTCATCATTCCAGAGAGACAGGGCCACCGGAGCAGACAGCCAGTCCCGCCCGGCTATGTGCATGCAAACGTAAGTCATAACGTACTGTATTATTCTGGAAATATTGTATAACTATCGCTAGAACCTCGCCCAGCAGGATATTTATGAGTAGTGTCGTCAAGCGAAAACAACAACGAAGAAACGAATCAAACGCACTGGATACGAAAAGCAGAAAATGGAGTGCCCGAGTACGCCGATGAACATCCGCCCCCACCAGCTACGGTTGAACTGCTTGCTGCCGAGCACACCTCATCCCCCTGACCACCGCTAAACCCCCCGCCTGTGCGAGCGGTCGCCCCTAGCCATCTTTCGCCGGGGTGTACGTCTGTGCTGTTCTCGACGAAGTACACACAAAATAACATGGCCCTCTAAACTACTGGAGTACAGCAGTATTGATAGTAGCGTTCGTTTTGGGTACCCAATGGTAACATTAGATCGGAGATAAATCCTGCTGCCGTACAAGGGATATCACAACAGGAACACTCTAGAGATGGAAGAGTACAGCAGAGCTAGCTCAGAGAGCTCAACCCCATCCGAGACACTAGGGCCCACGGCCCCGGCGGCGGCTGCCCCGCGCCATAGTGTTGCGTATGGGGGGTGCTGTTTTATGCCTACGCTGATTCGAAAACGATAAACGGCTTCTGTGAAATAAACTTGTGATGGTGTTGATGTGATATGTCCCTCCGCCTACCGCGGAAAACGCGGGTTCCCCGATAACGGCGGACAGCAAAGCTTCGTATCGAGTGGATTACCCAATACTGCCGAGCAATCGTCGAAAACATTAGACTCCACGTGCGTGCCTCTTCCACAATGCCTGTACTGCGACACAAATCAGGTTATATTTCTTTGCACATTCTGTAGCGGAATGCGCCGAGTTTTGTTCGTCTGAGGCGCGCGGCGATCCAACCTTTGTGGGAGGTTGACGACGACGGAGACGAATCTTTCTTGTGGAACAGTTCCGTGGCGGAGAGCAACAACTCATGGATTCGCGGTACACGCGGTCGATGTGGTATTGTTGCTCAGATAGCGCAGATCGTGCTTGTGTGTGAGGAATAAGCCTGCGCTCATGCAGCACAGAGACCTAAATGAGACAAATTATTAGCGTAGTATCTTCGATAAGCATACTGCGGAATTTGCGTTTGTCTTCGTACCGACGCAGGTGGAACGTAAAAAAAAAATAAGAAGGTGTTCAGGATGGTCACAGAAGTTATGCTTCGTATAAATTGGCGATTATCGCTGAGTCTCCCGCACAAGACAAATAAATAATCAACCACGACGTGCGGACCGCATGCTTCATGAACCCTTCACTAATCACTTTATGATGTATAAATGCTACCCTCATACCCCAAACAGATTATTGTGACATGTGCGTCTCGAGGAACGATTTTCGTATCACCTCCACGACGCTTCTTGCTCCCTGCCGGCAGGGCTCGGGCACGCGGTGAAGCAGATGAGACGGGCGCTGGTCGAGATTTTTCCTGAACCAATGCATTTTAGTCCGAAACGAGAGCCTGTGGAATGGAAAAAACACTTGGAGGAAATTCTACCTTCGACTGCTGAGCCTTCGGGCTGCATTTAGTGTCAGTACGTTACGGACTGTGCGTGCATCGTTTTTTTGACCTCCTGACCTTGGTCATAAATCCGATGTCCGTGTGGTCGCTTCAAGACACGGCATACGGCATGTGGTGAGCAACGGAATGTCGAATGGCGGCCTGTCAAGGAGGGGATGGGGGCGACGGAGGACGAGGGTGGACGATCGAGATGTGGTTGGGCGCGTGTGACCATGGCCACGGAGCCTTTTGCAGCGCCCGCATTTTCTCCCATTACGGACGTGTGTACGTCCTGGGGGCCTAGCTGACTTTGGTGACGAGGCAGATGTCGCGTGCTCTCTTGAACAACGTATCCCTCTGTGTGTCGCGGAAGGGGTTGGGGGGGGGGGGGGGGTACTCATGTCATGCATGACCGTGTAGTCGTATGACCATAGACCCTCGCGTCCCTACAATGCCAGGACGGGGCGCGTCGCGTTTTCACCGGACAGGGAGACACTGCGTTCACCCAGCGCGAGATACCGTGAGGTGGTGGGCGAGTCGCATCAAGGGTGAGCGGCATCTGCTAAGAATCGCCTGTGAGGCGGACTTGTACAGCCGTCAATGAAATTATACTGTTTTCTGTTGTGGTCACTTCCGGGGACAGCCATGGGTGTACTATATTTTTCACCCAAGCAGGCAGACATTTCTTGCACCAACTGGGGGGAATCAAGTGGGGAAGCGGGAAGAAGAGCGGATGGCAATGTCGTTGGGGAATAATACTATGAAGCGGTTAGTACCGTGCTGTGTGGGGGGGGTCGGTTCAGGGCGTGGAAATAACTGGCAATACCGCTCACCCTGATCTATTACACGAGGCCGAAGGTGACTTTGTAGCGTTCGGTAGGTCTCGTTTGGCGCGGGGTACTATTAACAGCGTTGCCGACTAAATTGGAAGTTTTGAGGAACCCGCGCGACTATACATTGTCGGGTCAGGCACTGACCCTACGATTGCTCGATAGCGGTGAGGCAATCGCTGAGGTAGCAATCTGCCTTTCGAAACAACGCCACACCGAACGGGATATAGCAATGGGATGTAGGTCATTAATCCAGCCGGGATGCATATTTATGAACGACGTTGGCGCTTTGAAGGATCCATTCTCCCATAAAAATTCGACCCATGCGCGAAGCACACGCTCGTCTTGTAGCATGATCGATTGTTTATACGGTGCTCACGGTTTCCTTAGTTGCGACACAGCCGCTGCCGTTTCCTTGCCCCTACCCAAATTGTAGCAAATACCAAAGGAAGGCGAGCTTGCACCTCCTTCGTATTTGGCGCGGGAAACTTGAGTGCCAGATATCATCGGGGTTCTTCAGAGGTCTTATATCATTGGGTCGCATACAGCTCTCGCAATCTAAAGCAAGCATTCGCAGAAAGGTTGAAGAGTAGGCGTTGAAGCAACATCAAAAATGAACTATGCAGCAAGGATTCAAGTGTATCAATTCGATGAAGCAAACTGTTTCAATTTCGACGATAGAACGGCGTTTTCAACCGTTTCGCCGCTTTCTACATGTGGCCAAGTTCCAATGACGTCCATGTCGTTGCTTCAAACTTGTCCGAAGAACTCATTTGTGGGACAGGCGATCGATATGACACCAGCATGGGTGAGGGCCCACCACTGGCAGGTCCACACCGCTTGCAACCAACTACTGTCTTCTCGTTAGCCAACGTTCGGCCGATTCTGTAAACACTGAGTTTCTGGAGATCGCCCACATTCAGCTCGCTTAGTCAAAGATGAAGGGAATCAACAGGCCAGTCTTCTATGCTTCCTGTGTGTGAGTGAAGCATGCTTCGAAGGAAGTTGTCTGAGCTTCCACAGAAGCCGTGACAGTTTCACAAAGCTCACCAAAGGTTCAAGGTAAGTCATGGAAGCTTCTACCATTTCCATGGAAGTCGTGGAAGCTAACACTACGTCGATCGAAGCGTCCGAGTTTATACCACTTCCATAGAAGTCGTGGAAGGAAACACTACGTATACCAATGTAGTAGTGGAAGCGTCCGTGGAGGTCGTGGAAGCTCCTCTAAGACTTCATGGAAGTAGTAGAAGCTTCCACGAGCTTTCATGGAAGTGGAAGTTTCCACAGGCTTCCATGGGAGTAGTGTAAACTTCCATGGACGTGGTGGAATCTCCTCTAAGACTTCGCGGAAGTAGTGGGAGCGCCCGCAAGCTTCCGTGGAAGCAATGGGAGCTTCCACAAGATTTCATGGAAGTCGTGGAAGCTCTTCCAAGACTCCATCGAAGTAGTGGAAGCTTCCACAAGCTTCAATGGAAGTCGTGGAGCGTCGACTCAAACCGAATACTCCACTACTTCTATGGAAGCTTGTACTACTTCCATGGAAGCTTCCACGCCTAAAGTGGAAACTTTCACGAGTTTCCGTGAAAGTGGTCTTTGAAATGTTCCGCGGAAGTGATGATTGAAACTTTCATGGAGGCAGCCCGAAGCTTCTAGAAGAATTGATTTCGTGGTTGTACTCCAGACTCCTCGCGGAAGCTTTCTCAGCTTCCATGGAAGCAGCCTCCGCGGAAGCCTCCATGGAAATTGAGGAAGCTTCCAAGAAATTGTGGAAGCTTCCACGAAAGCTTCCGGGTTCTTCCATGGAAGCTTGGAAGCTTCCAGCGCTTCCATTCAAGCTTCCAGCGCTTCCATTCAAGATTCCACAGTTTTCGTCGTGGAAGCTTCCTCAATTTCCATGGAAGTGGAGGAAGCTTGCGTGGAAATGGTGGAGGCGTTTGCGGAAGTGGTGGAAACTTCCACCACCTACTTCCATTAGAAACACAAATATTGCAGGACCGCGTATGGAGCTCCTCAGGTGAAGAGCTTCATATAATTTAGGGCAAACCTCCATCGTAGTACTCCTCGAGAACCGTCTTTTTAGTCGGCTTTTCGATTGCCGATAAAACCACAACCACAAAAATCGTGTTCGTACGTAGCCTCAGGCAGTGTCAGCCCAAACTTCATGGAAGTCTATGTGTGGATGTTTCAGGCCATGTACTATTGGCCTCCCACAGGGTAGGGGCAGTGAAAACGTGAACCTCGTGCGTCACCACTTACTTATAACCTCAGAAGTCAAGAGTCACATATTCCACACCAAGCAATGGCACCAACCGGTACAATACTACTGTGACTTGTAGGGACTAAATCACCCTGCCTGGGTATTTACTGTTCACCAGTTCCTGGTACTTACCAGGGTGACCAACCAAAAAATATCCAGAACGTAACTCCTTGACATAAACAAGCCGAAGTAGTGGCGAGAGGAAAGTCATCCCGACGACAAGCCAAAACCTGTCCGTCAATCCCACATTAAACTATTGCAATAACGGAAAATTTACCAAGTAGTCGCGCCAGGTACAACTAGGGCGAAAAATATCATGGCAGAGGTAGCGAGATTCCCCGGGCTGAGACCTTTTGTTTTTTCCCTGACTGCCACCGCCATAGATTCGCAAGCCACAACAACCAACGGTAAACGCGAGATAGCATACATTCCTTACCACATAGAACCCATTGACCGACTTGAATGACGCGTTCTACGATAGAGGTAGGTAACACATTTCCGCTGAAATGGTGTCTGAATGTCTGAATGACGGGGATCCTCAACCCATCATCGTCGCAAAGCCAATCTTGTGTCGAAAAATGACGTTTTTGTAAGCCTGGGCCATGAGATTAGTCAGCGGCATGCAGTGTGATTTTTGCTGACGTCAGTTTTTCGGGTGAAGTATGGAGCCCATAGAGTGAGGAGCCTCAGGAAATTCAGGGTGAACCTCTATCCTACAACGCCTTTAATAGTCGCTCGTGAAGAAGCTTAAAATCGAAAATCCCTTTTGGGATTTAGTATACTAGCTCCTCATACATACCCGAATCAACGGACATACAGAAAACTGCAACTAACTGTCAACACGAACAGCTATTGAACCCATTAAATTTTCCGCAGAAGATCATTCTATTTTTATAGCGTGTCTGCTCGGTCGGTTGAAAGACTGGCAGTGCCAATCTTTGCAGCTTACTGTGCAGGGGTATCCTCGAATATTCTCAACACAAGGCGTGGGAATAGGTGGGAACAGAGTGAGGACGGCCGTTGAATGGACCACTCCAACTTGCTTATTTCGAACCTTCCTTTTTCGGGTCTTGAGCGTTTCTCCCTGTTACCGGGGAGGAGGTGGAACCCGGGTCTCCGGATTCTCGAGGATGACATTCTTATTGTTATTAAAAAAAAAACATGGTATCTCTCCCCCCTCCCGTCCACTCCCCATCACCTACCACACAACCGAAATTCCCGCCGAACATACCGCACCCCACACCATCACACTCCACACTACACTATCCAAGCACACTTACCCAGCACACCCCACAGCACGGCTTCTACTCCCTACTCTCTCGCATTTTTTCTGAACCGGAAAGACCCGCACCAGCATCAACGTCTTCTCTCGCGGCGCCGGCGCCGGGCAGCTCTCCGGCGGAGAATCTGCTCGTGGAGGCTGCTGCAGCAAGTTCATGCTATAATATTTGGACTACTGTGTCTTCTTTGTTTCGTTTCGCGTTCGCGGTTCTGCTGGTTGCTAGTTCGTCGTAATATATCTCGCAATATATTTTTGAGACTGGTAGTTTTTTCTCGCTTTGATCGCATATCGTAGTGAAGGCCCGCTATCAAGAAATATATAGGTAAGAAATTGAGGCTCGGCCTTTGACGAAGAACAAGGAATTCGGCGTTAGAAATAATGTAGATCAAACTGGGCCACAAAATAAGGAACTACAGCCCAAGAAACGGCAGCGATCGACGCCCACACGGGATAAGAAACGAAATTATTTTCGGAAACGTCGAATAAAGTAAGAAACGCGGACTACAGCACTTACTTTGCACAACACCCCCAACAAACACAACACACCCTGGACCCCTCTCGCAGCGCGGAGGTTCCTGTTTTGCTCCGTTTTTTTTTTTACCTTTTTGTGTTTTTTCAGCCGGGTGGATAAAACCCACAGTCCCCCACTACTGCCATAATCCCCCTAGCACAAAGAAATGATGAAAAACGCCCATACAAATATCAAACGTTTGTTTGAGAAATACAGCAATCAATAGAGAATGCCTACAAATAAAACATTACATGTCAACGCCTAACACACCATTTATTTATAATAGCGGGATATCGGGTCTTCTTGAATGTAGTTTAGGGCGACTACTCGTACTAGTGTTTTCGTTTGCCCTGTTTCTCAATTTTTACTTTGTGCACAGGTACATCAGTAGTACCAGGTAACATAATATATCAGGTATTACGGGGGACCATAGTTAATGGGACCTATGCTATCCATCAAAACCTATATATTTAACCATTTTTACTAACAATATTTGGTCCTATTAACTATGGACCCCCGTAATAGGGCAACAACTGCATGCAACTACGTATCTCTTTCTATTTTCAGTGGGCAGTTTTGGTTTCGTTTGTGGTACATTTTCATAAAATTATTACATGTATGTAGTACGTCAGTCGCGAGTTTGCGTTATTTCGACAAGTAAAGGTTACTATTAATACTAATACCACTGTTTGGTTTCTACCTGGTATAATATTGATCAATACTGTTTGCTCCTTACTGCTGCGGTGTGTAGCAGTTGTATTATTTTAACACTACTATGTAATGGTGGTTTGCGCGAGTTTCGGAGGTATTCTTGCCAATGCTGTAATGGTGTTACACAGACAGTCTATTAGTAGTGTTCGGATATGGTATCACTCCGAGGTGATCGTAGCTGATTGAGAGTCGAAACAACCCTCGGACTATTCGCCGGCATTGTCGGACATAAACAACATGCCGGTCAAACGGTTGACTTTTGGGCACCTTGCGTGCTTGTTGGTTGGGGTGCAAGATGACCAGAGAGGCGAACGTTCATGTATAGGGTATGGAATATTGTGGTCTGAGTCAGCCTCAGCTGGCGGCAGAGGCTGAGGGACGACCTCTTGACTTATTGCACCACCAGGTAGGTACTCTGTAGGGCGATAAGCTTGTCGAGTTGGGACGTACTCACGCTTAGTCAATCCGATTGCGGTAGTTCGGGCCGGCGCCGTTGTGCGTAGCGTGTGCTGATAAAAGTGATGTTGAGCTGCCTTGCAATCGGTGGCGAACGACGTAAGACGTGTGCCAACATCGTTGCCATCATCGCCCCCGGAAGCTCCTATTATTAATATTAATAGTACAGTATTTTCATGATCATCACCGCACCCCACTCTCTGGCCAGTTCGTGAATTTGTAGCATCCATCAATCAGCAAAACAAACAATATCTATTCGACTAAAATCCCTCGAGTGTTGACCAGAAAATACCATTCAGCGAGGCGTCCATAGTGCACTCACTCTGTTCGAACGTACCAGGTACGCGACAACGAAATAACTGCCTCAACTCGAATTACGTCGGCACTAGCTATTCGTCAACGAGTGCGTGAATGTAGACAGACTTGCGGCATATATTCGTAGGCTCCGTGACAGCCAATCCAACTCCGTACACGCCCTGCCTGGCTACTGTTTTCTCCTGGCCTGAAAAGAAAACTTGATACGCCGCAGCTCGGATGTACCACCACTGGTGTTGTAGTACTGGTAGGAGCACAACGAGACGGAACAGACAGCAGCGTTGTTATAGGTAGAATGTGATCATTAACAGTACCTGCCAGAAGCTGCTCAAGTCCATGGTGCTCTTGCGCTGATGGGCTCGATATATCTGTGGCAGTAGCGCAACGGAGACAAATGCACCCGCCATGAAGCCGACGACATCGATCACGAAGTCCAAGTCGGAAGTGGATGTACCCATATCCGTGGCTTTCTCTTTTCGAGGACTAGTGACGCACAGGGCAGTTCCCGGAGAACTGGACACGCAGAGCGCAGTTCCTGGAGAACTGGACCACGTGCCGACCGGGTTTAAATTACGTAGCAAAGAAAGTCTTCAGCCTGCCAGGCGTTGTGTTGTCCTCCTGTCAAGCGTAACTTTCTCCAGGTTGGGTGAGCATCAGATTGTGCTGAACTACCAACTCTTTTCTCAGGCGCAGTGCACGTGTTCGCGTCAGGAACCTGTACGTACGTGTAGTTTTGAGACGGCAACATACCGTGGTTCATGCGGCGCGGCAGAGGGCGTACTCTTCGGGTGAAAAGGGCCTCGTAGTGGCGCAGATTTTAGCCTTTTGATTCGGGAAAAGGCCAAAATCAGGTATACCCGATCCGTTCGAGCTAAACTCAGGTACATACGAAAACCAAGTAACAAACGCCCGCCACGTGCCGCTTTATGTTTTATGCCCATAATATAGGAAGCAGCTAAAAAAAAGGATACGCCTAAAAACGTTAATCGTGCCACATGGCCTCCAAAATCTGATTTATTTTATTTTATTTAGGGTGTAGGTACCACGGGCTCCACTTGGACTTGCAGATATAGTCACTATGAATAGGCTTTGTTTGCTTCGCCACGGCGGGAGCGCCAACAGTATTGGCGCCCCCCCCCCCGTTGACAGGTTGAAAGCTTTTAGACCGTGCTCGTGGAACTGCCTGCTCGGCACGAAGATATCTTATTGCCGTACCAAATCTGAGACCACCTCGACGCGGGGTGGTGCAGATGAAATGGCGTGCGAGGGAGTTAGTTGTAGACTCTGCTGTGATCATCAACAACTACAGAGTACACATACATGATGACAACAACTAACTGAAGCACATCGCACGCCCCGGAGAAGAAAATGAAATTGAAACCAGCGTAGGCATGACAATGTATACATGTATAAATAAATACTGGTACGTAGTTTTACGTACCGGTACGACGTACAAGTACAGAGTTTACACGTCAAACAGAAAAAAAAAAAAAAACTGAGGGAGGGCAGACGCATACGGCGGGAAACAGCAGCAGTGTACGTATGGCCTCTCTGATTGGTTCAAAGTTGGCCAAAATCAGTTGAAAGCTAGACAGCAAAAAAGTCATGTATACCTTGGCCTTTTCGAGCCCAAATCAGTTACGATGTCAGCCTGGCCAATAGCAGGGCTGCCGGGGTGTGTTTTGTAGTTGTTTTTAGTATGTACCAGGTAACTGATTTTGGCCGAAAAGTGGCCAGGTATACCTGATATTGGCTAAAACCCTTTTTTGATTTTATATCCGAGACTGTGAACTTTGATCAATCAGCCTATCAGGAGTCTACGTACAATGGGGTGGGCAGGCGGGCTATTCATGTATTGCGCGTCGGGGCCGCTACAGAGTCTCTTACCAGGTATATATATATATATACCTGGTATTTATTTTTCGCTCATCCCATTCATTATCTTCGCACATCTTCTTTTCTCTCTCCTTCCCACTCGTAACTCAGATCCGGGGTCGCATAGCAGGCTCTTCTCCCCCCTTCCCGCTACGGTACGTGCCTTCATGTTTATCGCGAGAAGATTTCAGCCTTTTCTTCCCTCGTCGACTCGCATCGAATTGTGCCTACCCACGCTGCAAGGCGCTCTCAACAATTAATTGAATCCTTTTTTTATTTTTTTTATTTTTGCAAATAAAGTCAAAGTCCGACCCACCTGGGGCTCGAACCCAGGAAGGACTCAAACAAGTAGAATTCGAGGTTAACCACTTGAACGACCGGGGCGACCGGCCTAGTAACGCCGCGTTAGTGGGTACCTGGTATGTGTGTATTCTTCAAATTAAACCGTTCTTCCTACCGTCGACATCCAGCACAACCAGTGTCCGAGCCGATTCTTCAATCCTAGAGAGATACAAGTTCTTCTGTGGTCACAAAACTACGCCACAGAGATATTACGTTGACACGTATGCAGTAACAGCAACAAATAGTCAGTGGACGATGCAATGTCATGTCATAATACTTACAGGCACGACAGACACATTCTATGCAGTGGAGAAAAACGAAAGGAAACAAGAAAATACGAAAACAAAGAAGGCAGACAAATCGAAAGACAAAAAAGGATAATAAAATAAAAAACCGTCGTGCCCCCCCCGCAGGGGATGTGGCAGACACTTGAACAGAATAAGCCGAAGAACAAGAAAATGAAAACAAAAAACCACCACTACAACTAACTGCAGTACTTGTAAACAGTGTGCAGTGAGCCTATTATAGAGAACCAAGAGGGAAAATATGTGTGCATGTTCTTCATATTGAACCGTTCTTTCTACACGCGGTCCAGCGCAACCAGTGTCTGTGCCAATTATTCATTCCTATTATTAATATTAATAATAGAGAGTCACAAGTTATGTGGTCACTAAACTACCCCAAAGCCATACTCCATTGATTTGTTAACTGGTACCAGGTACCTGTAGTAAGCAGAGTAGACAACGCAAAGCCATGCAATCCTATATACCAGGTGAGGTACTGGATACGACAGGCACGACAAGCATACTCATTATACGAAATAAATAAAACAAAAGGAATCTACAGCAGTATTACGGGGGACCTACGGTAATCACAAAAACACATACCAGGTATATATATCGCTATTTTTACTACAGTATTAATGACACTATTTGGTTCTATTTACTATGGTCCCCTGTAATAATAGCAAACAAACAAAAAAGGGCAAAAGCCAAAATCAGGTATACCTGGTCCGTTTGAGCCAAAATCAATTACATACTAAAACCAAGTAAAAAACGCGCGCCACGAGGGGTGTTCCGTTCATGAAAGTCCGGTAAAAACGAATGCGCCTGATGAATGGCCTCCAAAATCTGAATTGTTTTGCTTCAGGGTGTAGATAGCACGGGCTCCACTTGGGCCTGCAGAGAGTCACTGTTAATAGGTCGCCAAGAGTATTTACTCTGCCGCCCCCCCCCGTTGACAGCTTTAACCCTCTTGGGACCGCAGTCCTGTTTTGGGGACAAACTACTTAGAATTTGACTGGTGTGTTCCCAAAACGGGACTGCGGTTCTAAAGGGGTTAAATTTGAAATCTTCTAGATCGTCCCCGCGGAACCGCCTGCTCGGCACGAAAATATCTTACCGAGCCAAACCTGAGACCACCTTGATGCGGGGTGGTGTAGACAAAGACCACATGGTGATGTATAGACTGCTGTGATTATAGAAAACAACAGAGTATATTATACATCACAACAACTTTTTGATAACTGACGCACGTCGCACGTCCCTGGATAAAAAAGTGAAACCAGCGTAAGCATGTATGCATGTACTATTAAATAACACGTAATTCTACGTACGACGTACGAGTACAGAGTTGATACGTTAATACCTGGTACAGCAGAGTTTCCACCAAGGGAGGGCGGACGCATACGGAGAGAAAAAACAGTGTACGTATGGCCTCTCTGATTGGTTCAAAGTTGGTCAAAAACAGCTGAAAGCTAGACAGAGTGGAAAAAAGCAGGTATACATTGGCCTTTTCGAGTCAAAATCAGCTACGATGTCAGTTTGGCCAATAGCAGGGCTCCTGGGGTGTGTTTTGTACTTGTTTTTAGAGTGTAACTGATTTTGGCCGAAAAGTGGCCAGATATACCTGATTTTGGCAAAAACCCAACAAAAAAGTACCAGAATGTCTTAACAATCTGGGGTTTGGCGAATCGGAGAGAGAAAAAAAAAATCGGGGTTTGTGGGGGGAGGGATGTAGTTTCTGAACACAAAAAGCCGAAAAAGAACTGGAAGCAAAGAATATAAACAAATATAAAAAAATCGAAGATCTGGCCCCTATTAAAGGCTAGGTCCCCTTATAGTAGACACCACCCTTTTTTTTAACGATCGATGGGCATGCGGAACATACGGAACAGGGCACGGCTTTATGGCAATTCAGAATTGGATGGTACCTGGTATACTGCTGTTTGCGTTCGTCGGGCAACCGTTACAGAGCACGCTTACAACAGCAGTAAAGTAGTAGTCTCACTCTGTTCGTATAATACTTCGTATGATACTATATTACGGGGCGCCATAGTAAATAGGACAAAATACTGTTAGTAAAAATAGCAAAATATATACAGTTAGTAGATTTTGGTATGTACAGTGCAAGACACCTATTAATAATAAGAAGAAACCGGGATCTGAGCTCAGACTGGGTTTCCTATTTATTTTTTTCCCAAACTTTTTTTCTTATTGATCCTGCTTCTTATATTCCCCGGGGAGAAATCGAGCGGATTTCTTATTTTGGTTTTGAAAAGGGCTTCACTCTGTTAGAGATGATACTTGTCAGTAACCATCATATTCGTTACTCTCGTCGCAGAAGAAGCTTCCTTTTCGTCGTACGTAGCAGCAGGTTTCTTGATCTTGAAAAAGTCCAGTCCTCCTCCTGCTGTATGTATAGCGAGCCAGTAGCAGTCCAGGGTGGCAGTCTTGGGCCACCGCTGCCAGTAGCTTGCCGCGTTTACGCGTTTCGAGGCTACTTAACCTTTTCAAGCTTATGGCGCAGAACCTACTATACAGTATAACTCAGACTGGAAAACTGTCTGTTGTACATATAATGCGTAAATGTATACCAGATGATGTAAGTGTAATCGAGTAACGAATATGATGGTTACTGACAAGTAAGTATCATCTCTAATACCAACAACGAAGAGAACCCCCAGATTTACAGTAAAGAACAATATATCTTGGGGTACATATCCATGACCCCAGTGTAGCCTATGTTGTTCCTCCAACCAGAACTACATTGTAACAGTAAAACTATGCTACCGGTCTCGGAGGGATACTGAAGATATCCTTTCCATTATGCACCAATGATAGCACGTACTAAATGTGCTGTCTACCGTAGATCATGTACGTACGTACCACAACAACAGTAGATCCATGGCACTACTCGTCATTGGGACTTTATTTTGTGCGTACGGGTGCACAGCAGTATAATATGTTATGTGTAAAAAGACAGCTGCTGCTATCCTACTATAACTCAGACTGGAAAACTGTCTGTTGTACATAGAATGCGTATATATATGTATACCAGATGACGTAAGTGTAATCGAGTAACGAATATGATGGTTACTGACAAGTATCATCTCTAACACCTCCTCCCGTTAAGCGTACACTTTCTTACTCTACTTTTGCTCTACATCTGCTCATCATCATCAGCTTCCAGCTGAGCAATCAATCAACAATGTGGCTTGGGGTCACCACACCATCTTCTTCTCTTCTATGTTGAAGCTTCACGTACTAGTCACCTGACAGTGACTACGTGTTTGCCTCGAACATTTTGACTGTGTATTGCCGGCCATCGGCAATCGAGTCTAGGCGTACACACCAGCTACGAGCTGGTACACACGCCAATCGCCATACCTAGTAGGTTATGCGCCATAAACCTTTAGTACACTCATCGTATCAATGTCGATATTGACTGTACGCCCGTCACTCGTCACGCATGCGCACGTTCGGCGTCCGAGCTCTCCCGCGTGTACTCTTGCTGGCGGCCACTGGCCCTGAGAGGACGTTTAACAGTCTGGGAGAAGGGATATTTAGGTTGGTAGGCTGTTCGGGTGTTTTGGTTCCTGTTGGGACCAAAGTACGGGCGAAGACCCAACCCAACCCCTGACTCTAACCCTAACCCTAACCCTAGCCCCAACCCTGACCCCAAACCGCAGCCAAAACGGGCGAAAACTCGCCATAAACGCGGCTACGCCGAGTTTGCATCGAACCAGGAAATTTCTCAGTTGCGGACGACGATTCCGAAGTGCAAAGAAAGGGCCCTGAGGAAACGTGCTCAGCAACGGAGTTGGAACGTCTCCGCTGACGCCCCTTCCCCTTGCGTGATCAGAATGCTGCGTCCCGGCAATGGCGTCAGGAACCTCTTCCCCGCCTTCACCCTCTACCTCGCTATCACTGCTATCGCAAACGCTGCCCTCTCCGAGATCACCATCATCGTTGTCACAATCTACTTCGCTCCCACCCGAGTCCTTCCTCCCTTCCTCGTCGTCATTCATCTTTTACCCCTCTTTGTCTGCGCCTTCCCCATCCCCACTGTCGCTACCACTACTACTACTGCTGTCCTCTTCCAAACCACTTCCTTCGAAGTCACCATCCTCTCCTCCCCCCCCGCTCTCCTCTTCCCCCCCCCCTCGCTGCCGTTCTCCCCCTCCTCGTTGCCCTCCTTGCCCCAATCAGTGCCACCGTCGCCGCCGATGTCCCCCGTGCCCGCTCCCTGCGGTGCTGCCAATACCTCACGTTGAAGCATTCTTGAAAGCGCGTTAGACTTCTCCAGTAGCACCCAAGCACCTTCTGCCGCGGCCTCGTCAACTGCAGCGTACTTCCCGAGGAGAAGCTTCATACTGAGCGTAGCACCGGTTCGCTCGATTCGCACCCTGTAGTCGTAGTTCTGGAGCGTCCGGGCCTGTGCCCGTCGCGTGATGAAGCCCTTCACCCATCCTAACCCGCGGCGCAGCATGATGTGCCGCTTCACGACTGATGAATCAAGGGCCGGAGGAGCTGAGCGGGACTGGGCATAACCCAGTGGGCATTCCGGGGGCAGTGTTGTTCCCCCAGCGTCTAGGTCATCATCGTCGTCAAGCATAACTAAGCCGTCCGATCGACGAACTCGCCTTGTGTCAGCATCCTCCGTTTCCTCCTCGTCGTCCTCGTCACTCGGGAAACACGTTTTTTTTTTTTTTTTTTTTTTTTTCTCATCCCATTCATTATCTTCGCACATCTTCTTCTCTCTCTCCTTCCAACTCGTAACTCAGATCCGGGGTCACATAGCAGGCTCTTCTCCCCCCTTCCCGCTACGTTTGGAAACACGAAACGGCAAAAACAAAATGCGATAAACAAGAAAATCTTCCACGAGTACAGTACACACTACAAGTACACTGCTGTGAGGGGTAAAAAATGAAAATTTAATTGTCCCTGCAAAGCTCCAATTAAATGTTACTCGCGACTACCAGGGGGAGGCAGCAGGGTCACCCGAAGGCATCGGGGCTTCGCCCCAGGGGGGCAATAGGTCTTTCTTATTTTGCGGCGGACGCCCAGCCTCGCGTATTTCTTCTTTTTTAGAAAATATCAGCCTGCCTTTCTTATTATCCTGTTTCTTATTAGGTGTTCTGTACTGTATACGGACTGTATCTTCTGCATGAGGCCATATAAACCCGTAGGGCGCGTGATTAAAATATCACACACCGCTTGCAAAGATGAGTTTCGACGAAAAACTCGATCTTACTGCTGTTTTTTAATACCTGGTACCAGGTATATTTTATAAAGATGCCTACACACGGTAGTAGAATATGATGAGCCTCGCATAGAGGACCATATTGTGCTCCCACGTCTCTAAAGAAAATGCACAACACTCATCAAAAAAAGAGAATTCGCAACCTCCGCAGTGGTTGGCGTATTGCCGTACTTTATCGGATGGCCTCCAGGTCGAGAATCAGAGGTGCAGCCGGAGGAAGAGAAATACGACATACATGGAGGGTGTAAGGTCTGAGGTCGTGCACATGCTATAGATCCGGAGCATACAGTTCATGAGGTCTAGGGTCAGGATGATGAGGCAAGCAGCTCAGGCATGTAATGAGCCAATTCGAAGGATCGTCGTTTACAGTCCTCTCATTCAGATGGAGTAGGATACAACAACACTTTTCTTGCCTTCAATATGCAAATAATAGAGAACACAACACCAACCTCAAGTCTGGCCACGATCCAACCGAGTCGAGACGTGCGCCCGCACGTGTTCCAGAGAGATAAATCGTGCTTCTGACGCTAGGGAGAAGGTCTCCCAGGTTTGTAGATAGATGGAAAACTGATTGATTTGTGCCCAGGTCGATAGCGATGACCAAGACAACATGTAGGACCACCGAGAGGAGGAGGAAGGGAAGAGGAGAGGAGGAAGAAGTAGTGGCAATCCACAAATTGAGAAGGGGCCGTAAATGACGCGGCCCCTACCGATACGAAAACGCATGTCGTCGTAACTCCTGAAACGGTCCTAAACCGTAATAATATCTCCCCTAGCATAATGCGACTAAAGGAGCAATATGCTATAGCAATTTATGACTATAACCAAGGGCGAGGAACCGCAAGGTTCCACACAAAAATATTGATCTCGGGGATAAGCAAGAACACACCGAAAACGCAAGGGCCATCAGAGGGAAATCCACGATAAAAAACTTCACCCTGCCTTTTCACTGCGAGTTTGACTGCCTGACCAATACTCAATTATTTAGTCTCCCTACCACACTTGTTCAACCGTGAATAAGCGCAGTGCACTAACGCTTAGGCTTGAAGCGCCATCTATGCGTCCTCCGAACGGGTCAAAAGTCGATACCCGTGTAATTCAAGTCCCCCCAAATAAACAGAAAGTACACGACGAAGTCGCATCATGAACACATCCATTTGTCCACTACGAGGCACAGACGAGACAACCCCCATACAGAAAAAATACCCAAACCCAAGTGATCTACACCAGACTGACTCACTGCTACAAGCAGAAATCACTCAATCTCTCACAAAAACACCTATATCTTCGAACAGAATCAGAGTTATTCACGTCCTCAGCGAAAACTCATTATCGCTTCAGGTCTGGAACTACTAACTGCTCCTCACATAATTACGAAATTAGCACCCCATCAGGCACGGAAACTGCGCTTCCTCTCAATCTAAACACACAAACATTTACGCAAGTCTCATCATACACCCAGCACCCCACAAGTACTACCAGGCATGGAAGAGTACGGCTCCTCGCAGCCCAACACACACATTCACACAGATTAGTCACAAAATAAATTTAGCATCCCACAAGTCTAGACCTGACTGTTCCACCCCGAAACGACTAGCTGTTGCGAGCAGGACCCCCACCGTTTCATACCAAAACATAAAACAACGAAGGACAGGAGTAGCACCCTCAGGAATGCGTCATCAAGTAGCCGCGCGTAGGCGTTTCTGCAACGTTTGCATACGACATGGCGTTAGAGTAAGGGATTTGCAGTCAAGATCCGTATTTCGTAGTTGTACGATCGTTGATGCAAAGGTACATGAACCCAGTGTTGTTTTGCCCTTTTTGCCTCTTTTTTGGGCCCAATGACTTACTACCCATCATTGGAACTACTACTGTATGTAGTCATTCCTCCCGCGGCATCTTCGACGACGACTCCTTAACGGATACTACATACCTGGTATATAATTATATACCATCAGCCTGGAGAACAGCAATAATACTGTTAGAGCTGTGTTGGCTGGAGTTCCCGCTTAGGTATTTGTCGTCTGACTTCGCCAGCCAACCGGTCGATTGAAGCTAGCGACCCGAAAAAGCCCCCCCCCGGCCGAGGGACCCCCGCTGGAGGCGCTTCCGAAGGATCCTGCTAAAGGCGCAGGCGGGTGGAAAAAAAAACGCTTTTTGTTTTTTTTTAATAAATCGGCCAGGTTTGTCTCTGGTTTTGACCACGAAAAATAAAGTTGTAAGTACGTCTCAGTTCCTCAGACACTATGGATGCACTAGAAGTATGGGCATGCCGCCCCCGTTTGGGGATCAATCACAGGCGTTATATTTTGTCGTAACGGTAATACTCGTGCCGCACGCAGTAAGTAGTAGCAGACGAGTAAAATAGCAAAATTAAAGTAGATATAAACACTGACTGGGGCCTCTTGTACGACAGGAGGAGCATAGATGACAGATTAATCATCGCCGGTGATTCAGCGGTTCAAGAACGGTTCATAGTTGAGCTAGCGAATATCATGCGCATACCCTCCGTGGTATTGGATGAGTTGTCAACTAACACACAAAACGAATCTATCTGTGCTTTACTAAGCCTCTTTTCTGGGCTTTATGGTCTTCGCTGAAAAGACACGCAGCTCATGGCGAGCACTGCCCAAACACCCGAGCCAGGGGTGCTCATCATTGACTGGGCACTGAAGATACCAACGAGAGAGACATAATCGATGGCTGTGGGTTGATACGCCACGAGTTGCAGAAGACCCCTCCAAGTGCTCGCAATGAGTAGTTAGCTACTGGTGGTACTACCTGGAGATGCCGGGAAACATGTACCCGTACCAAACAAGCCTTCCTACATGCAAGGAAACCTCAATGTGGAAATAGTTGGATAGTTGGCACCGCCGCAACCTACTATATATAATACCTAGCCAACTAATAACTAGCTGGTGACGAATAATCAATCTACTCACACCCCTAGATATTGTAGTGAAGGTCATTGCTTCTGTCCGGCGTGCTCAGTTACGTGTTACGTGGTGCATGGATTCATGTGTAACAGTATTTGGGAGTTCCACACTAGAAATACGCGTGTTTCTGTGTGGAGCATTCAACGGGTTGCGACATATTTTGTCCACCACTTCTTGTTCGACTCCTTCTTCGACTTGATGTTCTTCCCTTTTCTTCCGTGTCTTGTGTGTTCTACGTGGGTGACATATATACCCTGAGGGGCTTCTATGAACTGACTCAGGCTTGGCCCTTCATATCAGAGAGTGCATCGAACAGGTTCATCGGTGATGTAGCCATTGTGTTATCCTCCCTCGCGTGAAACGAACCATTTCAGCGTTTAGCGAGCTTTTTGTGCTACCCGCTCGCAACTTCGAGTACACGAAAACACCTCATGAGTCATAATAATATCTGGGTGTCTACGACTGCCGTTTGGTGCACCCGACACCCTCACACATCCCATCAGGGGCATCCCTCAAATTCTCCGACTGACTGTAGTTTCCCGTGAGGAGCTGTAGCTGTCCGCAAGTGAGGTGCAAGCGTTCTGTTTGGGGTTGTGTTTTGTCTCGTTTAGTTCACCCCAAATTAAGACTGATTTCGACCACTGCAGCACCTCTAACTCGAGATGTAGGCCTCTGTAGAGAACGGGCTGGAGATCAATCTCGAGAGAAACACAAGCTGCTGTGATAAACCTCTTTCAAGGCACCGTTGCTCTACGGTAAGCACGAACCAGCCGAAGTTATAAACGCAGGGTGTTAAACCAGCGATGTGTTTTCTGTTCCCATGAATCATCTAGATATAAGAGTCACCGGAAAACCGGGGACCAGGGGACGCTTGGGTACCAGCGTGGCCCCAATAGATTACAATTGTGTTTTCAAGCTGCTCTGGTATCGCCTGTCACATCTCCTCCGGGGGGGCGCTATATATTTAGTTTTTGTTGTTTTGTTTTCGAAGTTTTTTCAGTTTCTTTAGATGTTTCTCTCTGTTAACACGTGTTAGAATGTGTATGTCGTGCCTGCCGTATCCAGCATAATGGCTTCGTTCTGTAGGTTGGGGCGCATAGCTGAAATAATGGCGACGAAGAAAACAGCGTCATTTCTTCGTAGCTTGTGTCGTCTCATAGCCAGCCGTAGTGTTTTTAGGGAGGTACGCGCAGGACCAGGAGCTTCCCGCGAGACGGTGACCTTACCCCCCCACTGCTGTCGGTTAATTTACCTGTAAGTGACGCCATCTGCATCGGGGGGTATGTGCAGGACTGGCGGTACTCCACGAGACGATATCCTCACCATTCTGTATCGGTTCGTGTAACGGTTGGTGATACCATCTTCATTCGATCGAACGGGCTAACAACATAGTCAGGCATGACTACATGTGGGTATGGCGGGCCCGAAGTCGCTCGTAGAACCGTTTGAAACGAAACAGTGGTACTCTGGCGAGCAGCACGCCAGCGCATTTCAATGGGGTTTCACTACAGTGGTGCATATCTAACAGAATGCGGGGGCAGTGTGTCGACGTATCCTCGCGTTCCGGGCACCCCGGAAGAAAACCCTGGAATAACACAACAGGCCACGCCGCGCCTTTACCTTCCATGACCCCAATCCCTCTGGGGGTTTGCCCCAAATTACGCTCTGACAGTACCTGGTAACACTGAAACACCTGCGTACGGCCGAAACAACCACGTTTGACACCCGAGTACGGCCGGGTATATGTTACAGAGATTCTAGCTTAGCGCGCATCATCCATAATGCGAGGTTACCCTCACTGTGTGGTCTTGCCACGACCATCACAATTCCATCCTAAAAATCACACCGAATCTTGTCGAGTACATTCATATTTACAACGCGACTACTACCTTCTGTATAGGTGGGCATGGGCAGCGGCTTATTATGTGTTGTGCATTTGAGCATTCGCCCCTCCTCAGCCCAGTCACGCTTTTGCAGAGAAGGAAGTAACCAAAAGAGTTGCACGGTTCTTGCTTGTTTACGTACACATAAAGGCTGCCTTCATCAGGCGTGAGTGAAAAAGCTCCCGTTACCCTTTCTGCCATGCCTCGTCCAGAAACCCCTGTTGGATATATTGGAAGAAGAAGACCACATCGCAAACCCCCCCCTCTAGTTGTTCGGCTGGAGAAATACCGGGCCCACGATATTCGAAACTTTCAGCCCAATTTGTTTTACGTCAACCAAAACAAAGGAGAGCAAACCCGGCCTTATTCTCATATTTTTCTGTTATCCCGCATCCCTCTCAGCAAACACATATATATGCCGCACTACTCCTCCTACAGATGCGACCAACGGAACGCCTGGAGGAGAATTTTCCTGGATGCTCGTCACGCGTACCCTGTTCACCGTCATCTACAGGATTCCACGAATGCTCCCCTAGTCCCGAATGACTGTTGGCCAGCATGCGACCTAGCGCACAGCATCTGCGGCTCTCCAACCGGTATTACAGGAAAAGGCCCAAAACCGGATCCTCGAGGAATAAAATGTGAAATAGCTTGCTGGTGGTTTGTATGGCTTTTGTGGTATTCAAGCAAGGAAAAATGTACCGACTCCCCCCTGCAATGGTAAAGGACCTTACAGAACCCGACAACGTTTGTTTATAAACAATATGGACCCCGCTCGTAAAAACAAATTATTACCAACGGCGCCCGGAGACCCTGACCCTCTGAGGACCAAATAGACCACAACACAAAAACACCGGTCGTGCAGGAGGCGGGGAAAAAAACCCACGCGGGCAGTACAATCCGAAATACAGAACAGCGCGAAAAATTACACAGCGCTTACCTGACACAAAACAATGAGGCAACACCGCGAGGGGTCATATATTACGTAGGAGCAACAGCGGCAGCACAAGGTGAACCCCGGCCTTCGCGTGCAGCTAGCAAAATTCAGGGAGCACCATCTCCATTGTGCACTCGAAGATTCTCACACCAACAGCGGACACATTACGGAGTATGCCCATGCAGATGACTCCAATATGCTCGGCGATGATGCCCAAACCGCCCACGCCCTTTGCAGTAGCGTGTGGTGGCCACCCGGCAGTAATGCGTCCTGGCATGGCGAATAGTACCGTCAAGCCTTGTCCTTAACGTCCGGACCCACTGTTTGTTTCCCGATTCCCTAGTCCGGGTCGCATAACACAGTCGTGCCACTACTCTCAGCTGGTATATTATTGGAAAGCGACAAACTGCAACGCGAAGAAAATTCAGAACCCGCCCGTACACAAAGCGAAGCGTGACTCACAGCTCGTCGACATACATTTCGGCAGACTAGCCATAAATGAGAGTTGTGCACGGCTCAGCTAAGGGTAACGCGTACTACGCGGCTAGCAGCACGTTAGAGGTACGCCGCAACCACCGAGCAACCATATGTATGTTTGAAGGAGTAGGCCAGCAGCACAATATGGAGTCCGTGACCTGTCCTCGCCCGTCTTAGGCTTTTTCTTTGCTTGATTGAATTTTGATTGCACTAGAATAGACTTTAACCACCAAGTTACAGCCAGCAGTCAGCAAAGATTGCTACATCATTGGTTAGCCTACCACAAGGTAGCTCAGTCCCGTAGTTGTAATTAATCTCCGGCACCTTACTCTTAAGGAACGCAGTCCAGACATCTGTGCTCATCAGTCACAGTCCAAACCCTGAGTTGAACACGCTGCCTCTCTTGTAGGCCCCCCTTTCCTTGACGACGTCGTACATCCAGAATATTGCCAGCTTAAGAGAGCGGCCCGCGACCAAGCCACCTCGATCACAGCACTGCGTCGGGACTCACCCCCCCCTAACAATGCACGGGCAGGCAAGAGAGGACACTGTGGAATGACCACCGAAAACAGTGTTGGTGAACACCGTTGTACAGCAATATGTCGGTGCTATTCCGGCGGAGTCGTTGCTAGGTCAATAGAGGGAAAGAAGAGCCTGGACTGACCAACGGCGTACAAAAGGCCAAGACAGGTCGTTATTCGCTCGGCGTTGATTGCCAAAGTATGTACTGTCTTGGGGCGTTGTTCCAATACAGAATGTGCTTCACACAGACGGGGTAGCCCGGTTTAGTGTTAGAGTTGTGCCAAAACATCCAGAGAACGCATCCAATGACGTATTTCGACAGCTCTGTGGTACTAGCAGTACGCTTTAACGTCAAATAAATCGCAACTTGAATGCACCCGCAACTAGTACGAAGTATATGAATTGTTGCACCCTCTATGACAACGAGGAATATTGCGCTTTGGGGATTCCAGCTGGGGGAAAATTGTATATATCTTCAACACGTGGAAAGCAAGAAATAAGTTTTTGCGAAGATGACGTTTTCCTGGATATTTTCGGTCGGGCGGCGCGGATCTGTCAGGGATCACGTCTTCTGCACGATCTCCCAATCCAATGGTTTGGAAAGTGATGTGCATCCACAACTCACTTCGCTCGTAACTATATACTTGAAATGCTGGAAGTATCAACGGGTACATCTGGACCGTAGGGTCCGTCGCGTGTTGTTTCATAGTCTCTACGATACACGGATAGAAAATCTCTGTTCGCTTGTTCGCCTCGGCGTGAGTTGCTCCTTCGTGGCTCACCTCGGCGGGACGCCCTTGGTCTTGATCGCCTAACAAGGGTTCGAGAACCTGCGCACTTGAACCCGGAAAAATGAAGACCCTTTCGCTGCTCTCCTCCTCAGGTTGGTCATTGATACATATGTCGGCACCACCACCATCACTGCTCAGATTTATCAGCGCACCTTCTGCCACAGGAAGAGGAGGAGGAACTCCTTCAAAGGGGCCAACGCCATCAAAGTGGAGTTTTAAACCCGTGAGGTACAAAATAAGAACCAACTCTCCAAGGACAGGAACGAATACCGACCACAGTCGGTTGTATCGGAGGAAAAAGAGCTGCATGATCAACCCCACAGCGACGGCCCCCTAGAACAAAATCGGGGGGAGGGGGGCGGGGGGGGGGGGCTAGTCAGTTGTTGCTTGCATCCTTAGTCATTGACCATTGACCATGCATCCCTTTCGAGACGACACGGGGGGGATATTCAGGGCTTATGGCCGAAGAACGATCATGGCTACAGTAGTCACGGCGCTGACAATGCAAATAACGATTTAGAGACAATGACACGATGATGCCGCTCGAATGCCCACCTTACCTCTGCTCTACGTCCTACGTCCTGTTGAACGCGCCAATCAATGGTACAGTCCAGGGTTAACTGCTTTTTAAGACACGTACGGTCGCCCTTTAACGACGTCACAACATAGGAGTCATATCCATGAGACTCCACATCTTCAATGCGAGCTTCCAAATATACTGATACTATAAATATACGTATTACCACCAAGGTTTCGTTCGTTTCTTTTGTTTTCTCTCTTTTGCAGAATGTCTACGTCGTGCTTGTCGTATCTCGTATGATGCCCAGTCCTGATGGCATAGGATTGCATTGCCTACTCTGCATACTGCATATCAATGTACCAGGCAGTATCTCCGTGTGGCTTAGTGTTATGACTACATTACTTGTATCTCCCTGGGTTTTGAAGACTCGGCACGGAAACTGGTTGTCGTGCTGGATGTCTATGGGTGGAAATAATGTTTTTTTGTGAAGCACACACCTTTCTCAAACAGTAACTCCTGAAAATCAAATGAACGCGCGGAACTCACCTGGAATTATTAGCCGTTTCGGCGACGTCCGTTGAGAACGTCGCCATGGCTCAAATGACAAGATGCATGTGGACTACTGTAATGCGACTGCGTGTGTTTAGACTGCAATGAGATGTCATGCGATCCCCTGCGACTATCGATATAGTATCCTATGATTCTGCAGCTTTTGATGGAGCCATCTGTCATGAAACTGCCAATAAAAGCTGCCACGGAACTCTCGTGAAATATCACGGGGCGTCCATGAACTGTGACGGGGATATAGTACAGAAAGCGGTATGGTACAACTATAGTAGTCTTGTGGAAATCCCAGGGCATCCCATGGCACCACGTAGCATCTCACGACGGTCCCATACGAGTCCTCCGGGAAACTCGGGAAGCGATGACACGCATCAAATGGCATGCCGTGGCATGCCATGGCAGTCCCATGCGAGCCCTCTCGGCAACTAACAACTCATGAAAAACAAGGGCAGTCCCATGGTATACTGCAGTGTCATATCCGAGTAGTCCCATGGCAGTACAACGGAAGCCCCATGATATCGCATGGCAGTTCTATGGCAGCTTCCAGGCAGTCTCATGGCAGTGCCGTGATGTGCCATGGTAGTACGATGATGTCGCAATAGTCCCATGGAAGATGCCATGTCACTTTCATGAAGCCATGCCGATAGTCCCGTGGGAATCCCATGGTGGTCTATCGGCAGCCCAAGCATAGGGCCACAAAAGACACGTCATCCCGTGGCGCTCCCTTGGAACGACGGCAGCCCCACGTTTTTGCAAAACTGTTCCCTGACACTTCTAGATCGGCACTATGAAGCGATGTCATCTCTATGGCAAGCCCATGACATGCCATGGTCTCCCATGGCATCCCGTGATAGTCCCAAGCCTGTCCAATGGCCGTCCCATAGCAGTACCATGAAGCCGTGCCATTCCATTGCAGCCGCATGGTAATCCTATGGAAATCGCATGGCAGTACCATGAAACCATGACACTCCCGTGGCAGTCTCATGGTAGTCCCATGAAGACACGGCATCACATGGTAATGTCACGACGCTATGGTAATCCCACGGCATCCCGAGGCGGTCCCATGGCAGTCCATAGTAGTTCCAAGTCAGTCCCAAGAACCCATGACAGTTCCATGATAGAGTATCCCTTGACAGTCGCTTCAACATCCCATGAACGTGTCGTGCACGTTGCGCGAATGAAAGCTCTGTGAACGGTGGGTGGTATAGTTCGGGTTTTTTCTGGTCTCCTGCCGCGTGACAATTCCCAACTGGCGAGGACAAGGGAAGGCCTCGCATAGTTTCGTCTGCATCTCTGAGATCTTGGCATTCGAAAGACACCCATTCATGGCACCAAGTCGTGAGGGTCCTCTGCCCTCTGTGTGCTCTACACTTTCTTCTACCTGTTTCTTCGAGCGAGCGCAGCGGGCGGCGTGTTGCTGCTCACGAAGCGCAGCCTTGTTACTATTCAGAACGATAGTTCAGTCTCAATACTGCCGCTGCTGGAAAGCAGTGGCATAGAGGGGTTGCTTCGCGTATTGCTTCGTAGGGTTATTCGCTGCCCACTTGCTTATTTGGTGTGAACGCGTATAATATATCATTGTAGAAACCCACCTATTAATACGAATACCACGTACTTTCATACTATTTTAGTACGTCTCGTTTAAAAAAACGCACACCAGGTGCCTTTTTCTGTAGTAGTAGTGTAGAGTTCAACATTCTAAAACTATACCAGGTACCTGGCATACGATACCAGGGTATTCATTTGTCTTGTGTTCAACATACAGTATAAGCGCAAAAAAAAAAAGGAACCCAACGCAAAAAAACTATGAAAATGCTCACTTTTGGGAGGAAACAAAAACCTTAATGAGTCATAAATCGTTATCAGCGGCGAGTGAGTGCTGCACTAAATCCTATATGAGCCTGTGCTCAAGAATGTTGTGCAAGGAAGGTGTCACGATAAGTTTCTACGGGCCATTGCTATCGGAGAGTTTTCCCCCAGATGTTCCATATTTTTTACCTAATTCTAGAATATTTATATTGTCTACCTGGTACCGGTATGAAATATCTACAGTACGACGTGCAAAATTTAACAGGAAGGGACAAACTCTTAGGAAAGTTAACCCTTTTAGAACCGCACTCCCATATGTGGGGACAAACCACTTACATTTCAAGTAGTTTGTCCCCAAAACGGGACTGCGGTTCTAAAGGGGTTAACTTCCACATATATTTGGGAAAAAAATCTCTCCAGTCACAACGGCACCAAGCCTGGATCATGTTACGTACCAGTAAACAGCAGTAGGTACGCATGATTCTTGTCATCAATATAGAGCGGGCCCATACTGCTGCACCAGTACTATTAATAGTGCAGTAAAATCCACACCTACCTACACAGGTGACCTACTACAGCAGTAGGCAAACAAACAAGGACCTTGATTGCGAATGGTTGCAAACAACTACTGAAAATAGCACATACATGAGGTACCCGGTACCACTCACTGCAGCTGCGGGTATCATGCTTGTTTTGTGGTTGATTGCCAACACTATCGATGCTGCTGTCTACCCGGAGCGTAGCGCACTATCATTATACATACGCACTGCATTGCTGCTTGTAAATACATACGTACAGGTACCACAGCAGTAGTAGCAGTAGGTGCCTGGTTTTATACCCCTATTAATATTAATAGTGCTCTCTCTGTGTAGGGCTCAATCAGTATCGACAAAAAACAGCTCGGACGTGTAGTCGTACCTGCCAGAAGATGCTCAAGTCCTTGGCGCTCTTGCGCTGATGGGCTCGGTGTATCTGCGGCAACAGCGCGACGGAGACAAACACACCCGCCATGAAGCCGATAACATCGACCACGAAGTCGAGATCGAAGTCGGCGGTGCGGGTACCCATATCCATGGCCTTCTGTCTTAGACTTGTGACGCAGAGGGCACAGGGCCTCGAGAACACACCGTAACGACCGGGTTCAAGTTAAGTAGGGAAAACAGTCTTCAGCCAGGCAGATATTGGTCAATGTGCTGTCTTCGCGTCGAGTGTACCTATCTCCAGATCAGGCGAGCATCATCAGCAGGGTAGAAAAAACACCACCCGTTCCCTATGATACGTTACACGTGTTCGCGCCAGGAACCTTTAGCGTTGGGACGGCAGCATGGCGCGTGCCGCGTGGCAAGGAGCGTGCTCTGCGTTCGTGGTGGCTCAGCTTGTAGCCTTTTGGTTCCATCTCCGAAACTGTCAACCTTGACCAATCAGTCAACCACCTACAGCAGTACATACAAGTAAGTGTTATAAATTTTTATAGTAGTAGGTATTAATAGTATTAATAGGAGTTCCCCTTTATTTAACCCTTTTAGTACTGCAGCCCCGTTTTGGGGACAAACTACTTGGAAATTATACTGGTTTGTCCAACATATCGGGGCTGCATGACTAAGTCGGTTGAGGGGGCATTGTGCGCCGGGGCGCCAGAGTCACAGCTCAATAGCGCCGTCCCGAGTTAATTATGCGCTGCCCAACCCTTTCTCCTAAAAAGGTCTGCCAAAAAAACTGATGTGTAAACTCGTTCTTCGGTTCTTTGCCAATCCACGTGGCGCTTTCAAAGCGGGAGAAAGCGTGTTGGCCCCCTTTAAGGAGCGGGAGAAAGCGTGTTGGCCCCCTTTAAGGAGCGGGAGAAAGCGTGTTGGCCCCCTTTAAGGGACCTGGGGCCACTTATTGACGAGTTAACGTGACAACAGCAATTAATTGAGCGTTGCGTCCTCTATTATTAGGGGCCATAGTCGGCGTCCCCGGTGGCTACTCGTAGCACGTGATCCGGGTGCCTACTCAAGATCAATTTCGTGGGTTCGCGAGTCTCACCGGGGGCATACCTGTAAGGACTTTTAATAAATAGCGTAAAAAGCTCGAGAGCGTGAGTTAGCAACGTTCGATGGAAAACCCAACTAGCAGTGAGGGAATGCTGACCCCTATATAGTATGCCCGATAAAAATGAAGGCACGCACCGGGGGGGGGAGAAGGGGGGACACCTGTGCCCACGGCTTGTCCAGAAGATTCCTGAGGGCAAAACGTCCTAAAAGATTATACCAGTAAGTACCTGGTAGAATATACTGGTATACCAGTATACCAGGTATAGGACTGCAGTCAGTCCCGTTTTGGGGACAACCTACGTACATATAATCCAAGTGGATTGCCCTCAAAACGGGAATGAGTCCCGTTTTGGGGCAAACTACATATAATTCAAGTGGATTGCCCTCAAAACGTGAATGAACGGTGAGTGAAAAAGAGGTCCCTTATTTTCGCACGCTTTTCCTTATTATCGCGGGATCCCTTAATGTGGAGACCACCTACTAACTAGCACGTGCCAGGTAGGTACCAGGGTGCCAGGTACCTGGTGCATACTGCTGTTGTTGTTGTATTCCACATTTATTTGAAAATATATTTGATGTTTGATGGTGATCTGTGAATCTGTACGTGTAGAAAGTAGACAGATGAGGTGGCTGGACTCCACTGGTACGTGAGTGTGTTTGTTGTGTATTGTTCGGTTTGTATCGCGTTTACAGTAGCATACTCAACCCCAATTATTACATGGCATTAGTACGTACCAGGTACCAGGTACGGTAATACAAAACCCGTGTGTACACAAAAAAAGGCATAGACTTTGCCTTTGTATAGAGTTTACAATAATAAACATAAAACTCGTACTGGTAACTATCGTACTCTATTTGTGCGTTTAGCAAATAAACCGTATACAACCAAGCAAGGTAAACAAATTGGCCAGATAGATCCAAAACTGCGCACGTGTACTCACACACCGTACAAACAAGGACAGGAAAAACTCGAGGATCGTTTTGTTTCTACGAGTGATGTGAGTATCAGCATGATGAATGTTTTTATATCTTCTCAAGAAGAAACACGTACTCGTACAGTCCAAAATGTATGTGCACTATGCCAAGGGGTTTCGCAGGATCATTTTGGTTCTCTGATACACCACATAGTTCTGGAGATACGGCTCGGTTCTCATTTTAGGCTTCGTTCCCATTTTTCCGATTTATTTGTCTGTTAATTATTGTGTCTTTTGCACGGACGATATGATAAAAAAATACCGTGATTACTTGTAGGACTACACAGACAGCAGTAGTATGAGATTGTTGGATCTCAAAATAACGGTAAACAAGGCGTCACTATTTAGCTCAAGTACTTCAGTGTTGGAGTCTACTAAGCATGTTGGGCATGCGTGGGTCGTGGAAGTCTGGTACCCTCCAGCATGAATGAGTACCCTGCCGGTACATTTACATACCTGGTAGACGTTATTATACAACAAACTGTATGTCTGCCTGACTTGAGGCGGTATTTCGAACGACACATATTTCGCAAATTATTCGCCTACATAACAAGTAAAAACAAGTAAGTAAGTGTGGACTTGCCAACATACCAGTACCAGGTAGCAAAAAACTTGCCGGAGTCTTTTTTTAGTATTTTTTTCCATACTGTTTCGTCGGCAATGTTATAGAAAGTGTTTTTCTATTATATTTGCCATTATTTATGCCCAATAACGTCAACGCAAGGTTGTACAAACCAGACCACCCCACGCCGCCCCACGCTAGACTCGCTCTAACTTGTGAAATAGAGAGAGAGAAACGAAGGATACCCGGTGGCATTGGTCACAGCGATGATAAAAGGCTGGCGACACTGTGGCCATGAGCCCCGGGTGGGTGGGGCATGGGTGTCGTGTTGTGCGGGGGCAAAAACAGAATCACAAACAACTACTACAGTCGTTCCAGCTTTTCCCAGGGGATTGTGGCCATGCTGCAAGGACTGCCGACTTCTGAGGTACGTGTGCTGCGCCTGGAGTCCATTCTGCGGCAAACTTTACTCCATTCAGCGCGCCGGCGTGCCGTCGGCTACCTGCTGCTGCTGCTGTACGGGGTCTGAAAAAGTCTGAGGGCGTTATGATGCGAACATTTGCCAAATATTGCCACACATATATGCAGTGTTCCACGATAGACGGTTTTTTTGGCAACTTTATGGAAATTATGTCTTGCCAAAATAGTAAGCTTTTTTTGCTATTTCATTAGGTCGTTAGAAACGACCCTAACACGCGAGTGCGCCTCTATCTGCTGCACTCTGTGTCAACATAACTACCGTAAGCTATGGGCACTAAACATAATCGGGAGAACGTCTGCGAGGCCCTAATAATGTCGCCCGTACGGCCGCAAACAAAGAGCTAAAAAAGGGCCAATTCTAGTTAAACTCCTGCAGGACACGCAGGACAGTGCCATGGTAGGGGTATAATAACACCTAGTTATTGGCTTCCGAGGTTCCTCACTTGACCTTAATTGCGCAGCTCTGTATCCCATTGACACCCGAAAACTAATCTGAGAAAAGCTAAAAGCCCAACCCGATGGAACAGTCCCAAAGCCTGCTACCAATCTGTTGGTGTATGAGTAGGTTTAGCAGTCTGGGAGAAGGGATCTTTAGGGATGCTTTTGACTTGAAAAATGCGTAGCGTGGTCTGCACTTCGGAATCGTCATCCGCAACCAACCGAGAAATTTCCTGGTTCGATGCAAACGCGGCGCAGCCGCGTTTATGGCGAGTTTTGGCCCGTTTTTGGCTGCGGTTTGGGGTCAGGGTGTGGGTTAATAGGGTTAGGGTTAGGGTTAGAGTCAGGGGTTGGGTTGGGTCTTCGCCCGTACTTTGATCCCAACAGGGTCCAAAACACCCGAATAGCCTACCAAACTAAAGATCCCTTCTCCCAGATTGTTAAAGGTCCTCTGATGTATATCGCGAATATACTGCATTAACAAGAAAAACCGTTGGAAGTAAAAAACGTAACTGGTAAGTCGGATTTCAACCGAGACCGGGTTATAACCTTCTTGGGACGACAGAGAGGAAAATTGACGGAACAACATGCCCAATAAACCAACAGCCACTCCGCATGGTTGGAAGATCATAGAGATCGGTGTCCGAGGCTACAACGCAGAGAGTCATACGGGACGGTGGGCCCAACATGGTCCTAGTCGTGATGGCCGCTCGTGCTGCTCGCAGACCGTTGACAGCACTATATTGCTGCCGTTGTGTTGGCCCCCATCTGGAGGCCCAAAGGGTTCAACTCCTCTAGGACTGCAGTCCCGTTTCGGAGACAAGCCACTCGAATAATGAGTAGTTTGTCCCAAAAAAACGGGACCGTTGTGGTACAAAAAGGGTCTACGAGCCCCACCTGTCCCAAATGTTTTGGCCTAAAACGTGTTATCCCTATTCTAGCAAGCGTCGCAGCAGCACAAATGGCAGTACAAACACCATTTCGCCACAGAGCCCCAAATGCTCCCTTTGGGGCTCTTTTTCAGGATTCGTTTTCCACACCGTGTCAGGCACACGCCGAAATAGGCAGTATACCATGCGGGGTGGGGCAACAACGCATACAACACCCTGCGATGCCCATCCGACACAGGGCGCGTTTTTTTAGTGGTAGGTTACCAATACTATTCTGCGAGAAAACTACGCCACGTCAACCCAATTCTTGAGTAATACTGCACAACATGTACGGTTGCTCCCCTATCAGGGTTCACTGCTTTCCATCCCAACAAGTTATCCTGCTTGAGTCAGGCGGTGGTTATCCTACCGCTCGCTGCCTCCTCGAGCTAAACGCGCTTCTATCCTCGAAACTTGAGGCGAAGCCTGTGGTGCCAAGTGGGGGAAGGGCGTAATCCAGGAGGCAAGGAAACCGCGGGAGAGACATGAGTTGACGATATAGATACGTTTCATAGCCAGTGTATACGCCGATGGTGGCATATTCGTAGGTGATTCACCACATACATTGACTAAATGTGAGTGATGCGGGCGGCGAGCAGTATTGAAAACGAGCCATAAAATTGCATACGGCAAGACGCTTTTGGGGGCGGCGTGTTCCTGACGGGCTTGCGTTCAACGCCTTCGTTCTGTTATTGTTGTGGCATTCACCTTTCTGGACACTGCGCACCTACCATCATGATATGACAATGAGGGCTGCCCAGAACTTCAGCTGTTTGCAGTGAGTTAACATCAGCCGAAACCCTGACCATGAGCTCAACCTTTTACTTCGATGCGCCTGAACACAGGCGCGTTTGCACCGGAACCTGTAGTTGGGTGAAATGAGATTCGCTAACTATGAATACGACGCCCTTACAGCCGCTACGTTTCATGAAGACATGTTTGCATCTTTTCATGGGGCTGCTGCCCGACGTAAACCTTGCCATCAACACCGCACGTCCGTAGCGATTGCACGACGCTAAAAACAAGTACCCGCATTGCGCAGACAAACGCTGTTTGCTCTGCGTGTACGATATGTCCTCCTACCAGCGGCACCTTACGCTGCAACAACGAACGTTGTTGGTTCTGTATACGCAATGCGTCCTCCTGCTGTTTTCATGGTTTGCTACTATTGTTCCATGTCCTCATCGCACCTTGAACCGGTCCCTTTCGGGGTATCTCATGTCGTCTCGTTGCCGTTATCGGCTGCGCGCGAATGGCTGTGGGAGGCTTCCTTCTCCCCCGCCACCCCCCCTCCAGCTACGTCGTGTACCACCCTCGGGCCTTCGTGGCTGGAGCAGTCGAAGAAAAGTTTCAAGCCGAAGGTATAGGATAAAAATCAATTGGGCAGTGAAGGGAACAAAAGCCGACCACATATCGAAATACGCCAGGTAGGCGAGCTGCATCGCCACGCCTACCACGATGATTACCTGTAGCGCAGACACAATAGGGTGCAATGGATCAAATGGGAGTTGACGCTTTGGTCAGAAACAGGATCGTGGATATTTTGAAGGGCTGCCGACTCTCCTGGATGTGCCAAATGTCCGAGGTTAGGTAGCTCGATAACTACCCGGTAAGGTTGTCCAAGTCGAACAGACGCGGTATGTGCGCCCGTTTGATTCTTGTCGGCAACGCTTTAGTCGTTCCACGTTGGTTCGTGGAGCAAACCATGAGTCGCTTGGTTTGAAGGCCTCGACAACTGGCCACGAGAAGCGCTATTTGCAAGAGGTTCTCGCATCACCTTCCAACAGTATGGGTGACACAGCAGTAGTCTATCGGTGTGACCACCCCCCCCCAATTATCCCTTCAACAAATACTGAAAGCACAATAGAACCTGCTGCTGCCTGTAAATATAATCTACTTACAAATAGTATATATATATACGAATGTCCGCGACGCCTGAGAGTACATAAACAAATTCGGGTCCTGTCTGAAGGACGGTCCAAACATGCAGTGGGCTCAACCTCCTATACCCCGCGAGCGAAGAAGAGAACATATTCCCCGCGAACACGCCGTGTGTGCCGATCCGTCGCGGCTCGAAGGGGGTCAGAGAAATTATGGGACGACTTCGCGAGTTACCCGGATCACACGTCGAGAATCAAATGCGAAGCAGTACTGCGATAGCGACGCCTAGGCTTTTTCGTGATGTCACAGTGCGTCCAGCACCTGAAGGTCCTGACGAACGACACGAGTTGGATCACAATGTCTTTGTCGCACATATCTGACTCTTGGGCCACTTTGCGACTAATCGCCGGCAGAGAGTACGCAGGAGATGATGGGCGTTCGATCTGTAGGTGTGAGTGTTGATGGCCAAACGCGAATCTCAGACTAGGCTTCTTCAAGCAGGAAACCATCGTCACACTCAAGGGTCACCACATCTCCCCTCCTCCAGACACAAGCATCAACCTGTGGTCACGGCGATGACCGAGAACTTGCTATCGATTGAGGTGAAGCTACAAGCGCCTCCTACTAAGCGCAACCAAGGGCCGGGGCGTTGGGCGATAATTAGGGAGGCAAATATTGCGGAAGGGGGAAGGTGCCAGAGAACGCCTACGTGCCACCCCGAACGATAACAAATAAGCAAACCTCGGACAAATCACGATCTACAGAAGATTATCTAGATCCTAACCAGCCGTTATGGTACGTTGCGCCGGATTCTGTATAGTACATATAATATTATCCACCCCTACAAACATGGACTAGTTTCTGCAGATTGTACGGCTGCACCCGGCACCATGAGCTAGATTATACAGATTAGGAATATTTCTACCCTGGAATGTCTAAGTCATCAAGTGGGAGACGATTTTCTGTCCGACGCGCGCGAGTAAGGTGGCAAACCACTCTTGAAAGCTGCCGGAAACGATATATTTTAATTCGAAAAGGCGGCAGCTGTGCAGACGTTTTTCGGGGAGTATATTTATGTCATCCATCTCGCACAGAGCGCCATCGGGAGAGATAACCCTTTGGTTTCTGGGCAATGTATTTCAGGGTGGGTGCCTTACTTTCTGAGCTCCTCACGTCAGGGGCTCAAAATATCAGCTAAAACATTACATCGAAGAATGTTTATTCGTGTAATCCGACCAACATGTATGTATAGGTGCTAATGTACGTAGCCATAAACCAAATACTGCTCCGGGCGTAAAGAGAAGGATCGGTTGGTCTTCATATTGATGTCGATTGGCCCTTGTATTCCCGCCCAGAGTGGTGTATACTATTGCAGAGTATTTGATCACTTGAGTAGCTGACTTTAAACGTGGTGCCTGTACGGTGGAATTGGTCTTCTACATCCTCTCAAGGGGCGCTTGATGAACTTGAAGTTGAAGGGACGAGGCCCTCTATTTCGCCGTATCTACGTCAAGGGCGAGGTAACGATGATTGTTACGGGACAATTGACTCACCCGGGAGCACTGAACAAGGTATGGTGTTCGAGATAAAACGCGAGCAGGAGTTGGCCCCCAGGAAAAAAGACGCCGCCTGAGTAGTTTTGCTCCGTCGACAGAAGCATACGATTCCGTCGATCTAACGGTTACTTTATTACCTTTTCTTTGTAGCCCTTTTTAGCGCACCACCGAGAAGGCTATATTGCGGCAGCGGCCAATTCAAAGGCGGTAGGGGTAGCGCCAAGGCAACATTCTCTGTGGCTCCTCGTGTGAGAAGTGCTATATATATAATACCTGATGTTGGGGAACAATACGTATCCGGAGCTTAATCTCGGCACTATCGCAGGTATCATTCGACCTGCGTCGTTGAAAGAAAATAAATGTGATCCCAGCGATTAAAATCGGTTTGTACCTCAGTGCTCTTGAGGAGCCCCGCCGATCAGGAATTATTTTTGGCCAAAATATGCTAGATAGGTCTTGGAGAAAAATCCAAGTCATTCTGAGGCAAGAAACAGCAGTTTCGCACATTTTTGGGGCAAAAGCTCGTGCGAACGTGCCGATAGCACCATTTCCAACTGACTGCAAATCCGACTGCATAAGAAGTGGCCTAAGGTCCGATCTTAACGAGGAGTGTTTTGCTGGGTTTTTTCAGTATTTCCCCGAAATTTCGGTATTATTTTCCTATATATATTATACATTATATATTATAGGAAAAAACCAAGAAAAATACCGAAATTTCGGGAAAAAACCGAAAAAACCCTAAAACACAGCGCTCCTAACTGTGCTGCACCTTTTTTGTGTCAGACAGCCCAGGAAGAGATGGCGATCGTAGATATTCGTGTGGTAGTAAGGTTCGATTGCTCCTTTTTCACTGCATATCCGCGAGTCTTCACTCTGACAGCATCCCAGATAGCAGGCAGGTGTGTTTCTATTTATTTCGTGTTCACGACTACTACCGTGCGTTTCGTACGGTGCAGGTAGCACTCCAGACAGCAGCCGCTGTAGTCCGCAGCAACAACTCGGTTAGTGGTGGGAACGGGGATACTTTATGTTACAGTTGAGAGGATATACCCGCGGCGATCTTAGTTCAGTTTGCACATTGATTTTTCCTTGTGTGCGCTAGTTCTTCTCGTCTCTTGTATTTTTAGGTAGCCGAATTTCGATTTTTTGTGGTTTTTCGGATCTTCCTAGGGCTCCAGCACCTTTGTGTGACCACGGACTCCTTCGTCAGAGAGTTAATGTGAGAACAACAACAACAACAACAACAACAATGCTAGCAGTAGTTGGTCCCTAGGTCCATACTGCCCTTACTCTCAACACTGGCGTCGACGACGGGACATATGGGTCGTTGGTCGTGAGTTCGAATCTCACTCCCACCATGAAAAATGCCTTTTAGGAAATAAATGTTGAGCGAACTTCCTCATGTATGTCAAGAATCTGACCCAACACTCTTCCTGAGTCGCCAGAGATGACCTAAATGTTCGACCAATTAGAAAACTGCCGGCACGAAATGTCTTTCTTGGCACGTACGCCCCGAAACGAAGACCAAGGACCCCGCTGTTCCGAATGGGGGGAGATAATATGGCTACTGCGTAGGGGATTAGGTACCAGTAGCCCAGCTGGCCAAGCTCTACCTGGTGCTATTACTATTTATACTGATGTCTGCACAGTATCTCTTTCTACGAGTAGCCCGGAAATCGAGTAGATTCATGCCGTACATTCCTCCAAACGGGTGTTCACGATAAACTTCGGTGTAGATGAGGGTCGCGCAACCATAACACGATCGGCATCCGAGCTCTTACGCGTGGGCATTTCTTCTGGTTATCCGGCTGAATGAGCGCAGGTATGCGAGGCTAAAACAGGATCGGCGAGGTACAGACAGTTGAATGAAGGGGTTCCGCATTTCGGCCTCTGGTGATTCTTCGTTGTCTTGCTTTCCTTGCTCTCCGTTTCCTCACATTTCCAGCCAAAGCTACTCGCCGGGTACATAACTATGATAGCCGTTATCGCTGTCATTGAACAGAACGGTATCATCATTAAATTTCCTCTTATTACCCCCCCCCTATTGGAATAGGCAAGACGGCTGCGATCCTAACATACTCGCACCTTGACACCAGAATTAAGAGATGTATCCTGATGAATGTGATAGTACCAAAGCTACAATAATATGCAGGAGAAGTATGGGAAGGGAATGCGAAACTCGTAAATCAGTTGGAAACAGTACATATGACAGCAGCTAAAAAAATCCCAAGATGCTCAAGTACGACTAGTAATTAATACCTGGTACAGTATCAAGAGCATAATAACTGGGAATGCACCCACTCAAGACAAACAGGGATACGAGAAAGTTTAAATGGCGCTATAAAGTAAGGAACATGCCAAAAAAAAAGTTGCCGGCCATAGTTGATAGAGCTGTACGGGAGAAAGTAACAAAAAGGCAAGCTGGAATAAGGTGGGATAGCGCAGTTAGTTGTTGAGAAAGTATGGAAAGATATAGGGGGGAACCAAGAAGAGGTGATATCCGCCGGGAAGTTTGGGAAGTAGAAGGCAGAAGTAGAAGAAAGGATGTAGAAAGAGGGGAAAGGCTAGCGCTACGAAACAAGGTCGAATCGGAAAAACACCAAGAGATATACGGGGGATTGAGGGAAGGAATACGAATGAAAACGTATTGGCACGGCCTAATGGACTTACTTCGCGAAAACGCTGCGCTTTCGTGTATAAATGACCTGGACCTGTCAGAAAGAAGAAAGAGGTATACCAGGAGCCGGGAGGAAGAAGAAATAGATGCACAGATGTGCCCGTGTGGCAAAGCAATAGAGAGTAGAACTCACATAGTAGGAGAATGTGAAGTATGCAAGGAGGAACGGGATGTTGTGTTAGAAGAGGAGATGAGGGAAATAGACGAATGTGACATGGAGGAGTTTGACACACTAGATAGCAGCGAGAAAACGATCGCCATCCTAGGGGATAGATGGTGGCCACAGGAGGCCAAACGGGAAGGAGATAAGATTAGCAAAAAGTTTCCATGTAATATATATATTATGGAAACAACGTAATAAGCGCCCAATTGTTGGAGGTGGCTCTATTAGAAGTAGGAACGGTGCTCCGTATCGAAAGGAATGCGTGGTCGATGGTCAAATGACTAAGGCAAGCAGCCAATGAGTACGCCCCCCCACCTATTGTAACAAGATGCAGCTCACCTTTCATGCGACTCGCCGAAACACCTTACAGCTCCATGCACTCGGTGCAAGCAATGTCTTCCACGTCAGCGAAAACCCGACATGTTCCGTCCCGGCACTGTAGAGATGCGAGGGTCTCCGTGCATACGACCACCGGCACGGTCAGGCATGCCATGAGTACGGCCCCCTCCCCAGCCCTCCCGCCGCCCCATCATCGTCACTGCCCCCGTCGTCTTGGTCCTCGTTGCCACAATCAGGGTTATAACGCCGACGTCCATGTGGCATCGTGGCATCACTCTCACTACCCCCCCCCCCCCCCAACCTGTCAATAGCTCTTTCATCACACCACCACTTGCACTCTTTTCGTTGCCTTCTTGCCGCGATCAGTACTACCTGCCTGCTATCAGCGTCGATTTTCCACCGGTGCCACCCGCATCCTATCCTGCCTCCCGTTCGCCAGCCCCCCACTCTTGGTCATCGTTTGTGTCACGATCGACAAATTGCATGCTTCAGCTCCCCTTTTAGACGTTGTTGTTATACCAGTATATATATATATATATCCCCTCACTAAGATCGTGCCGGTATCGAAAGGTTGTTATCGTTGGAGTACACACTCTTAAGCGCACCTACCCCCTCCCGCGAAAATCCCCCAAGATCGTTTGCCCCGCAACCTCGCCAAAGGCAGCGAAGGCCTGAACTAAGCTTCTACAACAATATGCTACAACAGTGCGGTAGGATTCAATTGCAGCAGTGCGGTAGCATGCCACCATAGTGCGGCAGGGAGAGCACAGTTGGGCTTACATGAAGGCTCGGAAGGTGGGCTTTCACACAAACCGTGGTGGTCAGCACGCGGCACACCAGAACGTGGAAATTGGCGGAGGCAGACCGACGTTGTCTCGGATATTGATTATCATCTGTGTTATTACGGAGGCCGAGGTTTCGAGATCATGTGACCCAACAAAATCACAATGTGGGCGGAGTCATGCCTGAAGGAACGCTTGACCAAAAACATATTTTCCACTCTACTGCTATCAGGTACAAAGTAGAAGAAAAACCTGCGGAATGTTTTTGTAGTTGCCGGTAACGTCTCTGGCGAGACCCCCACACCAGCCACAGGTCGGTGGCTCGCCACGCCGGGGCCACACTGTGACGAAACAAACGGCCATAGCAGGCCTGAAGTACTAGTAGTTAGCTTTATTTTCGATCTATCGTAATGCGGGTACAGTAAGACTGAGAATGTGATTTGGCATGGCAGCTGAGCCCTGCTTCTCCCCTCACGATGGGGCAAGACAGAACGTTCTACACGAACAGAAACCGATCGGAATGATTGCGCTGAATTGTAACGTACATCGCAATGTATTATCCATGAACTCAAGAATATCCGCGTTCTCTCGTCCCGCACCCTGTAACACAAACGTATTGTGCCGGCATAAATGTTACCTATTATTCAAGCGATTTCTGACCGGGAAAGCACCCAGTTTTCTGGTATTGGCATCAACGTGAACGGCCCCCTGACGGATGAAACGTTGACCAATCGAGGCCAGGACAACCATTGTGACATCAAGCCGCGAAACCGGGTTAAATCGCTAAGCTGCAGACTGTGCCGCAAACTCGCACATGTAAGTTGGACTGAAAGGATGTAGACGCCATGTCCGATACATGTGGGCATCGCCGCAAAACAGCAGTCACGGACTTTGTTACGAAACCCAATGCTGAACTTGAAATTCTGGGCGATACCAGCAATAGCTTCATGCCATGCTCATGGTACAGAGCAATGCTTCAAAACTAAACGGTACTGGCGAAGCGTAGCGGATGGCATACAGCCCCCAGAGAGATGTACCAAGCGTATGCTTCCTATCAAAATTCAGCCGTTCGCCTAGGTGGTTGAAGTGGGCATCTCCGGGTCCTTGGCGCAGTGCACCCCTGCGGTCAACCCCACCTACACATGGTTTTCCCCTCCGGACACTGCAACTGCCGATAGAAACGTGCATGGTTGTATAGGTAGGACGGGACACAAATATTCACTCGACATAGGGCGATGAGCAATAAAGGCGCTGAGGCCATGGCGCGATAACTAAACCAAGGTGCCTTTTGAAATGGGGAGGGACGAGCCTTACCACGGATCTACCATGGGACATGTACAAGGCTTGGCACCAAGGTATCTACCTGCCCTGTCGTAAAGGAGACAAAAAAGAAAAAAACAATGTAAAACCCAGAATAACAACCTCGCTCGGTACACCAAGACCTATCCGATATGACATACACACACGCCAGATTAGCATTGGCCGGGGAGGCGGAAATCAGGCAAGGATTGGAACCAAGGGTTCTACTGTGCCCACTCTATCGTCAAGGGGCACCACTACAAAACAATGAAAATCCCGTATTCCGTCTCTCGCTCCTCACACCCATTCCTAACCGACTCCACATCTATAAACGCCCGACCAAGAATGTGGCCTGGGGGTTCTCTTCCCAACACAAACTGAACACTGACGCACTCTAGGAATACTAAGGTCCCCAACGAAAGAGAACCGCCTCCTCAAGGTTATACACGCCGTTGCGGTGGACCTGCCTACTACTGCGATGATTCGCCGACGCCGCCCCCCTCAAGTTTGGCCGAGCTTCCGCGGAGCACTCCATCGAAGCGGAAACTCAGGCCCACCAAGTAAACCATTAAGGCGAGCTGGATTAGGCAAGGGTAAAACATGATCCATAAGCTGTAGTGCCAGAAGTACAGGAGATGAGAGAATAAACCACAGGTGCACATCCCCTTCAGGTAGCCAGAGATCGCCGGGTGGTGCGGGAGGACAAAAATCACGATAGGACGAAATCAAAGATGGAAAAAAGTAAGCCGGAAACCGAGGAACTGGTTAGTTCGGAAGCTTGGACGACGTGTTTCACCCCATTCCTCATTATTGAACAACAATAGTTCGGTCTGGAATAGACTCCGAGAGCAAACATGTAGACTAGGAGAACGAATCCCATCAAGACATTTCTCTAAATGCGTCGCTGTGCGTTGACACCCTCCACGTTGCCGAGTAAACACCAGCCTAGAAAAATGTCCAAGGGACTGTATATCTTGCGTGTGGTACGGAAGTTGCAGCACTTTTCGGGATTTTATGCCGGCGTCATGAGTGTGTCCTGGGTAGCGTGGATTGTCTCGTTGATGTGGGCTTGAGGTGTTTTGACTCAAGTTCCTTTACCGCCTTCGGCCCGTTGCCTCGCATTCCGCGTGTACCTTTTACGCGTTTTGTCCTCAGTAGAGCCGCAAGTGTCTCTGAGATGAAATGTAGGATGGTTAAATATCCTGGTTGGCCCAATAGTAGGCAACCCCACGCTGGTCGTGTATCATCCTCGCCGCTGGTGTGGGATTCTGGTCGGCTTCGCTTGTCCCCCCAAAGTGAGGTGAAGTCCTCTTGGGTGTTCCCCTAACTACAGAGTCGTATGTGCAATGTAAATATAACTACGAATACGTTGGGCGCACGAGTTGCCCAACACTACATTAACATCTAGTTTGATCAAAGTTGCCTTTTTAGGAGCGGCTACACTTTTCTAACGCAGTAGTTAACAGTATCAATAGTGGCCATGTGCATAAGGAACACGGAATACTTCCTGAACCACAGTTACCTCCTACAGGGGACCCAAATCTATCGCATGTGAAGAGATAATATAGCTACCGAAGTATTTGTTTTCAGCTCACATATCAATTCCGGTGACATATTCCGCCTTAAGCACGTCTGAGAGACAAACGAACCCCGCTGTAACATCCCGCCATGTGCTGGTCAACTTGAAAACCGTGGCTAGGGCTCCGTACTGGGCGAGTATCTACTTGCAGCATATCTCTCGTGGACGAGGGAGATGCTAGGGTTCCAGGGTATTGGCAGTGTACATTTGCATCCCACTAAAACACCTCATTATGCAACGGTAACCCATCAAAACGTGAGACTAAACACTACGGAGGAAGACACGAAATCGTTTTTTCGCATTTTCGACTTTTTCCTGGGTCAATCTGCAGTACCATCCCTGACCCAACCATTGCTTCCGAGATACGGTTCCTACTCGACGTATTTCTAAGCTCTATTGAAGCCAAATAGCGATGGTAACGGGCCTCCGACAGGGCGGCCCCACCGGGTATCTCCTGGGGTGCATCCAGCGGGGGCCAGTACCTAGCCCTGAATCCAATTCTACGGAAATACTTATGGAACCCGAGTGGGTCCCATGGGAATGACCATGGGGTTTCCTATGGGATTGCCTACGGGATCCATAGAATACCCGTCTAAACCTATCAAGGGAGGCCGCATGGGATATCCCATACCATGTCTTAAATCGTGCCCCATGGGGATCTATATGGGATTTCGGATGGGATATCTGTGATCCTATGAAATCACATGACATTTTCCACACGATACTCCATCCTGGGACCACACGGGATAGCATGTAATGGGAGAAACTTGATCCATGGGGCATTGCACGGGATACCATGCGGCATCTCTTGGAGAGGCCAGATGCCATTGGATTCATGTAGAATAAAATACCTGATAGTCTATACATGGTCGAAAACCCGGAATGCTGGAGGGTAAACACATATTCGAGCAAAGGGGCAAGGGTCACTATAGTACTGCTGTGTACGAGTTTAGTGTACAGTAACTCTCCCTGATCCCAACCCTAAACCAACTACAGACCCAATCAATACCTCTGTCATACACAGCAATACCATGTCTGCGGACAATGTTCTCGGATACGTGGTAATCTCTACTGGGGGGAGGCTATATTAATACTGAAGTGCCGTTGCCCATGTCTGGTGCTACTACTACTGTAATCCCCTGCCAAGCATACCGTGTGGCATGCGTACGACTGAGTATATATCGACGAAGCGCAATATTTACGATATCATGTGTACTGCTGTTCTGTCTTCATGATCCCTTCTAGATATTTTCCAGGGACGCACGATGACCCTCCCACAGTAGCACCATGGTCGCACTGTGGAAGGTCGACGGCATCAAGGACTCACCACGGAGGCACCACATGAAAGCACCACGGAAGCATCACGGATGCACCATGGATCCCCGACGAAAGCATCATGGACCAACGACGGTAACACCATGGACCCACCATGGAAGCAAGACGGCAGCAACACCATGGAAGAACTTTGGAGAGACCACGGGGGCACCAAGTATCCACCACGGAAGTCCCATGGAGGCACCACGGACCCACGACAAAAGCAATATGGGGATACCTTGGATCCACCAAGGAAGCACCACGAGGACACCATAGGAACACACGAGAGGCACCCTGGAGGTACCATAGACGAACCATGGGGGCACCACGGACGCACTATAGACCCACCACGGAGGCTCTATGGAGACGGCACCATGGACGCACCACGGACCCATCACAAACGCACCACGGACCCACCACGGACCCACCACGGAAGCACCACGGACGCACTATGGATCCACCACGGACCCACTACGAACCAACGGCGGAAGCACCATGTTCACCCACCACGAAAGAACCCTATGGACCCATCACCAAAGATCATGCACCCATCATGGAAACAACACGGAAGCGCCATGAAGGCACCATGGACTCAAGGAACTTCCGTGGTGTCTATATGGTGCCTCCATGGCTTTTCCGTGGTGTCCCCATGGTGGAAACATGGTGCTGCCGTGATGGGTCCATGGTGTTTCCGTGGTTGGTCTGTGGTGCCTCCATGGGGCGTCCATGGTGCCTACGTGTATCCCCATGGTGCGTCCGTGGTGGATCCATGGTACTTCGGTAGTGCCTCCATGGTGCCTCCATGGCGCTTCCACGGTGACTCGTGTTGCTTCCGTGGTCTATGGTATCCCCATGTTTTTCTGTGTCGGTACATGGTGTCTCCAATGAGCCTCCATGGTCGATGTGTAATCCCCGTACAAATCCCTCAAGAACCAGCCCCAGACCTATCGTGATGTACCCTCCAGGTGCTACAGAATGCTATAAATACTCATACCCAGGTATGAACGTGGGTACTGCTGTAGTGGTTTGCCTGTGCCCTCGGCAATAAAGGCGTCCGAAGCTTTACCGGAGGGCACATCAGTGGCATATCGGTACTATTGCTGCTGCAGTACAACTGCTGTACCTTGCTCCTCACTGCTGTTTGCGGGGGCAGCAGGCCCCTGTCCACTCGTACAACACATCATTGGATCATCGCACCTGCCAAAAAGAGCTCAAGTCTTGGGTGCTCTTCCGCTGGTAAGAGAGGATGATCTGCGGTATCATCGCAGCCGAAGCGAGCACCATGGCCCCCAAACCGACTCCGTCGATGATAGTGTCGACCGAGGTGACCATCGCCCGTTCGTTGCTGTAGCTTTTCCGCTGTTGTCCCTGTAATTTATTTGCCTGTTGTTGTCTCGTTGCGTTTGAGGTTGTTCACGTTTTTTTCCCCAAAGAAACAGGCCTAGGCCTGCATGTATTTTATACACGGAAAAACTATAGTACAGTTTTGCTTTTTCTGTGTCGTGAGGTTGTTGGCTGTTTTGGACGTTGTGTTGGTGATTTTCACCGGTTTTGGGACATGTTTTTTTCAAACCACGAAAAAGGGGAAATGCAAATAAATACCGGACCCAGCCCTCTTTGTCCTGCGTTAGCCTATACCTGGTACCAGGTGTCTACAGCACCTCCCAACTACCGCAGATACACCGCGTGCGCAAGCGCAGGACTACGCGTGACACCTGCAACGTGTGGCTATCAGGTGGGAGGTTGTTTGTCGTATCTGCTCGGTTTGCATTACCAGCTAAATGTCAAACACACCATCGCTCTCGTGCGATAGTTGCAAAAGCTGTGTACCCCGGCTATCTACTGCTGTAGTAGCAATTCATGGCTCATCGGACTCATGCACAGCACAAGCATCGTCCTTGCGAGCGAGAAGAAGGTTCGCGGTGATGGTGTGATAATCGAAGGGCGCAAGGGCTGTGTACCCTGACTACCTACTGCTGTACCAGGTAGTAATTCATGGCTCATCGGACTTATGCACAATACGGGCATCGTCCGTGCGAGCCATACCAAGGTTCGCGGTGATGATGAGAATCGAAGGGGTCTGTTGTTTGTTGTATTATTGTATTGCTGGGCGTTATACATGGTTGTACACTAACTGCTGTAGTCGTGGTCCCGCCATAGCCGGTACCTTTTATTGAGTGTAGTGCGGTGAAACCGCTTGCCGTCACCGGACCATGCCCTGTACCTGTCTGTACAGCTCAGTGTTTTCTGTAGTACGGCTGAAAAGGTCGAAGGAATCACCTTCCCCCTCCTCCTCAGAATGCGGGGTCAACGATCAAATGACTCAGGCAACCAACAAAGGAGTACGCCCCCCCCCCGAACTACCCGTGCTCTGCCATTCTGGGTCGGCTGCGTCAACCTACCGGGTATTTTTTTTTCACTTTTATGCTGTTTTTGTGGCCATTTTGTTTCGGTTTGGGTCTCGTTTTTTAACTCCTTCCATTTTTCTCCGTTTCGTTTTGGTTTCTGCGTCGTCCTTGATCCACGAGATGGGCATAGTAGGACTGCACGTTATCTTTGTTTGTGTCCGTTTGTCTTTGCCCCTTTTTTGTCTTGTCATGCGTCTGGTCTTTTCCTGCGTTGCCCCTATGTCGGCCCACCAGCTGGACATCTCACGAGACATATATATACAAGTGGTATCAGCAGCAGTAGCCTTGTCCCATCCAAACTCTGCATGCGCCCTTGAGTGCAAGTTTGCGTGGTTTCATGTTTTCTTCATTTTGTGTATTTCCTTTGCGAAAAATTCCTCGTTCATTTCTGTACAGAATGTTCATGCCGTTTCGTCCGTCTCCGCTACTGGGGTGTGCAGATGAAACTGTGACGGGTCTTCGTCGAGCCTATCCTCCTGCCCGCCCTCCTTCGTCTCCTTCAACTATTGTGCTCGGCGGACTTGCCACTCACTCTGACAGGTAACCTCATCAACCAATCCCCCCACCCCCCCTAGTTCATACGTGTGTGTGTGTTCTTCACATTAAACCGGTCTTTCTACCCGTCGACATCCAGCACGAAACCAGTGTCCGTGCCGATTCTTCAGTCCTAGAAGAGATACAAGTTATGTGGTCACAAAGCTACGCCACAGAGATACTACGTTGCCACATACCTGGTATGCAGTAAGCACGGCAGTGGGCAATGTAATGTCATGTCATCATACTAGATACGACAGGCACGACATACATATTTAAGGAAATAGAGAAACGAAAGGGAACAATCGAAGAGAAAAAACAAAAACAAAGAAGACAAATCGAAAGAGAAAAAGAAGAAGAAAAAAAATGAAAGAAAAACTAGAAGAAACAATCTGTCGTGCCCCCTCCCTCCACACAGGCGGGGTGGCCAACACTTGAAAAAAACGAGCTGGAAAAAAAAAAAAAAAAAAACACTGCGTGTAAACAGAGTAAGACAAAGAGCCAAAGGGAAAAAATAACAAACGGAAATAACAGGCAGACCAAAGCACAAAGCACGCTCCAGGTGGCGGCAGCAGTTTGTGGTACGAGTAGTATAGCCAGGTTCTCCCTGCTAATCCGCCTGGTACCTTGCTACCCAGACTGCCGTCTCCGCCCTGTGTTCGTCAACTATGCCCAGCCCCTTGGCGTCAGACAATACTGAATACGAAACGAGCAGAGCAGGTTCGTCATCCACCCACGCCACACGACTCCTTCAATACGGTTTATCAATCGAAAAAGGAAGAGAAAGAAATAAAATCACGGAGAATCAGCACAAGAAAGACAAAAAACTAAAAAAAAAAGAAGACAAGGGAAGACCACGTTCGAACCAGCTGCGCCAGTTGGTGGCACTAGTAGTATATAGCCATGCTCTGCTTCCTAGTCGGCCTGCTGCCTTGCTACCCTGTCTGCCACCTCCTTCCAACTTTCGTCTACTACCGCAGTTTCCCTTCTACTCATCCTGTTCCCCCCCCTCTCCGCATTCCCTTGGTCGAGTTTTCTGCCACTTCTCCTGTTGCCCCCTCCCCCCCCAATGCCTTGGACACCATCCACGGCGGATGCGCGGCGCTGCCTAATCATCTCAGCCTCAGCCTCGTGCCACCTCACCATGAACCGTCCGGCTGCTTCAAGGATCCCCCGCTACCACTTCCCCGCCTTTATGGCTGAAGTGGGCCACAACGCGGTCTCAACTCCAAACACCAAGGGGGCAACTTCCGTTGACCCTTCGGTGGCTCGGAACTCCCTAAGGTCTTCGACTATGCATCCATGCCAAGTCTTACACTGTCCACCTGGTCTCGGGTTCTCCCCACCAGCTATCGTCCCGAACACTACCCGACTGGGTAATCGCTCCTTGCTTTGCCGTGCCACGCCACCCGCAAAGAAGAGCCGCCGTTTACGAATGGTCGTTTCGATGCTCTCGCAACGTGTCATCTTGAGGGCCTTTGCGTACGAGAGGGTGGCATGGTCAGTACGAAGTCGGCGCTGGAAGCCAATGACTTGCCACAGGACTTGGTGGTGAGCCGTTCGAAGCTTGGCAAAGTGTTCCGCTCTGAGGGTCCTAGTCACACACCCGTACAGCAGGGTCTCAATCACCTCGGCCTTCAGCATTCGGACTTTAAGGCAAAGGGGGGCGGTCGTCCTATCATGCAACTCTGGCCCGAAGCGTTTGAGGCATGCTTGCGTGAGGCGGATCCGTCGGTCGATTTCGAGCGAGAGGTCAGCGTTTTTAGGGATAATGCCGCCTAGGTATAAGAACTGGGCCGTCTGCTTATAAATCCGGCCTGCCGCTTCGATGACGAGGGGTGGTGCGAGGGTTGTCTAGTCTGGTGTTTGTAGGAGCATTGTCTCTGTCTTCTTTTCCGACACCGTGCGGCCTGCTGCTTCGAAGGCAGTCACGATGCCTGTCATCATTTTCGCGAGCCCTTCGGCCGACTTCGAGACAATTCCTGCATCATCGGCGTACAACATGCCCCATACAGCCCTTCGCACGCACGCCAACGGCTCCTGCTTCTCTGTTCGAACTACTCCAGCATCACTGAATTGGACCAAATCCCTTACGATGGCTTCGTCTTGGCTGAAGCGTACTATTGCGACGTGTAACGCTGCAGCGAAGAATCCGCTGAACAGTAACGGTGATAGTACACAGCCCTGCCGCAGCCCCTGCGTGACATCAAACTATTCCGAGTGCTCGCCGTCATCAGTACGCACGCGAGCCCGCATGCCATCGTGGAAATTACGGATAATTCTCAGCATCTTGGTTCGTACACCAAAGCTTGTGAGTACCTTCCATAACCGCTCTCGGTCGACAGGGTCGTACGCTTTCAGCAGATCGACGAAGCATACGTACAAGTGGATTTCCTTCTGTCGTCCGAGCTCCTGCAACCGGCGCACGACGAACAACATATAAATCGTTGATCGTGCGGGGCGGAAGCCGCACGGTTCCTCAGGGAGTAGTTCCTCGATCTCGCAGTAGGTGCTGAGGCGGGACGCGACGATTTTCAACAAAACTTTGCCTGCGTGGGCAACAAGCGAAATCCCTCTGTAGTAGTTGTTGCAGTCAGCTCGGTCCATATTTATTTTTTTGTGAAGGACCTTGATGATCGCACCTTTCCATCGCTGGGGGACTTCTCCTGTTACCCAAACATTGACAAGGATGTTGTGAAAGCACTGAGCGAAGGCCGGGTGGTAGATTTTCAGAAGTTCGGCCGGGAGACCATCTGGCCCGACAGCTTTCAAATTTGACATCCCCTTAAATGCTTCTGTCAACTCGTCCACGGATAGTTCATCTTCAAGCGACAGTTTAGGCGGTCGCGGTGGCAAGAGGTCGATGATCGTGGGATCGAGCTTCAGCGACTTCGTGTTCAAGAGTTTGTGGCAAAACCCCATCCATCGTTCACGAATTCGCATTTTATCCCGTAAGAGCGTGCCATATCGTCCCTAATGATCTGTTCGCTCCTCGCTTTAGTCCCTTCCAATCCTACCGTACTCTTAAGGTGCTTGTAAAAGCCTCTCTGGTCGTTGTTCGCTAGGAATCGTTCGGTTTCGGCAAGGTACGCTTCGAAGTACGCATGCAGTCATGCAATCACCTTCTGCAGGTTCGCACACGCAGATCTCAGTGTCTTCCACGCGGTTCTATCCCGGGGGTGGGCACTCAATAATTGTCGTGCATCCTCCCTCGCTGTCCATGCTGGTATGAATGCGGCCAAGGTTTCGGCAGACTCACACCATCCATAGTGAAAAAATCAACCATACCAGACGTATTACGAGACTGGATAGGCTGGCTGAGAGTGGAGATGACCCTGGAGACTACTCGTTCACGACACTTTCCATCGGACATAAAAAGCAGCCTGTCGACCTCTCAACGTTTTGTCGGTCCACGTATTCGTCTGTTCGGCGCAAAGTGACCACCGAGTCGAACTTTGATATACAAGGTGTTGTGGTCTGAGTCAGCCTTAGCTGGGGCAGGAGGCTGTGGGGCGGCTTTAGCATCTTGTACTCTAGGCCGATGGACTTGGCGGGCTAGGATGTAGTCGATCTGCTTACGGTCATTCGGGCTGGTGCCGTTTTGAGTATGCGATATCCCACCCTTGCGCGTGCTGAAAAACGTGTTGGTGAGAGCTCACTTGCAATTGGTGGCGAACGACAGGAGTCGTCTGCCATTATCGTTACGAACAGCACGTCCATACGCTCCCAGCACTCTACTTTCATCATCACCGCACCCTTCCTTTCTCTGTCCAGTTCGCGCGTTGGCATCCATCAGTACAAACAGACACTCTTTCGTTGGGACCTTTTCCATCAAGTCCTCCAGCTTCAGCCAGAAAATTTGTTTCAGTTCGGCGTTCTTGGTACAATCAGTTGGAGCATACGCAACGACGAAATTGACTGCCTCGCACTTGCTAGCCAGCTCAATGCGCATAGGCATTAGCCGCTCGTCAACGAAGTTATGAGTTTGCACAGACTTACTGCACAACGATTCCTTGACAGCTAGGCCTACTCCGTTCAGCCCTTGCCCGGTAGCTATTTTTTCCTGTCCTGAACAGAAAACGCGATACCCTGCCGCATGGAACGTCGTGCTGCCGGACCTCCGAGTCTCCTGCAGGCCAATGAAGTCACAGGCGAGTTGCCGTCCCTTCGCCAGTACACGCTCGTCATGTCCGTACCCGTTCTTCCCCTTTACAGCCAGGGTGCGCACATTGTAGGTCGCTACCGCCACAAGTGCCTCCTTCTGTCTCTTACGAGCCTCGCGTGCTGCTTTCTTTGCCAGCCGACGTGAGGCTCGTCCCCGCCTCCTTTTTTTCTTATTTTGGTTGTTTTTCTTCTCTATGGCGAAAGTGGCTCTCCGTTTCGTAGGCCAGTACGCGCCTTGGTTTCCGTTGGCTGGGTGCAGCCGTCCCAACCCACGCCGACACTCCTATCCTTCCTGTCGAGCATGCATACCCACGCTGTGGCCAGCTTCTCCACTCCACCGGCTGCCCACGTAACGCTCTCTGCTGTGGTGATGTACCCGTCCCGCCTGAGGGATGAACTCCTCGGCGTCGGGGTTAAGAAGAAAAAACACCACCACCACCCCACGCGGTCCTTAAAGCGAGCAGGCCACCAGCCAGACCGCGCAAGGTTCCCTCCCTACCTAGTCCGAAGCTCGATGTTCGTGTGACTGTCGCTAGACCGCTGCAGGTCCTGGCGGACTTCCTCGGCCCACCTCAAGGACGGGGCAGGCGGAAGCCCTTGATCGATTGTGGCGTAGCTTTGGGCGAGTGGTGCAGTCTCTTTCGCTCGTTTTTTTCAAGTGTCTGTCGCATCTACTGAGGGGAGGACAGATTTTTCCTTTTATCTTCCTCTATTTTTTCTAGTCGTTTGCTTTGTTTTCTGTATTTTGTTTTTCCTGTTTGCTCGTGTGTTTCTTTTGTTTTCTCTAATCATAAAATGTGTATGCCATACCTAGTATGATGGCATTGCACTGCATTGTCTACTCTGCTTACTTCATAACAATTTAGAATTTCTGAGGCGTAGTTTTGTGACCACAGAGCACAGATTAAGGTGCGAATTCGTGAACGATGGGCGGGGTTCTGTCACAAACTCTTGAACACGAAGTCGCTGAAGCTCGATGCCACGATCATCGACCTCGTGCCACCGCGACCGCCTAAACTGTCGCTTGAAGATGAGCCATCCATGGACGAGATGACGGAAGCACTTAGGGGGAAGTCAAATTTGAAAGCTGTCGGGCCAGATGGTCTCCCGGCCGAACTCCTGAAAATCGACCACCCCGCATTCGCCCAGTGCTTTCACAACATCCTTGTCAATGTTTGGGTAACAGGAGAAGTCCCTCAGCAATGGAAAGATGCATCATCAAGGTCCTTCACAAAAAAATAAATGTGGACCGAGCTGACTGCAACAACTACAGAGGGATTTCGCTTGTCGCCCACGCAGGCAAAGTTTTGTTGAAAATCGTCGCGCCCCGCCTCAGCAACTACTGCGAAACCGAGGAATTACTCCCTGAGGAACAGTGCGGTTTCCGCCCCGCACGATCAACGATCGATACGCCATTCGTCGTGCTCGGACGACAGAAGAAACTCTCCCTGTACGTGTGCTTCATCGATCTGCTGAAAGCGTACGACTCTGTCGACCGAGAGCTGTTGTGGGATTTGGCGTCCCAACCTAGATGCTGAGAATTATCCATAATTTCCACGATGGCATGCGGGCTCGCGTGCGTACTGATGACGGCGAGCACTCGGAATGGTTTGATGCCACGCAGGGGCTGCGGCAGGGCTGTGTGCTGTCACCGTTACTGTTCAACGGATTCTTCGCTGCAGCGTTACACGTCGTACTAGTACGAACGCTTCAGCCAAGACGAAGCCATCGTAAGGGATTTGGTCCAACTCAGTGATGATGGAGTACTTCGAACGGAGGAGCAGGAGCCGTTGGCGTGCGTGCGAAGGGCTGTATGGGGCATGTTGTACGCCAATATGCAGGAATTAATTGTCTCGAAGTCGGCTGAAGGGCTCACGAAAATGATGACAGGCATCGTGACTGTCTTCGAAGCAGCAGGCCTCACAGTGTCGGAAAAGAAGACTGGGACCATGCTTCTACAAACACCAGACCAGCCAACCCTCGCACCACCGCTCGTCATCGAAGCAGACCTTAGGGAGTTCCGACCCACCGAAGGATCAACGGAACCTGCCCCCTAGTGGTTGGAGTTGAGCCTGCGCTGTGGTCCACTGCAGCAGAAAAGGCGGGGAAGTGGTACCGGGGGATCCTTAAAGCAGCCGAACGGTTCATGGTGAGGTGGCACGAGGCTGAGGCTGAGATGAGTATGCAGCGCAGCGCATCCGCCGTGAATGGTGTCCAAGGGAATGGGAGCGAACAGGATAAGAAAACCCGACCAAGGGGATGCGGAGAGGTGGGGGAACAGGAGGAGTAGAAGGGAAACTGCGGTGGACGAAAGTAGGAAGGAGATGGCAGACAGGGTAGCAAGGCACCAGGCCAGTTAGGAAGTAGAACAAGACTGTACTACCCGTGCCACCTACTGGTGCAGCTGGTTCAAACGTGGTCTTCCTTTGTCTCCTCTTCTTTTTTATTTGCGTAGTTTTTCTTTTTGCGCTGATTCTCCGTGATTTTCGTTCCATTTATTTCTCTCTTCTTCCTTTTCGATTGATGAGCCTTATTGAAGGAGTCGTGTGGCGTGGGTGGATGACGATCTTGCTCTACTTGTTTCGTATTGCCAGACGCCAAGGGGCCAGGTATAGTTGACGAACGCAGGACGGAGACGGCAGTCAGGGTAGCAAGGTACCAGGCGGACTAGCAGGGAGAACCTGGCTATGCTACTCGTACCACAAACTTCTGCCGCTACCTGGAGGGTGTTTTGTGCTTTGGTTTGCCTATTATTTTCCCTTTCTTTGTTATTAGTCCTACTCTGTTTACAAATAGTGGTGTTTTTCTTTTTTTTCCTTTTTTTTTCTCAGCTCGTTCTTTGCCGTCCCTTCGTCAGTACACGCTCGTCTAGTCCGTACCCGTTCTTCCCCTTCACAGCCAGGGTGCGCACATTGTAGGTCACGTACACGTCACCTGACAGTGACTGCGTGTTTGCCTCGAACATTTTGACTGTGTATTGCCGGCCATCGGCAATCGAGTCTAGGCATACGCATCAGCTACGAGCTGGTACACACGCCAATCGCCATACCTAATAGACACCTGTGACCACGGCTTGCCCAGAAGCTCGTTGAGGGTAAAACCTCCTACCTACGAGTTAGGCTGGAAAGTGGAAGTGATGATTAAAAAAAAAAAAAGGTGAGAGGCATACTGGTCCCAAGCTACAGCAGTACGTACGATATTACTGTCTGAGTCTCAACACACCGCATTCCCACCCCAACCAACTACCGTCGTGATGATACATTTACCTGTAACGTAGCAAGGAAGACAAGAGAAACGGGAGGTCCGCTCGTCGTCACTCCTCGAAGCTCTTGTCGATGTCGACTTCTTCGGACAGCAGCACCACCACTGCGGTGTACGCTGTGCTCTCGTTTTGCGGGGGCGTTCTCTTGTCCTGCTCTCAACTGCCCCAGATATACCGCGTGCACCAGCGCAGGACCACATTTGACATCAGCTATGGCTACCAGGTGAGAGAGATTGTGTTTTCGGCGTTTGGTGACCCTCGCCTTTGCTCGATTTGTACCAACTACCCAGGTACGGCAATATCGTCATCGTTCACACTGCTGTTGCTGCAGCAGCAGTAGTAGCCGTGGACGCTGGCGGTGCCTAGACATTGCTCATTCGACCCACGCACAACACGAGGCTCGTCCGTGCGGGCGAGGAGAAGGTCCTTGGCGATGGTGGGGCTCGAAGGGTTTGTTGTTCCGCGATAGAGCGATACCTTTTGGTCCCGCCAAGTAAGTGTGTTCAAATCGATTGACCTGACCTCGTCCTATACCGCTCGGGCGTAGTGTGGCTGCCGCACTCCTCTTGTGGGACCAGTCCTTCAATCTAGTTTGTGCGGATACCGCAATATATCGCGACCGCCCCACCTCAATGCCATTCCGAACACCTACCTGGTGGATTACCGCACATCAGTACAGGAAAGCCGCACATATTCGTACTACTGTTAGTAGTGCACAACAAACAATCTTCAGCTGGATGTAGCCCCACCGCAGCTCTTTTAGCATGTATGTGTTCCTCGCCCCTCAATATGTGCTCCTCGTGTGTTGACCGCCCAGGCAGCAGCTGCCCGCGACATACTTGCATATATATATATATATATATATATATATATATATATATATATATGTTGATAGTTTCCATGTATGTATCCCATTGACTGCAGTGTGGTACCGCACTATATTGGGACGTTTTTAAACCTGGGGGAAACGACTGCCGAGTGCCGACTCACGTACACGTATTATAGCTCTAACAATCGCAGAAACGTTGCTTTGTTTCGTGTTCTATTCACGTGTCCACTGACATATATATATATCTGGTACTGGTATACAGTAGTATCATCTGTACTGCTGTATTTACAGCAAGCAACTGTGCCAGTGCTGGGTTGCAAACACGCATGCAGGCATCCTCACAACTGATTGGCCCTTTTACTACTGCCGTGCGTGTTCTTCACATTAAAGGGTACTTTTGTTTGGAGACGAAGTATCAGTCTCCAAAGTAGAGTTGCACCCCGTCTGACTGAGAACCGGGTACCCGGTGGCGGGTACCCAGAACCGTCGGAACCGGAATCGTCCCAGCCCAACTTACAGGATCGCGGGTACCTTTACCCCGGGTACCCGAGTACCCGGGTACCCGTCAACTGTTCTATACGGAGCCTCCAAGACTGGGGTATACGTTGGTGTACATACACTGCAGCTGCTGGGCCTCTAGACTCTTTCCCGTCGACCCCGAAGACCACCTACCGAAAATAGATAATAATAATACTAATAATACCCCCATCGATACCTACCTTCGCACAACACGATACACAAAGACGATACCCTAGCCCTAGCAGCGTAAATAAGCCGCCCTTCTTGACCACGAACCAGGAGATAGATACATCAATCACAAGAAGTCCTCACCTTTCGATGTTTGTTGCTATTCACCATGGTTTCCGCGCGGGGTTGATATATAGGGTGTTTGATGAAATGATTTGACGGATATCGGTCTGGGTTCTTATGTTCCATTTTCCATGCTTGTATTTCAGATGCCCACTCCCCACCTCTCTACTCAATCCCACAAAGAATACCCCTACCTACTTGCCTTCATTCATCGAGGGCGGCGAAATGGTTTCATACTTTCCCACCTATCACCTTACCACGCCGCCGCTCAAAAGCTACAAAGGGAACACATAGCGTATGGTAACCCGGGTACCCGGATACCCGAATCCATCATACCACGCCGCCGCTCAAGCGCTAAAAGGGCAGTAAATAGTGTATGGTAACCCGGGTACACGGGTACTCGGTTCCGGTTCCGCCTCAAGCGCCGCCCACCCGGTCGGGTACCGGGTTCTACATGTATGTTGAGGCCGGAGTGCAACTCTGGCCGCACGCCCATGTCCTTACCTGGAGCCGTCAATTAAATTAAATTGGCGCGAAGCGATTAAAACGAGGGAGCACAGCGATAAAATAAATTATTTTGCCTATTATTATTATAGGCGAAAAACAGTTGCAAGTAGTACTTCGCATAGCGGTGGGTACAGGCTTCGTCTGTCTGGAACCGAAGTTGTGTTTTTGTATTATTGCTGACTGCGAGAGCTGTACGTGACCGATTTCCACCCTCTTGAAATCTGCAGAAGCGGACGATCGTGGGCTAACGTGTGGAACGTGTTTCGCAGCACAACAAGTTGTCTCGAGTTGGTCACTGTCAGAGTGCTGCTATGCTCTTTCTTGGTGATGTTTCGGGAGCGGCACTATTTCGTTTGTTTGTGGTTTGACTCCGTTTACTTTCAGTGAACGCACACACACTCGCTTCCTTTATCTATCTGCTGGCACTGGCCGACAAATCAAGCACTACAGTTTTTGGGCCTGTTTACACTTACTTGTTCATAACACAGGTGTTATATACGTTTGTCTTGATGTTCTCTACCTATTGGTAGCTACACTCATTTCTTCTCGCCTTTCCTCTGGGTATATTCAATAGGTCAGACGATGTGTTTGTGCTGCGACCGGTTCATTTTGCCCAAAATAATTTCGTGAGCACTTACTTACCGCGAGTAAACAGCTAGCCCGGCCGGGTGAAGTCAATAATTATTAACTGCGTGCCGGTGGAAGAACGTGCCCATGGGAAGCCATCTCCGGGTTCACAGGTGTGCGCATCGTATCTTCTCTTGCACCTGAATCGAATAGTTTCTTGACCAAAACGTATTTTCGTTACGCTCGAGAATCCTCGTCGGGGGCAACAAGCGGAAGCAGTCTTCGTCGCTCACTGCTCCTACAGCCCCCCGAAACATATGAACCCAATAAGACCCGTTCTACGATAGAGGTTGCACGTGTCCGCTATCTGGTATATTTTTTTCTGAAAGACGGGGTTCCTTGACCCCAAATCGTCAAAATGCCAGTCTTGATTTTGATTAAAGAAAAACATTTTGTAGACTCGGGCCATGGGACTATTCGCCGTGATGCAATTTGATTTTTTGCTGAAGTCAGTTTTCGGGTGAGATATGGAGCTCCTTAAGTGAGGAGCCTCAGAAAATTTAGGGTGGACCTCTATAGTAGAACGCCTCATACGTTCCTCGCATATAGCTCAAACGCATTCCGCTTGCAGAAACTGTGCACCGGCCGTAAGTAAGTGTAGGGTGTAGTTTGCAAGGGCAGCATGCTAAAGGTCTTGCGGAATAATCAAGACACGTGAACCAAACGTTGATTGTCAGAATGCCCGACACAAGAATACAACCATCCTCGTGATATCAAAAAAAAGAGTAAAAACCGTCGCCTGCAAGTGGTGGCAGAATCTATATTGAGACAGTGCACATACATGCTGCACGCATCGTACGCCATGAGGTTTAATCTGAACAGTATTATTCGGACCGCCCGCACTTCACGGGCGCCATCATCGTGGACAAGAATTGCAGCCCGCCTGACACATTATTTCTCGGGCGCATACAACTCACATTCCCCACTGAATTTCCAATTAATTCGCGTTCGTCTCCTTCGGATGCTTAAAAGTCCCGGGAAAGCTCGTCGGGTGCACAGCAGTTAAACCACCTTCCACCTTCCTTCGAGCTGCTGCCAAAAAAAGTGATTGTGGTGGTCTTTCTATGCTGGCATCTCGCCCCCCGGCAAATTAAATGCGAGAAGATCTGGATGGCATTAACGATCGCACAGGCACCCTTTGCCCCCCTGATCTCGAACAGCCTGATGTCTTGCATGCTATCTGCTCAAACTGAAGGTCCTCGGCGATTCAACAAGCAAAGCCTTTGCCACGAGCGGTACTGCGGAGCCTCCACTACCGACGAAAGCGCGGCAGTTGGTCTTGATGGGTGCACCTTTCGCGCAAACAGCCCTTACTTAGCGGTTCCCTGGTGTTGATGTGACCGTGATGCCTGCGTCACCACCCGTGAGACGTTGAAACGTCGGAAGGACGTGTCATTTTGCCCAAATGCCGCAATAAAATTACCGGAACTGTACCGGCCCTCACTCGAACACCCGCAACTTTAAAACACGAAAACGGGCTGGGTTTCACTTACTTGCTGTTTTGACAGTACGCCTCGAGGTGGCCGGTCTTATTGCTCAAACTGGGGGCAACGACGCTCTTTACCGCTTCCATGCCCGCGACGCCACGTGCTCCCTCAGTTTCGCATCATTGAATCTAACCTCCGGTGCGTGTGAATATAGCGACAGCAGTCCCGTTTCAATGGTATGCCTACGTCGTCTTGGCGCCCGCCCTACTGGCGGAGGGGCTGTTTCAATGCCGTGAAGGTTTGTGGCTAAAGGGTCGCCTCCACCACTGCGAAGTCTTCTGCACGGAATTGTGAAAAAAAGCTATTCGCCGTTCCTAAAACATGCAAACTACTGCAGGCGCCGTGGCAAAGTAGGATACTGCATTGCATGGAAACCTCTAGGCGCATGCACGCTCCGGCCGACGGCGGTGGCAGGGGAAACAAGAGTCATTCATGGCAACCTTAACACGGGACTCAGTATGACAGAAACTACACCCATATCGCTGATACTGCTGAAGCATACCATGCTGCTGTACCAACACCACAATTACACAAGAGCATGCGAGCGCGCGACGAGCGATGGCAGTTCGTCGTCAGCTTTCTGACCGCAGACCCATACGAGGACACAAAAGGGCCATGCCTCGCGCAGAGCACTCGAGCACGAACGGGTATATATATCATACTCTTGTTGTACCAACACCACATCATGACATGATTTAAAGATTCCTATTGCAACGTCATGACATTTACTGGACGAAAAATTCGCCAGAGATCTCTCGTTAATCTGTCCTATACTTTGTTTCGAGCGTCGTGAGTGCTTCTTAGCACAACCGGCCTTTCGTTCATCGGACAACTAACATACAAGACCGACGGCAGGCCGGTGCATGCCGCAGCCGCAGTATCAAGAAACCCCGCCGTAGGATATACGTCGGAAATGCTGTTGTTGCGGAACTGTTTGTTTGGGGATCACGCCTCCCTCCTACTGACTGGTGGGCTCTTATGTTTCGTGGCACAGAGGTCTCTTGCCAGTCTGCCCTCTACTTTATAGTAGCCGTCGTGCGTGTTTCTTGGCCCAACCGACATGTTTTTCATTGGGCAACCGACATACAACCGACGGCAGGCAGAAATCGATATCAAAGCTACAGTGCTCGTGCAGATGCTCGAGCCGCTGTGGAAGTTGGTGTAGTTGTACAAGGTTTCTGCGCTGTGACGCGCAATGTTTTTAGCGTAGCGAAACCGATTATCTCCGTGAAATCGATCCTAATGTTGCTGCACTGGTGTGTGGCTTATGCCGCTGTGGTGCGCTGTGGCTGGTGGCAATACATTTCAAACCGAAGTGTTGTTCCTGCACCCCCGCAGTCGTCCCTGGTGTGTTGTGTGCCCGGGGTCTCTGCCGTCTGGGAGCACATGTCGCCCGTTCTGGTCCAGCTGGCGGGACATGTATGTGTCGTTAGCACCACTGTATATGACGAGGCTGAGAATGACAACACATCCATGACAGTACAGCAACCACCAACACAGTAGCTTGATGTAGTCGGGAGCTTGACCACTGCCGCTATATACTAGCCACGTTCGTCATTCCCACTCTTCTACTCGTACAGTAGTAGTAGTGATAGTAGGCAGTAACAGAGTCTGATGCATCACTTCCAACAACACGAACCAGAAATGTGTGTAACATGTCGAATATCTTCTACAAACCACGACGAGTATGCCTTATCCCCGCCCAGTACGACCACGAGTACAGTACCGATAGCCAGCACGTAAACGTTCAGTCTGACCCTAATCCCGTCTGCTGGGGTGCCGTCTGTGCCGGTGCCGACTGGTTGCTCTCGTCACTCTCACCAGCTCCAACTAACTACGATTTCGCGAAAAAAATGGCAGTCAAACTGAGAACAGCGCTCGAATGCATTCCATCTAGCGCAACAATAATGAGCAATGAATCAGGAATAATATGCACCAGATATCATGCAAGAAGCTGCGCCGTGGGTGGTGTTTTGCTACGTGTGCGCCTTGCGCTCCTGCGCTCTTGCGGGGTGGATATTTGTACTGATACATTTTTCTTTATTTTTTTCTTTTTTGTTTTTTTTCATCCCATTCATTATCTTCGCACATCTTCTTCTCTCTCTCCTTCCTACTCGTAACTCAGATCCGGGGTCACATAGCAGGCTCTTCTCCCCCCTTCCCGCTACGGTACGTGCCTTCATTTTTTATCGCGAGAAGATTTCAGCCTTTTCTTCCCTCGTCGACTCGCATCGAATTGTGCCTACCCACGCTGCAAGGCGCTCTCAACAATTAAATCCCTTTTTTTATTTTTGCAAATAAAGCCTTGCTTGGCTTTTATACCTATTTTTTTGTTCAGATGAAATAATGCTACACACTGCTGCACACCTTTGTTTCCGTGGCATAATAGTGAGGATGCATAATGCGACTCGAACACTCCTGCAGTAGTAGTAGTCTACTCGTATGTATGTTGTTGCTGAATTGGGAACTGATGCGTTTTGAGCATACATCAGCACAAATAGAATGTCGTAAAATCCCGGCACTACGTGCACAAAACATCAAAACCGCTCGACATTTGACGAGCTGAAGATCGAGATTAATATACTCGCCTGCTGCTCTCGGGGGTCACGTCGGGTCAATGTGCACAACCGCCAGTGGTAACAGCAGCCTGCTCTGCTGTTGAAACTGGAGCAATTGGTTAACCCTTTCAGGACTGCAATCTCGTGTTGGGGACGATCGGGGCCAATTTACTTGGGATTTGAGTGGTTTGTCCCCAACCGGGACTGGAAAAATCTAAAAGGGTTAAATTGACACACGACACGAAATCTGGACCTGGAAGTGTGGTGAGTTTTCCGCCGTCGGCCGGTCTCGCTTGCAACGCACTACAAACAGTACCAGGTATACACGCTATTACATACCAGGTATAATGTATGCTCTATTTTTGCCAATCCGCCGAAGGATTGAAAAAATAAAAATAAACAGATGATTGAGATTGCCTTTTTTTTTCGTCAAGATTGCCGAAAAGATCGAGATCAAGATTCTATATATTTGGGCATTTTTTTTCAAGAATTTATCGGCACTGTTTTCGGAGGCAATCTCCAACACTGCTTGTTACCAGGTACTGACTGACTGACTACTGTAGAGGTGGATACCTTAGGGGGGGGGGGGGGGGCGAAATAAACCGGATAACGAGGCGATATTCAGAAAACGAAAACCGGATAATAACGAGGCGTTATTCTGAAAACGAAAGCCAAATAAAACCGTTTTTTTTGCCCGGTTTTAACCGGTTTTCCGAAAACCGGTTTGAACCGGATGTCAAAGTGAAACGCCTCCATATCATTGAAGCAAACGGCAACTTTTCGTCGAATACGTGCTGTTTATGTGGATTCCTAGCTACTACTACTGGTGGCGTGCGACCGTAAAATGAGGTGGTGTGGCACTCACTGCCATAACAACAGCCCGTAATGGTACGGGGGGGCGTGATTTCATCGAATAAAACAAGACCTCGCCTATCTATAGATGTATGTACTGAAGTATACAGTAGCACCGTACCGTACACCTACCTACCTGCCGCCTGGTAGTATATCATATACCTGGTATTTATTTGGGTAGAGCTTCAACTATTATTGCAGCCGTACAAGGCTTTTATACTACTGCTTGCTCTGGTAATTTATCAATCTCTAAAATATTTTGAGGCATGGAGGGCGTGCAGCAGGCTCGACAAGCTCAATTGTATACATACCTGATACATATAGGATATAAGGTGTTCCTGGTATATGATAGTGACACCCTTATTGGCAGGGTTTTACACTACAGTACAAGTCGGTGTGGGCCGTGTGGTCATGAATCACAGGAGACAAGAAATAAAGTATACGGGTCTCGCGGTGATGCACTGCGTGGGACCAAAAAAAGAAACAGCCGTTGTTGTTGGTGAGTACTTTAACGCTTATTTCTCGTTTGACTTTGCGTCGTTGCCCCCCCCCCCGAAGACTATCGAACACCGAACAACAGTCAGTTATTCGCGTGTAGTAACAAAGTGAAACACCCCCCCCTACAGTAGCTACTACAGGGCACCGAACTGGACACAATATATCCTGTAAACAAACGCCACCGGAATGAATGGGGGGGGAGAGTTAACTATGGGAGCCCCCTAGCTGACAGCGCCCGCCACCTGAACGAGCAGCACCCACATATTAACTATCCTGGCATCCAGGTAAAACAGCAAAGCCTTAAGGTCAGCGTGCAAATATATTGAAAAAGTACAAAACGGCGGTGTCACAATTTCACGGTGAGGCTGTGTGATTTTACGATGAGGCTGTGTGACTCTTCTTTATGGAGACCGAACCGAAAAACAAAGCAGGGTTTGTAGAGAGATCCAGGAAGAATTTCGTGCCAGATCCGACTGATCGAATGGCCTAATACTTGTACATATCATCGCTACTACCGCTGTACCCTCTCGGTATCTCTGACACGGTATCCCGGCATATATATAGCGGTAGCTAGAGACTCCAAGCTCGTGATGGCGAACAACCGACTACACCGCATGCTCTTGGCGGTTGTCGTTGGGTTCTTGAGCATTCTGCAATGAATGTCCACGCACTGCTCCTTGATGCTGCAGCAGACTGCCAAGCTTGGGGAGACCCTTCGTCGAAGGAAGCCAACACAGCCCAGGAAGCTCGAGTCTGCGAAAGCAAGCCCCATGTTACCCGGCGGGTACCAAACAGGATGCGTGGGTGCCGTGTACTGTTGTGTGTCCGCCGAATTCAATATTATTGCGGTAACTCCTCCCTCCAACGTCCTCCCACAACTCAAATGAAACCCCGGCACACACTTACACAAAAAACCACACGACACGTAAGATAATAAGAAAAAATACGAAACTCGACATACGAATCTGGGCCTTACGAAAAACAGAAGTGCATGCCAGTTCTGTTTTCCGGTTTCGGCTCCCACAAGATTCTGCCTATTCATAGCACAATTTCAGCCGAAACCAAGCTGACAACCAGCTTCTATCAACCATCGCACCATAAAATGCAGCATCCTTCTTACGTCCCAAACTTGTTATCTAGGATATATATCGTGCGGGAGTTAGTTGGGGATGTTTTGGATCCTCTGGCGTATATACCACTTCTTGTTATGTAGGATATATTGCGAAGCGTGGGGATGTGTTGATTCCTCTGGCGTATGACACTCTGTTCGGAAACAGAAAGATCTTTATAATATATATCTGTGTTATTAGTCTTAAATCGTAACTTATAGTTCCGGACACATCTGAATCTATCTATTTTTCTCAAGTTCATAAGAAAATAGTGATCATATTAATATTCTATCAATAATAATAGCTGTCGCTGGGGACTATATTAATACTGCTGTAGTGCAGCAGGACGTGAACACATACCAGGGTACCAGGTACGTAGTAATTAACATGCTCTACTATTACGGGGGGGCATATTCAATAGGACCTACGGTACAGGCAAAAACTAATATATTTCGATAACTTTACTCGCAGCAGCGGCGGCGCTTCACATGCAGTACGAGCAGTAGTCGTGCAGGCACCAATCAATACCTGCCTACCTGCAGTGTCCAGCAGCAGCTAAAGCATCAAGCGAGCACAAGCAGCAAGCAGCAGGAAGCACCAACAGGCAGAAGTAAGTGCGGTTTATCCTGCGTTCCTCGACACTCGCTGTGCAAGCAACGCCGCCACAACGAGAAGATCGCCCTCCTTGTTCGTTGTCCCCTCCGCCCGAGAAGGGTTCGCAGCCGCAAAAATCAGAATTATTATGGCGGCAAGAGTGCACGCGCTTGCAGCATCAGCAGCCGCAAGCGGCAGCAGCGCTTGCTTCAAGCGGCTCTTGCTTGCAGCAGCGCGTGCTTACAGAAGCTACTGCTTGCAGCAGCGCTTGTTTGGAGCAACACTAGCTTACCGCAGTGCTTGCTAGCCACAGCCTTTCGGATGGTGTTAGTACATATATATATGTAAGTATGGGTATGGTATGGCATGGTACACGGTACGGTGCGGTATGGCATCGTGTGTGGTGTGGCACGGTATAAATATTGTATCGTGTGTTGGTATGGTATGATGGTACGATTTGGGGCGATAACCGATAGGGATAATCACGGCATGTGATATGGCATGTATGTGGTGTTTTGGTTTGACGGTACGGTGTGGTGGATATATGATATGGCAAAAAACTGCATGGTGGTGAGGTAAGTTTCAGTATATATATATGGTCTGAAAGAGTCGAATACGTTGTATGAATATCGTATCATATTATGTAACAACCTTATATATATATCGATCACTGGAATTAACTAATACAAATAAATTCGAAAATAGAAGGGATACGGACAGGCAGATAGACAGACAGATCGGCAATTAATTTCCAAAATAGATCTGCAGTTTTAAATAGGGGAGATGATGCCTGGTTTTTGGATAATATCTGATTACCATCCCCCGCCCCCCCTAATACGATGAAAGTACAGTTTCAGCAGAAACGATCTGGCCAAACATTTCGGACTGACGGGGCTCGTCAACTGACCACCCATGTGTCAGGAACTACAGTACCCGACACTACAAATGTATTGCCATGTTTTGCCATCGGGCGATGTGCAGCGTGTGCCAGTTGCAAAAAAAGGACGACGAAACAGAAAACGAAGAGCAATTACGTACACACACACAAAAAAGTTAGGGAGGGGGGGAGTACTACAACCCAGAGGAACCGATTTAACGCACAAACGACCTGTTAAAACCAACGCACCCCTGTATCTCATATATCACACTGACGCGTTCTATGGTAGAGGTGGCACACTTCCGCTGTTAATAAAATGTTTTCTGATTGACGGGGTTCCTTAACCCAAAATCGTCGGAATGCCTATCTCGTTTTGAAAAATGGCGTTTTTGTATACTTGGTCCGTGGGATTATTCATCGGGATGCAATTTGAGTTCTGCTGAAGTCAGTTGTCGGGTGAGGTGTGGAGCTCTTCAAGTGAGGAGCCTAAGAAAAATTAGGGTGAACCTCTCTCGTAGAACGCCTCCACAGCATATATATATCGTTGGAATCCTATCTGTGGGTCACAGCAACTGTTAACAGTGTTGTTATTGGTTGAGGATTGTTCATCTTGATTAAAGCGAAAGTTTTTTTGAATAGACAGGTTTAGGGTGGAATATGGAACCCCTTGTCTTGTGTGAAAAGTTCTCAAAAACATACCCCTTGCGTGAAAAAATCATCGAAAACATTTTGTGCACCTACAGTAGTAGTACCGAAGCATGCAGTCCTCCTCGCTCAACAAATGCGTGTACTAAGGCAACAGACGTTCGCCTCCCCCGCATCCCCTCTATTTTTCGTGTCATATTTTGCGTCGACGTCATGTGGCAAAACCAACGGGCGGCGGGACCAGATTATCTACGCAACGGCGTCCGCGATGTTCCTTACCTACTACGGGTACTACGGGATCTGGTCGATATTCATCCCCTGCGTGATGTCCGTCTCCTTCGTCTTGTACCTGATGGGCATGAAAATCTACTTGGAGGAATACCTCCCGCGAGAAGCGGCTGCGTGCGAGCCGCCGGACTGGAAGTTGAACAGCGCACTCCTTCCGGAATCACAAGTGGTTAGTGATCAGGCCGGCGCGGGCTCAGACGTTCAATGACCGCAGGGAGAGGCTGTATAGGCAGCGCACTCTTTCTCCGGAAGCGCATGAGGATGGTGGTCTGGGCGGCGCGGACTCAGAGATTCAACGACCCCAGGGCGACGAATAGATTGTACGATCCCTACAAAAATGTGTACCGCTACTGTAGGGGGAGACGTAGCACTCAAAACCCACGGTGGGGCCAAAAACCAATGTACCTGGTATATGTTTACACAGCATATATATATATATATATATATATATATATATTGTGTTTCGATTACTACCTTACCCGCTACTAGACTAGCGAGCGCTCGATGAGATGTGAGAGACACTCTGCGGTGGTCTTTTCCGGCACGTAGACAGCGCAATTGCACTAGGACCAAGGAACGGCATACATGCGTACTCGCAGCTCTACATAGTACTACGTAGTTTCTTGCATACCTTGTGAAACCTCACACTGGTTGGCATCAATAGGTTCGCTGGAGAAACACCCTTCCCTCGAAGGCCCGGGGGCACCCCTTCTGCCGTCACCCGGTGTGCTATAGAATTGCACGTGCTGCGATATAATGGGGGTAGCATTACATGGCCAAAACATTTCTGACTGCCTGGGTGCCTTCGCCGAGGAACTCCGACCAATATCCTTGGAACACCACGTGCTCGAAAATGGTACTCGTTGTATACCTACTGTAGGTCATCGGGCTGTACTCTCATTTATTTCTCAGAGTCAGTGCCTGGGTGAAGTATGTATATAAAAGTTGTTTTTCTTCTCTTCCCATTTACGATATTCGCCCTTCTTGTCTCTCTCCCTACTGTACCTGGTATATTACTACTGGTATCTCAGATCCGCGGTCACATAACAGGCTCTCCTCCCCCCTCATCACTACGGTTCGTGCCTTCGCTTCTATCGCGAAAGGACATCAGCCATTTCTCCCCTCGTCGACTCGCGTCGAATACACCTCCTCAAGCCAGGAGCCCTAGGAAACAGTAGAGGCACTCCTACCGTAGCATGTGCCAGACGCACCAGGTATACACACCGCGTTGCACGAGAGGGAATGGACCATTTCGAGCATACGAGCGTGCCGTAGGGTGTCGATCAGTTTTTTTGTGCAACTTTATCAATGCATGTCTGTATGCGCTCCTTCTCGGCGAGTTCTGGGAGCCGCGCTACTTCTGTTCGATAGCATGCTACTACAGTGCGGTGCCATGCCACTGCAGTGCGGTACCATGCCACACCCTGCGACCTATCTCTGGCATCACTCTCGAGAAGATCACGGCTTCCTCTAGGACCCATGCCATCGTGCGGCTACGAATGGTTCGGTAGCATGCTACTACAGGAGCTTTCGGTAGCATGCTACTATAGCGCGGTAGGGGGGCGTGTTTTTCGAGGCTGAGAGAATACCCGAAGCCACCTTGGTTATCCTTATTGTGCCTTAAACCGATACCAGGTACGCGCAATATGCCCCCATGGGGTTCTTCGTCGGGTTGCACGTACTGTGCATCTTTTTCTCTAGGTCGACGTTTGGCTGAGGTGTAGAGCTGTTCAAGCTACTATTATTGGGGAACATAGTAATCGGAGCCAATATTGGTGCGGAAAGATTTGGGGATGCCTGGTTTTTGGTTCCATCGTGTCTTGTTATCATGGCCCCCCGAAATTATAGAACCCGAGGGAAGTTAGGTGCTCGTATTTCGTGGGAAACGAGTCAACAGCGGCATGACCAACGTCCGAGAGATATGCTTCGAAACGCGGTGTTCCGTATCGCACAATGGATCGGCTTGCCTTCGAGTCAGCTACCCCTGCTGGTGGCCGTAACGTCGAAGCTAACGTCCCGCGGATTCTTAAAATAAATGCGTGGGCCATGCGTGCGTGGGGCGGACTGAGGCGGCTCTTTCAAAACATCAGAAGGCTCGGGCGGGTGTTTCAAAGCTGTGTGGCGTTGTAACGAAGGATTTCCATCCAGTTTTTGTTTAGTCGTGCAGGAAAACCTATTTGTGTTCATTCTTAGAAATACGGCAACGCTGACGCATAGTTGTGCGTGGTGCTGCTGTTCGTGCCGTTTGTGTTGTTTGTTCATATATTTGTGGGTATACTGGTACGCTGAAGTCGCGGTGTTGCTGCTGATATGTGGTCTAGACATGAAAATGTTCACCCCCGTCTCTGGACTGTGCAATGTGTATGCTGTGCCGATTTTTCTGCTGCTCCTTCCTGCTGATGACCGGGCGTTGCTGCGGTGATATTGCATCTATCTCCCTGGGGCTTGTCGAGATGCAAGTTGGAATAGCTACTCGAAAATACCCTTCGAAGTACTTGGATTAATAGCAGTGCTACTACTGTAGCAACATCTGGGTAAAACATGCAACAAAATACACTGCAACGCCCATCGGCCCATATGCTTGGAGCCTCAAGAGCGCCTGTCCGGTGCCTTACAAGCGAATGGCACCGACCTTGACCCACGCCGGTAAAAATCGCCAAAGGGCGACTGAAGCCTCTACCGGCAGAGCCCACAGTTGATTTCAACTCGTAATTGATTTACGAACGAAGATCGTACCTATTCTTGCTCGAGCAATGACTGTACGTACGAAGGGTGTTACGAGGGGTCTTCGAGTGGGCCGCCTATACTTCAAGGCACAGAGCACCGGTGAAGCCAGAAATTGGGGAGGGCGCTTACGTGTGTCAGCTATCGATTTCCGCTGCGCGCGGTATGAGCGTCAACGGTTTGGGACCATCTACAACATTTGGAAACATGATTGCGGTTGTAGGTTCTGCGCTTCTAAATTGGAGGAGTCAGACGGACAAGGACACGCTTTTGCCTATAGACGATCCTACTGTCGACCTACAGTAGTAGAGGATAGGGAAAAACCGGTGTACTCTTAGAGTGAGATCAAAGTGAACCGACCTCCAACGTTTCCTTGTCAAACGTAGACCGGCCAAGGTCAACACATCATCCGTTGTTGTGGTCAGATAGCAAAAACGAGGCCGGCTTTCTTCCGCGACGGCAGCAGCAGTGTCCCTCGCCAGCAACACATACACACGGCAGCTACAAAGATTGGCCGTTGTTCACCTCCTGATAGCGGCCCTGGGCTCTTCGTCGTGGGTAGTATACTCGGCCTGAAAATGGCCTGGTTGCAGGTGCTCGTTTCGCGACGAGAGGAGTTGCCCGAGCCGTGGGGTGCCAGACTAGGCAACCTATTGTGTATGCTTTGTACTCGGGGTTGGTCAGAGAATATGCGGCGCCCAGCTAGTTCCGCTGACCTCGAAGTCTGAAATATATCATATACGTTCATAAGGGCAGACTAGACTGTGCGCTTGTACCTCGTGCGAAAAACATATACTGCTGCAGTGTTTGCTGCGGCAACGTGCACGCGGTCAAATTAGGCGCCACTGCCAGCGAGACGGCGGACGTCTCGAGCACGATCATACGGGAGCATTGTCAGACCGAAAAAAATGCGGCTGCCGCTCGAACAGAAACTAGTCCGTGTCGCTGCTTCTGCGCCATGGGCTTTCTCTCTCGCGCCCGCTTACACCCTGCACATCGCCCGAAGGCAATCAGCTCAACGTAGCGGGTGGCCGAGTACGATACACGCCCGGAATGCCCAACGTTTGCTCAGGTAAAAAGCGTCTCAGAATAAGTATTTGGAGTATCAAGATGGCCGACCACTCCACCGCATTAATATCGAAGGAGCTAACCCCCGGACGGGATATCCTGCCCTTGCACCGCCCTCCCACTCACGGAGTTGATCAGAGTCGACCGCATTCAAGAACCGATTATAACAGCATCGGCACATCCCCCGTATGAAGCGAGGCAACACCCCCGCCATTTCCAACTTCGGTAGCGGCCACCACCGGCAGCAGCGAAACAGCCTTCAAATGAATAGCCGGCAGGCCTTTCCTTGCCACGCCACCACGATCGACTATTGGGTCCGGTCGTGCGCCTTCGGTTTTAGATCAACATACCTACTAATAGTGGTACGATTTATCGAGGGCATGTTCAGCAAGACACACACTCTGGAGCTACCCGGGTATTTACCCGGGTATCCGGGTATTTACCGGGGTATGAACGGGTAATTACCAGGGTTCGACCCTATAACCAGGTGTGGTACCCGGGTACCCCAGAGTATATACACACCCTGCGAAACACGCCACCCTAATAAACACCGTTCCAGCGGAAGCGCATGCGATACACCCAACCCCTTTCATGGTGCGGCCGCCTTCCCATATGCTATCCCTACGCCTTTCTCGGAGCACGGAAAACCTTAGCCTCGCCTGTCATTCCGGTCAGAGCAACGCAGTTACAAGCAGGCGCTCCCTTGCCCGAGATTGCCTTGATCACCTGCCGTCGTGGAATTCACCGAAAAAAAAAAACACACACACACACACACACACAGAACAAAAGGTGGGAGACAAACGCTCAGTGGGGGAACGGACGTACTTAAAGAACGTTCACCGATGGGAGCATTCAAGGAGTCGGCATTTTCGCACGCCATTTAATCGAGCCCGGGCCAACTCGTAAACAGTACTGACGAGGGCCTCGCCTTCTGGTTCGAAATACCAGGGCTGACTAGCGGGTCGGGTCGGGTCGGGTCGGGTCGCGTCGCGTCAGAGTGACCTGGCCCGACCCGTGGAAATAGTTAAACTTCCTGGCCCGACCCCACCGGACCCGACCCAACCCGACCCGACCCGACCCAACCCGACCCGTGAGATTTTGAACGGGGGTTACTGAAGCCGACCCACGGGCCGGGACTCGACCCTTGGAGAGCCCTGCGAAAAACCTCCTGTAATAAGGAGTTGTGTGGATTACCAACCATTTTGTCGAAGCCGGGCCAAGTCGTAACAAAAACTACCGTAGTGACGGGAGCCTCACCTCCTGGCCCAGAATGCCTCCCAATATGGCGCAAACCGGGGAAACGTCTGCTGTCGCCGTAGCACACACCACAGCCGCCCCCTCAGCCCCCCCCGAAAAGTCCGATGGTAAGCCGTTGTGCTTCAACGCCTCTTCCATCAACGTGGAAAACTCGGGAGCGTCTGCAGGCAGGGGTCGCCTGCCAAATTTGTCCTGGAAAAGAGCGATGACTGCAAAAACAAGAAAAAAAAAAGACGCAACCGTGAAGAAGCGGGGGGCGGTAGGACGTCGAGAAAAACAACAAAAAGAGAGAAAAAAAAGCTATGCTATGCAGAGCTGCGATGTCTCCATGCGCGTCATTGAGTGAGGACCAGAGGGCGGCACGATCGGTGGTGCTCACCGCTTTTTATGGTGCACGCGAGCTGTGGCGTCTACCGAGCGAAGGGTGATAGTGTTTCGGGCTGCGGCTACGCGTAAGGAATTTGGTACCCGGTTTCCCATTGGTGACAGCAAGATCGTGGGAAACCGACCAGGAGAGTGACGCCTTGCCTCCCATATCTCGCAAAAATCTCAAAAAAATCTCAAAAAAATCTCAAAAAAAAACTCAAAAATATCTCAAAAAAATCCCCAAAAGAGCCCCGAAACTCGGAAAACGCGGAGTCGCGGGATCATGTAATCGCCATTCCAGCGGCAGAAACACGCAAAGCAAGACAGCATTGTCCCCTTGCCCCTTGCGCCTCTTCTGCTTCCGCAGAATCTACACGTTACAGTTCTAATGGTGCCTGTGCGGTGTCGATTGAGAAGTGCCGGCTGCCCGCTGTAGTGCCTACGAAATCGCTTTTTTGTCGCAGGTGAGAGTAACCAGTGTTGCAGTGTGCGGAGTATATAGTGCCGGTTGCCGCTATAGTGCCGGTATAGCTGGCTGGCGCATATCATACCGGCAATATAGAGGGAACCATTCCTGACCATACCGGCAACATAGAGGGGCCATTCCTGAACACTTAACACCCAGTTGTGCGTCCACGAAAAGCGAGGGTGGGTACAGTTCTAAAGGGGTAAAGCCTTCCAGTACAACCCTTGAGCCGCCTGAACTTGGAGGCCGCACTGATTCCGGGGAGTTCCAACGGTCACAGCAACGACGGGTGTGTTTCCTTCTCGACGGCTATAACAACGGTTCTATCGTCAAACTTTTCGTCTGTACGTGGCAGAGGGGGGACGATGGGGGGAAGGTGGGGGGGGGGGGGGGTTGTTGGCGGGACTGGTCGTGCTGGTGGCAGCAACGACGAAACAATGGTTGTGGTTTCGAACGGGATACATATACAACCATTTTATTAATAGTACTGCACTGTGCAGGAACCTAAATCCGACTCTAATTCCGGGTAATTCGTCCCCAAAACGGGACTGCAGCAAACTATTATTAATAATAGTGGGTGCGGTTTCGAACGGGATACGTATAATCCTTTTAGCACTGTAGTGTACCGGAACCTAAATCTGACTCTAATTCCAGGTAATTCGTCCCCAAAAACGGGACTGCAGATCAAAAAGGCGGAAAACACCCACGTTGGGCCACGACGAACGGCCTCGGCGGCGGCCCCCATCGATCCTTCAGTGATCCCCACTGTGCGCCGCAAGCCTCGGCCAGGCTGGGGAACTCGATTTCGATGGGGTCGCTGAGCGCTTGGCCTACCTGCCATCGCCACCCAAGCCGAGAACGCGGGAAAGGGGGGAAATAGAGAATATGATCGACGACGCGTTCTGCGATATGTACAGGCAGCACATTTCCGCTAAAATGTTTTCTGAATGACGGGGCTCCTTAACCCAAAATCGTCGCAATGCCAATCTTGCTTCGAATAATGACGGTTTTGTATACTTGATCCATGGAATAATTCATCGGCAAGCAATTTGCTTTTTGCTGACGTCAGTTTTCGGGTGAAGTATGGAGCTCCTTGAGTGAGGAGCCTCAGAAAAATTAGGGTGAACCTCTGTCGTAGAACGCCTCCGACGGTGTCTCGTTCATCAGTGGCCGAAGCAGGGATCAAGAGAAGGCCGAGGGCGGGGAGTTCAGACGGCGGATGACGCACTAATAGCCGCCGAAAACATGCAAAAAACTGTTTTTACACGGTATATTTACACGATACACACGGGGGGGAGGCCACAAAAACTTGAAACTATATAATATTCTTCCATCGCACCTTGAACCTGTAGCGCTTACTCTGCCCCGGTTTGCGTGCTACATTCCGCTTCATCGCGGTATACAGAGCAGACTACAACCTGCCCGTACGAACTCTACTATTAATACCGGTGTGCCGATACGGCAATCCTCGTGTTATGCACCCGCCCTTTTTACACGACTATCATAATATCATAATATCACACATGAATATCATACATGAAAAATAGATGAATGCACTTCCGGACAAGTAGGTTCGTCGACCACACCCCTAGCCCCTTCGCGGACGGACAACCGTCATGGAAACCCCCACACTAAAACTAGTATATACCGTAAAACACGCAAAATAGCACACCTCAGCCGACGATTCTCAAGGCTGGGAGGGCTTACACGCCGAGCGATGCGTCTATGCAACCTTCTCTTAATATTATTACGGGGGGCCATAGTTAATAGGACCTAATATTCTTATTACGGGGAACCATAGTAAATAGGACCAAATATTGTTCGTGAAAATAGCGAAATATATAGGTTTTTGTGTGTACCGTAGGTCTTATTTAATATGGTCCCCCGTAATAGTAAAAATGGTCAAGTACATAGGTTTTTATGGATACCATAGGTCCTATTAACTATGGTCCCTCGTAATGATAGGCGAAATATTTTCAAAGCCACCACTTGCGTTGAGGGTGCCCCCCATGTCTTCGAGGAAACCGGGTTTGAACTTCGTCCAAGGGGGTGTGTTATATTAGCACCCAGTGTGATAATGTGATCCGGTAAACGTCGTCAAAGGTGTTGACGGACCTGCCCTTGCCCCGGACAGCCCGTCGAGAAACTCTGCACACAAATATGGTATATTAATAGTCAAGTCTATAAAACCCTTGACCGGTCAAACCTTGCCCCCTGACGGACGGACAGCCGTCTAGGAAACCCCAACACTAGAACTACTGTAGTATAAAACATCCTGAAAGACGTTGACGGGTCTACCCTTATCCCCTTGACGAGCGGACAGCCGTCGAGATACTCCCCACACAAAATCTAAAATTCAGCATAAAGAGGCTTTCGACGGATCAACATTAGACCGTCAATCGAAAACAAATTAGAAAAAGTGGCGAAAGACCCCAAACTGCCCAGTAGAGTTGCAGGCGAGAAGTTGAACAGAGTTTCGAGACAGGGATGCATGGCCATGAAACTATATGCCCTCCACACCAACAGCGGAGTTTCAACCAAGAAGCTTACATATTCTGCCCGCCAAGACCCGCCACCAAACACGCAGCTTGCAAAAGAAGAGATTCGACGAACCCCGCCATCTTACAGCTGGGGTCTATCCTTCTGTATTATCGAAACACATATCTAAAAGGGCAGCAAAATGAGCACAATGATTGTTGGGCACACAAAACGGCATGGCTGTCGCCGTCGGAGACACCAGCTCTGCGCCTTTTGAAAACGAAACAAAATATCGCACGTTTAACAGTTACCTCGAAGACGGTAACTGCGACACCGCTTCCTCCGTCCCCAGTTGTGGCAACCACATGCTCTGTAAGCGCTTTCATGCGGCACCATGCTTCACCCCTCTATGATACCGCTGCAAAAAACCAAGGCCGTTCACGGGTCATGACCCGACCCACCGGTTGGGTCGGGTAAGGGGTAGGTGGTCTTGAAAAATATCACGGGTCGGGTCGGGTCGGGCCGGGGCGGGTCGGGTCGGGTCGGGTCGGGTCAGGAAGTCTTCGAAATATCACGCGTGGGGTCGTGGTCCGGTTATAAGTGACCCGACGCGACCCGACCCGCGAGTTTGGACCCGGCCCGTGAACAGCCGTGCAAAATTTGACGCGCACAAACACCCAACCAAGCGACCAACTGCGTCCAAAAAACCCTGTGTGTGCAGCTGCATGCTTACCTCCCGTCTGTAAGTGTGTTTCGGTCCCAAGTCGCAGAACAGGAAGCTGCGCACAAGGGGGGGGGGGGGGTAAAACCGGGGCCGCACGGGAGGAGCAGTGGCGCGTTACCGCCGGCCGAGGTGGTCATCAGCGCCAGTGTTAACGTTGAGCCTTTTTGAGTGCTGCACAGCTGTACACGAACATGCGTCCAACTCTAATTCCAAGTAAATGAGTCCCCACAAACAGGAAGCGCAGCTCTAAAGGAGTTATGTAGACTATTACGGGGGAACATAGTTAATAGGACCAAATAATGTTAGTAAAAATGGGCAAATATATAGGTTTTTATGTATACCATAGGTCCTATTAACTATGGTCCCCCGTAATAAAGCAGCAACAACAAAAACGCCCGCTGTGTCACCGGCAGAGCATGCAGCAGAACGAGTCCCGCGGGTGTTCGAAACCCGTAGGCGTGACCACGGCGCGGAGAGAGGAAGAACCAGAACGTGGGGAGGGCATCGCAAGATTATTGTCGTGAACAAGCAACGGCCCCTTTTTGCGAATACCGATGGGTATCACAACGCTTGCACCATTAATAAGAGGTATCTTCGCCGCTGACGTACTCTCAATAGAATATTTCAATCAGGAACGAGAAACAGTTATATGCGGAAAGCGTCCCCCTCGCATCGCTTTTGGCACGCAGCGAACGTACTCCAGCCAGTTTTCAGTTGCTGTACGTAGCACTCGAGCCAGCAGCCGGTATTTTTCACGATGGATAAACACCCCATAACCCTAACACGCAGACGCCAGCCAACACACATCGGCACTACATCGGCAGCCGGCACCATATACTCCGCACAAGGCCATACCGATGAATCCCATAGGTGCCAAGCGATATCGCAAGCACTATCATAGCGGACAGCCGGCACTACCCAATCCGCCGACCCACACGTGTTCTCTTATCCCGTGCACAGCACGCATCCATGTCATACCGGCGCGCTGCTAAACGCCGCGAAAACCGTGTAACATAAAGTAATACCAGGTACATAGTAATACATGGTAATACATAGTACTACGTACTACGGGGGGCCAGAGTAAATAGGACCTACGGTACTTGCAAAAACCTACATACTTACCTATTTTTACCAACAATACTTGGTCCTATTTACCATGGCCCCCCGTAATAGTAATCAGAACCCACGATGTACCCGAAAAAGCATGTGCAGAGGCAATATTGCCGGCCCCTCTATCGTTCCGGCTGAGTAGTGCCGGTGGTGCCCACTATAGTGCCTATCTCTCAAGTCGTTAGAGGCAGATGGGATCTACCAGTCTGGCAGTGTGCGGAGTATATAGTGCCGGTTGCCGCTATAGTGCCGGTGTTGTTGGCTGGCGCATATCATACCGGCACTATGGAGGGACCGGCACTACTGTACTGGTATACCCGTATATTTACTCAACCATGGTTGGTTGTGAGTGCTATGTTCCCCCGTCAGGATTCGAGGCGTGCTCATAAGCTAGTGACAAGATCGATTCCAACAACATATCAGACCCCTCGTGATAAAAAAGACACCTCAAGTTGAGAAACCGCAGGGGGGGGGGCGGGGGGGGGGGGCAGCACAGCGCGACAGACTCTTGAAAGCGATGAATCGTGTATAGCGCGGGTCCAGACGAACGCGTCAGCCCAATGTAAAAAAAACACCTTCCTTCCCGAGAACCGGCGCCACCCTCACCAATGAAACAAAAAGAAAACACACACACACATCGTCACCTCCCAACAAACGAAAACGCCAAGTACAGAACTACTGGAGCCCTTCGCCCGCACCACCGCCTCACCAGAAAAATGACAAAACAAACAAACAAAAACCCAATCGAGCCAATCCCATGTCGGAGGAGGCTGGCGTCGAGACTTCGGCAGCGCCAGTTGGGATGGGAGTTGGCTCTGGTTTACGGATGCGAGCACAGGGTTGTTGTACAATTGAGCGCCACCCCCAATAGACGTGACTCGGAAAACGTGTACTGCTAGTAATTGGTTTGCTCTCACCCATCGTAGCCGAACGTCTCCACGGTGTAGAACGCCACCCCGTACTTTCGGCACAACGTCGACACTCTGCGGCGCTGTGCTGGTAGCTCGGCGCTGAGAACAACCACCCTGCCAGACGGCGAGAGGGGGACAGAAAAGAAACACGCGCGTACATGTAAGACAGCCATCCGTGTCACATGCCTGCAACTGCAACTGCTACTGCTACTGCTACTGCTGCTGCTACTGCTACTGCTACTGCTACTGCTACTGCTACTGCTACTGCTGCTGCTGCTGCTGCTACTGCTACTGCTACTGGTACTACTACTGCTACTGCTACTGCTACTGCTACTGCTACTGCTACTGCTACTGCTACTGCTGCTGCTACTGCTACTGCTACTGCTACTGCTACTGCTACTGCTACTGCTACTGCTACTGCTACTGCTACTGCTACTGCTGCTGCTGCTGCTGCTGCTGCTGCTGCTACTGCTACTGCTACTGCTACTGCTACTACTACTGCTACTGCTACTGCTACTGCTGCTGCTACTGCTACTGCTACTGCTACTGCTACTGCTACTGCTACTGCTACTGCTACTGCTACTGCTACTGCTACTGCTACTGCTACTGCTACTGCTACTGCTACTGCTACTGCTGCTGCTACTGCTGCTGCTACTGCTACTGAGCTGCAACATAAAATTCAACTTCAACATGAACTTCAACTGCAAATTCAAGTTCAAATTCAACTGATTTTTCAACTTGAACTGAATATTCTAATTGGACGGAATATTCAACTTGAACTTCAAGTACAAATTAAATTTCAACTGGAACCACAACTACCGTTGCAACTTAAAATTTAACATCAAATGAACCTTCAACTGAAATTTGTACGGCAACTTCAACTTCAACTTCAACTTGACCTGCAGCTGGAACCGCATCTGCACCTGCAGCTTCAACTACATGCAACTGCAACAGCAACTGCAGAATACGGCGGTGCAGGTATTGATTTTGACGCTCGCTGCCTAGACCGGATGGCAGCAAGGCATTTCGAAAAACACTTTCTCTTGACGCTAGCTACCTGGACTAGATGGTGGCAAGTCATTTCGAAAAAACGCCTGTGCGGTCGTCTACTGACTGCGCTGTTGTTGGCATGTGCCCTCGAGCATAGCCAAGTAGAGTAAACCCGTGGAAGGCAGCGGCATTTTCGCGGAAAGGCCCTGTCTGGTCCACGGCGCGAGCGCCTGGACATTCGCTGCCTTTCAGGTAAAACTCCCCCGCCAGAGTCTGAGATGCCAAGGGCAAAGCAACCTATAACTGCAGAAATTCTCTCATAGAGCGCTCGCCCCGACACTTGTTTTCCCTCACGCAACACACCCGAACAGTCACACAGTTACACATCTCGGACAACAAGATCATCTACATATAGATCATCTGCAGATAGGTCATCTACAGATATATATCACCTACATGTACATAATCTAGATATTAACCTGCCGCTATGAGATGTGCAGAATCTGTACGTGGGACAGATCCAAACCCAGGAAACATGTCCTATAGACCATGCAGGGTGCGCACGGCTCGGCAACACGAGAATTAGATCACGCAGATCCTACAGATCAGGAACAGATCATATATCTGCCCTGAAAGGTTCAGATCGTCAGGTAGGAATGATCTGCAGATGATCTCTCTTGAGGTGTGCACATGTACTGTCTTAACCCTTCTAGAACCGCAGTCCCGTTTTGGGGACAAACCACTCAAACTTCAAGTAGTTTGTCCCCAAAACGGGACTGCGGTTCTAAAGGGGTTAAGCGGCCGTTTAACCCTCTTAGGACCCCAGTCCCGTTTTGGGGACAAACTACTTATAATTAGAGTGAATTGTCCCCACATATGGGAGTGCGGTGCTAAAGGGGTTAAGCCACACCGGTGGCACCCGGCGTATGCACGGCGTCTACGAGTATCTGATTGCCTCAACCTCTTCAGCGCCGGCTTTCCGTTTTTAGGACGGATGACTTGAAATTAGAGTCGGACATTTGTTGGTTGACAGCGCGGTTCTGAAAGGAATTACTACGGGGAAACCCTAGTAAATAGGACCTACGCTACACACAAAACCCTATATATTTCCCTATTTATATTGACAGTATTCGGTCCTATTTACTATGGTCCCCCGTAATAGGTGCCCCCAATGCTACCGTACCTCGGTTGGTTGTGTGGCGCTACCCACTGGCCTACTTGTCTCCTTCAATCGTTTAGGGTTGCAGTCTCGCTTTGGGGACAAAACCACTCAAATTTTACGTAGTTTGTCCCCAACATGGGGCTGCAGCACAACAATGGTTGAGGCTCTTCGCTCCATTCCTCGAGGACGCTCGCTTCAAGGCGGGTAGTATTTTCATCATCCTGGTATCGTTGGAGGGCGAATCAACCTCCAACCAAGCGCGTGGAAGCGAAATCAACCCTCTCCCGGCCTGCGCAGGTGCAACTTCTAGTGTCAATGTGTCGCATTACCCACCCCCGACAGTAACCCGCCGCTCGAACCTACCTCCGGAACACATGAAGCCAAACCGCAGCCCTTCCCCGGTACAGGTGTGCACGCACGCCGAGCACCACAGGAGCATGGTCGAGCGGCTATCCGCGCTCACCAGGGGGACCTCCCGGGTACATCCCCGGGTTTCCTATATATGTGGATGTGGGTTTTTGGGGAATATAACGGATATTTGTTTGCTCAACAGCTTTTGCTGTAGATCATCCGGGCACACAGCGCAGCAGCACGTTGTCTCTGTTTTGTGTGTTGTGTTCCCCTTGCCGAGCACAGCGGCACACGCTGTCTCCATTGTTGATTCTGTGTTCTCCTGCCGAGACGCGCCTACTGCTGTGGGGGCATGACGGTGTTCATCATATCTCACCGGAAGTCCTCGAAGAAGTCATCCGGCAACTCCTCCAATGGCCTGGTCTCGCTCGACACACTCACCAGGCGGTTCAGCTCCTTGGCGCTACGAGCGCAAGCTTCGGCACGCTTCCAAAAAGCAGCATATTGGAGTTGCACGGGGGAGGGCGGGGGCGGAGGGGGGGGGCGTACGCACTAGTTGCATGCCTTAGTTTGGCCATTGACCTCGCTTCCCTCTTGAGAAGGAGCAAGGGGTGGGGGGGGGGGGGGGGGTGTACTCGGGGGGGGTACTCATGTCTTGCATGGCCGCACTCGAATGACCATAGACCATCGCATCCCTGCAATGCCGGGTCGGAGCTCGCCGGGTCCTCACCGACCAGGCAGACATTGATTGCTAGCACCAAGCGCGAAGCGTAACGTGAGGTGTTCGGCGAGTCGCACGAACGGTGAGCTGCAGTTTACTGAGAACCGCCTGAGAGGCGGAACCGCCTGTGAGGCGGGCCTTCTTAAATATGTATGGCAGCATCCAATTTATGGAGAGAGGGGGGTTGCCCTAGGCATTTCGCAACCTCGACAACTCGATTCTGGGTCACGAGCAGGTAATACTTCACATCAGAGTTACTGGAGCCTGCCCTGTGACCACCAACTCCCTTTCTTTGGCGAGCGAGTCAACTTTAACCCTCTCCGTTCAGGCTGCAGTCCCGTTTTGGGGACAAAGCACTCAAATTCCAAGTAGCTTGTCCCCCAAACGGGACTGCCGTCCTAGAAGTACAACATCCGAAATGAAACGTAGGAACCACGAACAATAACAGGCGGGACTTCCTTCACATAAATAGGTGAACATATTGCCCGGCAGCAGAACGCCAAAACGTACTGATTGGTTAGCAGGGATAGCCTAATCGCCGCATCACACTAATGCATCACACTATCACACTAGGGTGATAATATAACACTATATCACACTATCCCTCCTACCCAAAACAACACCCAATGTGGGCGTCTCCGCTGTGTGGTGTGGCGCCCATCCAAGCGTTTCTTTCACCCCGGCTGCACGCTCGCGAATGCCGCTGCCCGACCGACAAAAAGCCCCTCCAGGGCAATTGGAAAAAAAAAAATATATATATATATATACGCCCTCACGTTTTGGCCCACGTCTTCGCCCGTGAGCAAGAAATTGGCGCCGATGTCCCTCTCCTCTACAAGCCCTTCATCGCGCAGAGTAGCGCTCACGCCGGCCAAAAGTAGGTTCTTGCACCCTTCCGCGGTGACCTGTTGGGCGGCAGCGGGTTGTGCCGCGGGCGCGCGGTATAATATATAACAAGCCGCCCTCCGAGGTCAGGGACACCCCATCGCTCTGGGGACAAATGCAGCGCGTAAAACTCGTGCATACCCCGTACAACGCGCAAAAAACGTCTCCGTCTAATTTTGGCTCCCGTCTCGAAAAGGATGCATGGTCAAAAATGGAAAAATCACTGAAGCAAGCAACAAATGAGTACCCCCCCCCCCCCCCCCCCCCCGCGCGCGCGCGCTTGGTGCAAGCAATGCCTGCCTGGTCGGTGAAAACCCAACATGCCCCGTCCCGGCATTGTAGGGAAGCGAGGGTCTATGGCCATACGACTATGGACATGCATGGGATCGAGTACACGCTTCCCCCCCCCCTCAAGCTGCAAGCAGGCACACAAGGAAATAAATATGAATCAAAGCCATGGGCGATCGAGACTGCTATCGCTGCTGCTGCTGCAGCTGCCGCCGCCGCCGCGGAAGCTGCGAAAGCGGCGGCGAAACGACCATGTCTATTCGGAGATATGTAATACCGGGTATTGGATAAGAGGCTGCGTGCACGGCCCGACCCGGTCCGCCGAGAGAGCCCAAACTACGAAAATACAGACAGCAGTATCGTAACAATCCCAACCAGTAGGAAACCCAATACGAAAAACGCCACTCTCTTTCATACCAGGTATGGCACGCGCTGGTACGAGTACAAGCGCTGCCCTCCTGGGACAAGCCTGAGGCAAGCCTAAGGCAGGCCTAAGGCAAGCCTAAGGCAAGCCTAAGGCAGGCCTAAGGCAAGCCTAAGGCAAGGTGAACATATCGTTGCCCGCTGAACCAAAAGAAAAACAGCAGCACCTGACGAACGGCGTCGCGCGCAGAAATTCCGTGACGCTTAGGGTCGTTCTTAACGCACAAACACATTGATCGTGTCAGCAACAACCAAAACGCGCCATTTGCATGAATCGCATTTTTTGGTGTCACGAATCACTTTTGTGACAAAGTTCAACACTTTTTTCCCCAGAAAAAAACAAGAAAAATGGATGCCAAATTCGTGAGAAAACGGAAAAAAAGGTGACGAATTTGAAAACGAAAACATGACATAACGCCTACCAGGTACATTTGGAAATGTCACGAGTCGTCATTTCTTTAGTCACGACTCGCCCGCAATACGTATCGCTCGTACTGAAAAAAGCCACGAATCGTGATCTGTGACCTTTCGTTTCGTTCGTTAAGAACGACCCCGAAGTTCACAAGGGTTCTCGATGCGACGCCATCGTTAACCCCTTAAGAACCGTAGTCCCGTTTCGGGGACAAACTACTTGAAATTTGAGTGGTTTGTCCCCAAAACGGGACTGCGGTTCCAAAAGGGTTAAGTGCTGCTGTTACTACTATAATGTGGTTGTTTTCTTAGATGGCAATGCTTTGTTCGCCTTGCCTCAGGCTGTACCCGTAGGACGGCATCTCTTCTACCACGATGTTACTGGGGGGGCTAATGTCGTAAGAATCAGCACCCCCTTATGGACCCTAAACACCATGTATCCCCCTGCATTTACACGCCACGTTTGGCTCTGAATACTACTGTTGTAGGCTCCCCTGCTCCCCTGAAATACCATCAGTGCGCAAGTGCGTGCCGTCACGAATCGCGATTTTTTGCGCTACACAAGAATGACCCCTTTGCTCACCCCATTGATGCCTGAGAAGAGCACCCGCGAGCCGCTCATGCGTTGCTGCGCCTCCACTCCCCACAGGCGAATCTGGCGGTCGTACTGCTCTGACTCGTCTTCGTTGATGTACTGTGCTTCGACGCGGGAGGGGAGGGGCGGGCAGCATGTGGAGCTTAGCGAATACCTGGTGTTCGATAAAATGGTTGTCGTACACTCCGTGAGACAAAGAGGACGCCGTAGTCCGAAACATTGGTTGATGAGCCATTGGGGTTACAGGGTTAGGGTGAGGGGTACCCAGTGTCTGCCAACCATTGCCTCGAATAAGTGGTAAGCTACTTTTAATGCTGCTGCCGTACCCTCTACGGTCACGAGGGAGGAAAAATTACACTGGTTGACAGGACAGGAAGAAATGTCTTTGTCTTGTACCACATATCGTCCTCTGGGTGACGACAGACAGCAGTAGCGTCTCAACCAACGCTCCACAATCGTGAGGATCTCTAGAGTAGAGCTATCTACGAGTCCAGCAGCACGTCCGCTATGGATGATGGCTTCTGACAAGGGGTTCCCACAAGAACAAGATCCACTTTCTTCGTAAATACTTGGCTCTACAGCATCGCCGCTGTGAAGATGTGATACCAGGTAGCTTTCAAGGACGGTGTCTACGAGAACAGCTCAACACCCATTCGCAACTCTCGAACAGATCAGATAGATCGTTCTCACCTGATGATCTATACCTTCCAGGGCAAACGTTTTCCTGCTCTGTATCATCACGATCATGCTTCCGGGTGGGAGCCGTACATCCTGCGTGGTCTATATGAGTGTAACATGTTTCCTGCTTCCTGGGTTGGATATGTTGCTACGTGTACAGATCCTGCTCAAGATATCATAACGGCAGGCTAGGATCTACGTAGATTATTTATCTGTAGATCATATATCTGTAGATCATCTATCTGTAGGTGATTTATCTGTACATCGTCCATCCGTTCGACTTGTGAAATCATGACTTCGTAGCTCTACAAACAGCATCACCGCCTTGCAGTTGTCTCGCCATTGCCACCAAGTGCGTAGTGGGAATGTTACGTGGTATCGGAAGCATTGGGTCTGCATCAGATGCGTCCGACTACGAGGTCTGGTATTCGCCGCGAGTCAGGACGCCACGCTCCGACCGTCTCCGTGATCGCACCGGGCGGGTGGGGAGGAAGAATGAATAGAGCCTACGTACATACCAGAGGATATTAATGTGCCTATGTTGGCAACCATGCGTGACGCGCGTTTCATAGGTGTGCTGCTACCGACTGCTGCATTGCGTGGCGTTTCATTGGTGCCCTGCTACCGACCGCGGCATCGCGTGCCGTTTCATTGGTGTATTGCTACCGACCGCCGCATTGCGCGGCGTTTTATCGTTGTGCTGCTACCGACCGCTGCATTGCGTGGTGCTTCATTGGTGCAATGCTACCGACCGCACTGCTACCGACCGCACTGCTACCGATCGCACTGCTACCGACCGCTGCATGCTTCTCGTGATATTAGCGCTTTTCATTGCACGCGCGGGGAGAGGAGAGAGAATCTCCTGCCGAGGGACGAAAAGGGTTGTAGAACTCAGGGTTCCGGCAATACTAGTAACGCTCGGTCTTGATATTAATGTATAAACGCTCCATCTATTTCCGGCCAAATAGTATATGTTTGGGTGAAGTGGCAAGTGCAACACCAGTCATACCACCAACATGCTGACCACTGTCTGTTCCGCTCTTCGTATTCACCCCGGTGGTGTCAAGTTACCACACACCCTCGTACTGCATGCCGAGTCTAGAGCGTGCCCGCACGACAAGTTCAATCACACCACGCTCCCCCCCGCCCCCTTGGTTACGGGCTCTCGCGGGCGGTGTGCTTCATCACCGGGTGAACGTTGGATACCACGTTTCCTACTGCTGTACGTAAAGCATCCACCGTTAGTGATAAATCTTAATAAAAGGTCAGATAGTTAATGCCAGGTATTCATCACGGTGGCGTGTTGTCAACCAGTCCAGTGCTATTGGCTTTGATTGCGCCACATGTTGAAGTTGGCATTACTTCATGGCATAGCTCCATATTATATGAACCAAACAGCACTGTGTCATGTTACACATCCTCTGTACGAGTAGTCTGCCGTATTGACTCCAGCAGAAACTCAGGGTTGTCGGTCGTGCGTCGTCAAAAACACCCCAACCGAAAAAAAAAAAAAAAGTGGAAAATGGTAAAAGGAAAAAGTACCGGTGCAAAAGTTGAAAATTAGATGGACCTCGGATAGATCATCGATTTGTATTTGATGATCTACGCTGTGCACATTCTAGATATTTCAGGGCAGATACTGTAGGTTCGTGATCTGTATGATCTACTATTAATATTTAGTAGCTCATGTTTGTGTGTTCTTTACATGAAACCGTTACTTCTACCCGTCGACATCCAGCACAACCAGCCTCCGTGCCGATTCTTCAATCCCAGATCTGCTGATAGATGCTCGTAAAAAAGGTCTGTGGTCACAAAAATAACGCCACGGAGATATTATAGCATACTAATAGTAGTACAATGTGACGCAGTAAGTAGAGTAGACAACGCAGTGTTTCCGGGTGGTAGCCGTATAACCTGCATGATTTGCATATTACTATTATGGGGGATCATATTAAACAGGACCCATGGTGAATACAAAAAACTATACTGGTACGTATATTTCGCTATTTATACTAACAATGTTTGGTCCTATTTCCTATGGCCCCCCGTAATATAGAGTTTCCTGGGTTGGATCATTAGCCGTCACATGAAAAAAAAAAAAAAAAAAAAAAAAACATGTGGATGTGGGGGGAAAAAAGTGAAAAAAAAAATGAAAAAATGTCCTCTCCGTGCGCGCGAGGATTCAAATTCTCTCCGCAGAACCAACTTATACTATGTACCAGTATAATACATCAAGCACGAGCGAAAATTCAAAATGGCTCTCGAGTGCGGCGCGAGCAGCACATTGCGCCAATACTGAATCCAGGGGCAAGCGCATAGGTGGGATGTGGCTCGTGCCCATCAAAAGCGGTGTGGCATGTTGACGGCTTTGGACGCCCTTGGAAATGTCAGGCCTTGCACAACAACGGCCTTCCTGAGCTTGCCACATGGTGGACCCAGGGGTGGTTACCTCCCAGCGAGGGAGACTGCGTGCTGCGTACACAACAGCAGTACTGATTTGGTTGCTTTAGACTTTCGTCAGGTGGGGCTAGCAGGAGAGGGTGCGGCTGCGCTGGATCGTTTTCGCGCGCTACTCTGACGACGGAGCAGCAAAGATGTTATTACCCTTGGGGGCTAGATCGAGACAAATGTCCAAAGAGGGCATCCAACTCCAGGGACGCTGAGGCATAGGCCTGCACAGCCACGAAGATGTCCTGCAGTCGTGCTGCCTGGAGTCAAAACGACGATTTGAGCATGATTTCATGACGACCACTGTCCGATCCCTTCACCTATCTTCCCAAAGGTGGCGCACCTGATCGTCACCATTGGCTACACTGCTTCCCAGAGGTCCGTGCTGGGGGTCATTTTCCGTTGCCATCGTCTGTGCGTAGGTCTCGTAGGTCTGGGATCTTCGGGCTCGAGCAGGTTATCAAGGTAGGCAACGTGGGGTTTTCACAAATTGCACAGGCGTGTTAATTCCGGGGGAATATGGGATTGGTTCGTTCGTGAGCTCGTGTTCTGCGGCCTGCGGTCGCGGGCAGAAAGCTTCTCGTAGGCAGGGAAAAGGACTGCTCTGCCATGTCGGACAGCATCAGGTCTAAGATCCAGGAGCTGGAGAATGAGGTGACGACGTCAAAGTTGCGAGCTCTTCCGATTTCCTCGATTTAAACCACACGTGAAACGCACATGGAGTGCAGCCTTTCACTCTGCATATATCAGCGTTGCAGACACCTTCAATGCTCGTACAGTACGAGTACTCCGTTCGGGTATATCGCGGCACTTAGGGCACCCGGACAGCTGGAATACGAGCTATAGGCTAGAGACCAATCTGCGTGGGTCGGTCGTGCCGTCGGCTCGACGCCATGTTTCGAGAGTGTTCCTCCCACTCGCGTGTTTATCCCACATCTCTTTTGTAAATTGCACACTTTGCTGCTGGGCGAAGATGATGCAAGCTCTCGACTTGCTTCGAGGTGCCCCAAGTAGTACATGCATGCTGCCACTGCTGGTTGCTGCTCCATAACAGCTCCCCTTCATAGAACCGCTAAATAGACCCACTTCACAGCTGCAGTAATCGCAGGTGCTGCATCGCTCAGCTCGAGCTTCAGGCCGGTAGTCCCCGAGGCCTTTGACCAAAGGTGGCCTGTTTTCATGAGTAAAACCATTGGACTTTCGGTCTGAACACTGCCATCTCTTTCCGTACCAAGCTTGTCTTGTGGTGTGCTGCTTTCGCCCGCGGGAGATGGTACCGGTATCAATGGGCGGGTTGGACGGCGGTGCTCCTAGGGAAGGGGGGCGAGGGTTAGCAGTCCACGGGGTACCTGAGGGCGAAAGGGACTGAATCCCGCCAGTCCCGAGGGTAGGAGAAAAGCTGAAGGAACTGGTACCAGGAGTACTGATACTCTGACGATGTTTGCCGAAGTACGGCAGCAGTGCTCTACTCAGTGCCACTACGAACTCCCATACGATTGGGCATGTCGTGTTCAAGTATCAAGCCAAAGCAGTCGAGGTATACGCAGTAGTTAGCTCTAGACCCCATTCGCACTTCTGAGTCTCGTATCGTATTACCCCCCCCCACCACCATGATATGGAGTACACCACCCCCCGTTTTGCGAAAAACACGCCACCACGACTATGAAACCTGTCCCGCTATATAGCATAGCAGTATAGTGGTAGCAGCGCAAGCTCCGTGGCAATCGCGTCCAGGAGTGTTCACGGCTTGGGCCTAGCTTCGACGGAATGGTTGACGGCAGGTCACACTATTACACTACTCGGATAGACAGATCATCTACAGATCATTCCCAGTTAATTGTCTAGATCTTTGGAGGAAGATCCATTCCCGATTATTTATGATCTAGATCATGTTGCCGGGTAGGACCCTTATAATCTTCGCAATTTAGGGCCATGTCTCCTTGGTTAGATATGTACTATGCGCAGATAGATCATGCACGACCTCTCACAACGGCAGGTGAAGAACTAGATCATCTGCTGCAGATCATGATCTATCTGCAGATCATCTATCTGTCCGAGGGGTGCACGATTGATATCATACTTCCTCGTCACTTCTTCATTCCGATTTTTTTCCCAGCTGCCCGGAGTTGAGGTAATTGGTTAACAGGTATTGGAGTTGGGGCCCAAAGTCCAAGTAGGGTGTTTTTCGAGCGAATGGGAGTTTCTAGTTTCTACGCCGCTATTACGGGGGACCGTAGTTAACAGGACCTATGGTATACATAAAAAACTATATGTTTAACCATTTTTACTAACAATATTTGGTCCTGTTAACTATGGCCCCCCGTTATAGCAACTATCTGGAGGCTCTTTTTTCGAATTGGCTGAAGCAACCTTTTTCGGACTGTTAAGACCGCAGTCCCGTTTTGGGACAAAATAGGTGGAATTTGAGTGGCTTGTCCCCCTAAACGGGGCTGCAGACTTTTCGACCGAATCCGGCACTTGAATTTTGTAGGAACGAAACGACCACCAACGCACACAAGTTGCCGGCAGCTATCCTATACGAGTATTTTCACCAACCTGTCGAAGCCGGACCAAGGTCTTTTCATCCGAATGGATGGCAGCGACCTTGGGTCAACGGGCTACCTGCCGGTAGTTTATCTCAAACAAGTCGGCTATTGGAGTTACACACCGGTAATTGCCGCTAAACCGGGGGTGCATTTGGACCATCCCCGGAGGTCTGACTATTCCAAATCTCGGGAGGGGGTTCCAATATGCATAAATTACCGGTATGTTTTTTCCAGGAGATGGGAGACACAAATGGTTACGATATGTATTTGAGTTACTTACCGCCGAAGTGTGTCCCCGATAATTACCTAATACCGGTATACCGATATCTGCCGTCTCTGATGCAGCCCTCCTCGTATCCGCCTTCGCCTCGCTCGTCCCGCTCTTTTTTTCCTCTCTCATCTTTTGTGCTTTCCTGCCCGTTTCTGCGGCTTTCTGGTGGGAAAAAAAAACGCTTGTCCGCTGGGTCGGGCGGGCGCTATTGGTGTTAACAGTACAGCAAGACTCAGAAAAACAAGGCCACGAGCCAGCACCTCGGGCTTATCAAGGCCAAGCTGGCCAAGCTCAAGAGGTGCGTTGCGTGTGAAACAAGGAATGCCTTGTTTTGTTGCGCCTTTTGGGGTCTTAACAGCGAAAAAATCCCAAAGCGAATGCCGGTTACTGGTTACCGCTTACGGCACCGGCCACGCGAAGCAGCCTCGGCGCTGCCGGGGGGGGGGGGGGGGGGGGCGGGGGGGGGGGGGGGGGGGGGGGGGGGCGTGTACTCATTATCATGCATGGCCGTAGTCGTATGACCATAGGCCCCCGCATCCCTACAATGCCGGGACGGAGCACGTCAGGTTTTCACCGACCAGGCAGACATTGCTTGCACCAAGCGCGAAGCGCCGTGATGCGAGTCGCATGAAGGGTGAGCTGCATCGTACTAACAACCGCTTGTGAGACGGACTTGCATATGGATGACAGCTTCGATGAGCTAATTTGATTTCCGGTCACTAGGCACTGGCTGACTCAGTCAATAGCTATTATACTGTCGTCAAGTCAACCAGTATTCTATTAATAGTAGATTGCAGCAGTTTACTGCCTCTCCTCTCTACCCTCTCCTCCCGGAAGGCAATTAGTGGATTTCCGTGCTGCTACAGCAAAAAGAAAAATACTTGGCCTGCAGTACGAGAAACCGAAAATTCAAGCGCCTGGAACCACATTTTCAAACTTGAGCAACGGGGTCCGCCCCGAAGGAGGACACGAAAAGTGCTGCCGATTTGACACGCTCACGGGAGTACACCAAGGATCTCATATCTGCGCTGCCGTAGAAATTGGCTCGATGGGAACGTTCGGAGCCAGAGCAGCAAAACGAAATGTCCTCAGGAACAAAACTCGGGCAGGCGTGGTTCCAGTGTCTTGGTTGTCGGGATGTTGGCAAATATCAGCTTTTTTTTGTGGGCAGTGCAACACAGGCGCCAACCCCAACCCGCATGCCCACCCCTACGCTAACCCCCCCCCCCCCTCCAGAAACATGCCCACCTCTACGCTAGACATGCCCACCCCCACCCCGCCCCCGCTGTTACGTTACCATTCAAGGGAGCTTCTCGAGGCTGATTCTGGCGGCAGGGGAGGGGGCGGAGGTGGAGGACGGGGTTTCGACGTGAGCAAGGCCGGCGACACGCGGGTGGGGTTCGTGGGTTTCCCCTCTGTTGGGAAGTCTACGCTGCTGACGAAGCTCACGGGGACGCACAGCGAGGCCGCCGATTATGAGGCAAGTATGTAGTGCGGGGAGATACACGCGAGCTTTTTTAGCTAGAGCTTCCGCAAGAGGTTCAGCAAGAGCTTTAACAAGAGCTTCTATTAATAGAGCTTTAGCAAGAGCTTTAGCACGCGCTTCAAGCAAGAGATGTAGAGCGAGTGCTATATCATGTGGCGTAATGATGAACCCAGGGTGCAGCTCGGGAATCGCGGACATGAGCGAAGACAAGCCTGTCTTGAGCCTTTTTAACGCTGGACCCACGTTTTTGATACACGAGTAGCATGGAACTAGTGTGGTACAACCTTTTGCAGTATTTTTATTTCGGGGGAACCTACTAGTAGCAATCAGAACCAAATTTGGTTTCTAAACATGCAGGCACATGTGGCTCGTGGGTCCACTTTTGGGTTCCGATTATGTACCCCCCCCCCGTGTTTTTTAGATGTGAAGAACGCGGCAACAGGTGGAGTGGGTCGAATTTAGGTCGCAAGTAGGTGGTGTAAAGTGGCGAGCCACTGGAACCACACCGTGTAGATTTGAGCGGAGGAGGAGGGGGGGGGGGAAGAGGGGGGAGGGGAAGCTTTCCGTTCCTCTGTTCCACGGCAAAGTGTACGTACATGTTTCAAGGGCTCATGCTTTTAGTATCACGGTGAGACATAGTAATGAAGACCAAATATGCTTATTACGGGGGGTCATAGTTAACAGGACCAAATATTGTTAGTAAAAATGGTTAAACATATATGTTTTTTTGTGTAACATAGGTCCTGTTAACTATGGTCCCCCGTAATAATACCAATACTGAATACCTATATGTAGGTTGTTGTGTACATGATGGGTCCTAATATTAATAGAGTACCAGGTATACCACTCTGTATGGAACTACTGTGCCGTTTGGGCCTTCATGTGAGTGCCCGGTAACAATCAGGAAACCTGACCCAGACTGGATTCTTCGACCGGATGCGTTATGCGCTGTAACTTGAATCAGTACATGGACTCACTCGCGACTCCCGAATTTCTTACAGTGTTCCGGTAGTTATCGTTTTCATATGTGCGCGCACGAGGACTAAATGTTTTTTTTTAACGGTATAGGTGTCTTGTACTGTGTACGCATCCCCCCCCCCCCTCACTCCCATCGCGTGCCTTCCTTCTCTCCCCCCTTCCCTCCCTCCCTCCCTACCACTACAACCCCCCTTCCCCCCTCTCCAACTCTCTCCCTCCGGCTCGAATGCTCACGGTGTGCACTCCACCATCACCACCACCACCACCGCCACCACCACAACAGTTCACAACGCTTACGGCCGTCCCGGGAACATTGAACTACAGAGGGGCCAAAATACAGATGCTGGATTTGCCGGGTATTATCGAGGGCGCCAAAGACGGAAAGGGTCGGGGACGACAGGTAAACATCCCCTCCTCAGACATACCGCTCTGCAGAAATAAATAATTGGATTTGACGGGGAATATCGAGGGCGCCAAGGACAGGAAGGGTCGGGGACGACGGGTAAATATCCCCTTCTCAGGCATGCCCATATTGTCGAAATTAGGCCACTGTATTTGCCGGGTATTGTCGAGGGCTCCAAGAACAGGAAGGGTAGGGGACGACAGGTGAACATCCCCTCCTCAGACATGCCGCATTGCAGGAAATAGACACGTGGATTTTGCCGGGGGAATATCGAGGGTGCCAAGGACGTAAAAGGTACGCGGGGATGACGGGTGGTGTTCCCCCCCCCTCAGAGATGCCGCATTGAAGAAAATAGACCGCCTTCCACTACCGTCACACGAAGCGCAAATATGACCATATCGAGCTCGTCGGCCGTTGTTACCGTAACGTTCTGTACAGTGTAGGATATGAGATCTTCTTCTCCCTGTGTGTGTGTGTTTTTTTCCTCGTGAAACTGCTGTTGTTTTTATATTTACCCGTCAAAGATAGATCCACCACACAGTACGCTAAAAAAAAAGGCCACTCGCTCGCTGATTTTCATTTTTTATTGGCGTATCATTGGGGGGGGGGGACTGATATCATACAAGTTGTACGAACCATACCCACAAGCTGTATGATAGACGAAACAGGCAAAGCGAGTGTGTGCATCGATCAAACCGCCCCCCTTATCCCCCGTCCCCTGTCACACAGTAACGCTTCCGACGCCGCTGTCTTCGGACGGACCTGTGATTCGCAGGTTATCTCCACGGCGCGAACGTGCAACATGCTGCTAATTTGTTTGGACGTCATGAAGGTACGACTGTACGAGCTACGCGCGCCGTCCCCCCACCCCACCCCTTACTGCCCACCCCCCTACCTCGCCACCACCCCCGCCCCCGAGTTAATTTTTGTTATTTTTTTTTATTTTCGATTCGCTTTTTTAATCGTTTCTTTTTTCTTTTCTTTTTCTCAATTTCAAGGCATGCTAGAATGTGTATGACGTGCCTGTCGTACCCAGTTTTGATAACATGGCATTGCATTGTCTGCTCTGCTTGCCGCATTACAAATGGGGTATGTAGTTCATGTGTCGTAGTTTTTGTGACCATTGGGCCTGGATCTCTCTGGGATTGAGGTATCGGCACAGACACTGGTTGTGCTGGATGTCGACAGGTAGGTAGAATAAACGGTTCAATGTGAAGAACACACGCAGCGCTCCCCACCCCACTGTCACGGGGGGGCCATATTAAATAGGACCTATGGTACAGACAAAAACCTACCAGGTATATGTTTACCTATTTTCACTAACATTATTTGGTCCTATTTACTATGATCCCCCGTAAATACCACACACCCGCCCCCACCCCCAACTCCTTACCCGCCCACCCCCACCCGACCCGCCGTGCAGGCTACCTGCAGGCTCTGAGGTAGTAGTCGTATGATAATGGTCTGGGGAGGGTGCACCGGTATAGCTGTGTACAGTAGTTTTGTTACTGGTAGTGTTTCGGTGAGAAAGTAATGTGTGTCTGCTGGTTTTTGCTCGTCGGTCTGCTTTCTGGCAGCTGCTTGTGTTTTTGGCTCCGATAATGTCAGCGATCTTGTACCAGGTGATAGGACGGGATATTTGCTAACTTGTTTCAGTACATGCGAAGGCATCCCGACGTGGCTAAATGAATGGTCAGCTTGGCTGAGAGGTACGGTCGTGTGCCTCCTCTGTCGTCGGTGTGTAGTCTCGACGCGATCAGCCAGGCCATCGTTTATAGGGGTTTCCTTGAATATGGGGGGATGTGGTGCGGCAGAGACAAACGAAAAGAGATGGAGAGAGAGAGAGAGAGCTGCGTAGATTCCGACCGCACCCATACATGTACATACTACCCACGTTTTGCACACTTTTGAAAATCATATTGTGGACGGGGTTTTTTTCCTTTCTGCGTTTTTTGCCTAGCGCCCGAGCGCTCGTATGACTCTCCAAAAGTGTTGACACTAATAGCCCCTCTGGGACGACGATTTAGCGACCGGAATGATGGTTGGTAACTTTGGTGTTATTAAAATAACAGTATGTAGTGGTAGGACATACCAATCACCTGTTTTTTGTTTTGTTTCGTTTCTTTATTCCCCTGTAGTGTTTGCCTCCTCGGTACTCGTTAGCAGCTGCGAGGTACCTGGTATAGTGCTAACAACATAGTCGGGTACTTCTAGTCGAAGATCGCCTTTTTGTTGTAGAGAGATGGTGGATGTATATATAATCTGTGCTGGGGTATCATGTTGCGCCCCATGCCGTACGGCCTCCTTGCATTGCATCTCCAACTCGGACATCACCAACCTGTTGCCATCCCCCCAATCACAATCACGGCAAAGTGGTCGTTGCTGCAGTCGTCACTTTTTTTGTGTCATCGATTTTTTTCCTTGAAGGCAAAAGTCCCCAGAGGGTTGTTGAGAGGATCGGGACATGCCGCTGCTATTGTTGTCCGAAATGAGCATGTTGCGGTCGGTTCCTGGCCCGTTGCTTCAAAACGTGCTTGCGTTCTCTGGTCCGTTTTTTTCGTTCGTTTCATCGGTTGCTATCTCTTTTCGCGCCGTGCTCCCACCGCTCAGAGCATGACGCACAAGAAGGTCATCGAGAAGGAGCTCGACGGATTCGGGATCCGGCTCAACCAGACGCCGCCCGACATCATTTTTCGGAAGAAGGATAAGGGCGGGCTTAACTACCAGGAAATCGTACCTCAGGTGAAAAAAGACCCCCATTTTTTTAAGTTTTTTTTCCAAGCGAAGCGAGTTGTTAATTTATGCCACTGCCCGAAATATGTTATTCTCAGGGCTGTTCACAGATCGCGTTAAATCTCGCGGGTCGGGTCTGGTCGGGTCTAAATCGGTCACAACACGTCTTCGTCGTCTATTTGCCCCCCCGCGTGCCGAGCGGATAGATGGTGCACAACATCAGCGTCAACACCAACAACCATCACCAGCACTGCCGCAACTCGCAAACCAATAGCAACACGTTTTTTTTTTATATATATATTTTGTTTCCCTTCCGCCCCGTCCGCGCGCTGAGCAGTCTGAGCTGTCTCACGACACGGTTCAGTCGGTGCTGCGAGAGTACCGGTTGCACAGCTGCGACGTGGTCCTGCGGGAGGACTGCACCATCGACCAGTTCATCGATGTCGTCGAGGGGAACCGGAAGTACATGCCTGCCCTTTACGTAATGAACAAGATCGATCAGGTACGTGGGCGGGGTCGGGCAGAGATGTGTCGGGTGATGGTATGTTAATAGTTTTGGCCCTTTTAGAACTCCAGTCCCGTTTTTGGGACACATCACTCAAATCCCAAGCCATTTGTCCCCAATTGTCCCCAAAACGAGACTGCGGTCCTGAAAGGGTAAAGGCTCAAGGCACTCTTTTATGACTGCAGTCCCCTTCCGGGGACAAACGAGTGGGGATTAGGGTCGGATGTGTACAGTGCAGTACTACACCAGGCAGGGTTCACCGCCTCCTTATATATTTTTTACCGGTTGCAGTGTCGGGGGTTTCCTTGACGCGGGTGCCCGTCCTTGACAAGGGGCTAGGAGGCCGTGAACCGACACATTGTACGATGGTTGTGATGAGCGTGCGTAGGGAGTTCCTTAAGAGTTGGCGGGCTGTAGAGATCAAGAATGCCGTGAACGGATATATTTTGGCGAAGGCGTAGGTTGGCGGTCTTTTAGAGTAGTTTTGCCGCGCTAAGGCCTCTTTGGAGATACATGGTAGTATACTAGACTCAATGTAGGGAGTTCCTTGAATGGCTGTGCGTCCGTCAAGAGGCAAGAATACCGTCAACGGACATATTTGCAAACCTGTCGGTTGAAGGTACTTTTTTCTCCCTTCAAGACCTCCTGAGAAATAGTATATATTAGTTTTTGTGTGGGGAGCTCCTTGAAGGGTTGTGCGTCCGCCAATGGGGCCAAGAGTCCGTCAACGGATATATTTGCAACAATGTCGGTTGACTATCTAGTGTTTGCCCCGTCAAGGGATCTTTAGAGATCATATACTATTTTTGTTGTAATGAGTTTCTCGACGGCTATGCCGTCCGTCAAAGAGCAAGAACTCCGCCAACCGACATATTTGGCGGTGAGGGGTTCACATAGGCGTGTCTAATTTTCCAGAGGGATGAATGGAATCAGTTTAGTCATTCATAGATACAGTTGAACCCTAAAAAAGGTGAAGCCCAGCTTGAGTAAAGCACCGAGACAGATACACCTTGACCGTTTCGGCCTACAAAAAGTACGATGGAGCGTTGGCCAATGAGAGACGGGAGAAGTAAGGATGTTCAGGTTTCTAGAGATAAAAGGGGTTCGGTTGAGCCATTTACAGATACACTTGAAGCCAGAAATAGGTGAAGCCCAACTTGAGTAGCCCCTCAAGACAGGTAGTAAATCTTGGGGGGTTTTTAGCCAACAAGAGGTTCGGTGGAGCGTTGGCTAATGAGAGAGAAGCGTGTCCAGGCTCCAAAGATGATGAGGGAGGGCGCTGAGGCGGGCAGATGCGCTTCGAAGGGGAGAGAGGGGAACGGGTGTGGAGCGGGGAGGGGGGGGGACGGAGTGAACAGAAAACCGATGAGATTTTAGGAGAAGAAATATAGCATGGGTATGATCAGGAAGGGGTGAGGCATTGGAGAAGCCCTGGGTGCAAACACAGACAGATGGCAAATGCGGGAAGGGGTGCAGCAAGGTGGGGTTAAGCTTTGTCGCTTCGCCGACGCTCGAAGAGCGAGCCAACCGGGTCAACCCTCCAAAAGCCTCAAAAATGAATTGTTGTAGGTTCTAAGTTTTTTCGTAGGTAGCTTGGCCCGGAAGCGTGTGTTGCTGCCAGCATCGCCTGAAGAGGGTGTGGTTAGTGTCGTCGGTTTCGAATTACACCCCACGTTTTGGGGGGGAAATTACTTGGACTTAGTGTTGGGTTTATCTTTTGCAGTATATAGCAAGAGTGTTAGCCGCGGCTACATCCGCTCTTTCGGAAAAGAGTGACACACAACCGCCGTCACCCCTGTACCAACCGCCGTTACCCTTCTTCTCGCCATCCCTCCCTCCCTCCACCCCTCTCTCTGTCTCTCCCTCCCTCCCTCTCTCTCTGTCCCTCCCTCCCTCCCTCCCTCCCTCTCTCTGTACCTCCCTGCCTCTCTCTCTGTACCTCCCTCCCTCCCTCTCTGTACCTCCCTCCCTCCCTTTCTGTCCCTCCCTCCCCCCCTCCCCCCCTCCCCTTCTCTCTCCCTCCATCCATCCCTCCATCCATCCACCCCTTCCTCCATCCACCCCTTCCTCCCTCCACCCCTCCATCCCTCCCTCCATCCATCCCTCCTTTCCTCTCGTCCCCAGGTAACGATCGAGGAGCTGGATATCATATGCCAGATTCCCCACCACGTGGTGGTTTCTGCTGCCCACGGCTGGAACATCGATGAGGTGAGGGCGCGCTCGCTCCTCCTGTATATACATACGCCGTGGTGTTGACCGGGGGCGGTGATCGCTTTGTTCGAGCCCCCGGGTATTATTTGATGTATACCTCGTATAAAGTCCTCTCAAGTCGAGCTGCTGGGACAGCGGACAGCGATCGATCGAACGAGCTCCCTCAAGCCGTCCCCGTCCCGTGTTGTCGCGCCGATTTTTTTTTTCTCTCATGCCCTGTCTCTCTCGCTGTGTCTCCCTCCCTCACTGTACAAGCACGGTCTTCCATTAACCCTCTTATTACGGGGGGCCATAGTTAACAGGACCTATGGTATACATAAAAAGTTCTATGTTTAACAATTTTACTGACAATATTTGGTCCTGTTAACTATGCCCCCCCGTAATAGGGGACCCCAGTCCCGTTTTGGGGACAGACTACTTACAATTAGAGTGTTTTGTCCCCACATATGGGAGTGCGGTGCTAAAGGGGTTAAGACAACGTTCATTTTATTTTCGCCACTTTCTAACCTTGGCAGTCTCGCCATATCTCTGTTTGTGTGCCGTTCGCTTTTCGGTGCCTGCGCAGCTTCTTGAGAAGGTGTGGGATTACTGCAACATGATCCGCATCTACACGAAGCCGAAGGGGCAAATACCGGACTACAACGAGCCCGTCATCCTGCACGACACCAACCCTTCCCTCGAGCAGTTCTGCAACCGGATACACAAGGCGCGTATGATACATACGAACCTACTCCCGTACTTTTTTCCCCACAGAAAAAAAAGCAAAGCTCGTGGTACAGCTATATACTGGTATACGGTAAGAGACTGCGCCTATTTTTGGCCATGAGGCCCCTGACTTCAAGAGCTCTGTATATACATCATCCTAAAAGCTAGCTCTAGAGAAAAAAGGACGACTATTCACGCTGTGTCCGGTAGGACCCCAGGGGCGCGAGCTGTTCGTTGCTTGCGGGGGCTAGGGAGCACTTCCCGGTGGGATCAAAAGGCACGGGCTTCGACCTGACCCAACCCCGATAACCCTATCCCTGGTACCAAACCAGTCACAAAATGACAAAAAGGGGGCGAGAAACGCGGCTGTGCCGCTTTCGCTTTTTTTTTGTCATGTTCCGAACCTGCGGACCCCGGTTTCTTTCCCATTCACCACATTAGTGACTGGCCAAAATTCCCCGAAAATTCCGGGAAACTTCCTCATGACTAAAATGTGAACCTACTGCTGGGAGAAGGGATGTGCAACGCGATGAAGCAATCCCATGGCCTAGGTGTACGTTGGTAATCCCGCCATTTGTATTCGAACGATGTTGATGTTCCCCAGCTACACAAGGGGTCCCGTCAAGCAGGATACTTGGCGATTTTGCTGACGACGTACACCTCTTGATTCACGCCTCCCCCCCCCCCGCCCTCACCTCCGTCCCGTTTTATATCTCCCACCTCCCCACTTCTCGCGGTGTGATTGATATGTGGTGACGTCGCGGTGTGCAGGATATTTTGCCGCACTTCAAGTACGCGTGGGTCTGCCCCCCCCCCCCCTCACCTCCGTCCCGTTTTATATCTCCCACCTCCCCACTTCTCGCGGTGTGATTGATATGTGGTGACGTCCCGGTGTGCAGGATATTTTGCCGCACTTCAAGTACGCGTGGGTCTGGGGTTCAAGCGTGAAACACCAGCCGATGAAGACTGGCAAGGACCACCGCCTCAACGACGAAGACGTCGTACAGATCGTGAAGAAGCTCTAACCCTAACCCACCCTTCACCCAGTAACACGCGACAAAACTGATGAAAAAAAAAACACACACACACACCTTGGGACGAAATTTGCGAGCTGAGTATTTGTCCAAACTCAGGAGCGGGAAAGACAAAGAATAGGGTGGTTTGTTTGCTTGCTTGCTTGCTTGCTTGCTTGCTTGCTTGCTTGCTTGCTTGCTTGCTTGCTTGCTTGCTTGCTTGCTTGCTTGCTTGCTTGCTTGCTTGCTTGCTTGCTTGCTTGCTTGCTTGCTTGCTTGCTTGCTTGCTTGCTTGCTTGCTTGCTTGCTTGCTTGCTTGCTTGCTTGCTTGCTTGCTTGCTTTACTGGGGGGCTCGTGCGCTTGTGGGTTTGTTTGCTGGGTGCTGTTCGTTGTTGTTGGCGCTTTTTGTTTCTGTTTTTGGGAACGACGGATGCGTAGACGAGCGGCGGGTCTGTGTCCTCTTTGGTTGAAGTTGCTGTTGAAGTTGCTCTTGAAGTTAAACTTAGCTCGATATCCCCCTGCACTGGGGGCAGGACAAACAGTAGTGTTCGCCAATAGCGTCTCTCTACAGATCGCGCCGTATCAGTCAATGCTCGGTGGTCGCCACGGCGCTTGGCCTACTCCCCCACGTAGTCTGTCCTCAAATACCAGGTACCAGGTATTAGCTTTTTGTGTAGCCTGTTTTGCGACCACGAGCTGAAGATCATGGGAATTTCAGTAGCTAATTAATGTGATAACATTATCATCATCAGCGTCAAAGGTCGTGGGCGGCGATAATTTATTTTATGCCTATTGTGCCTCCTCCGCGGTGGTAGTTGTGGCTGGTACTATTACGGGGGACCATAGTTAATAGGACCAAATATTGTTGGTAAAAATCGTTAAACATACTGGTTTTTATGAATGCCATAGGTCCTATTAACTATGGTCCCCCGTAATACTGCTATTATTGTGGCAGTGTTTGGGCAAACTTCCCGACATGGTGGCCCGTGTTTTTTTTTTATTCGTAGTGTAGGGTTCGGTAGCATCTATCGACGTGTTTTTTTTTTTTCATGCCTCTCCCGTATTTTTCATCACAGGAAGCAGCACGAAGCCTTCTTGTTGAGCCCTGACCATACGCAGATTATGACACGATGTTTGGACTACTCACTACAGCTGTACCTGATGGCGGACGAGCAGCGTTGTTCTTGCTCGAAGCGTCGTTAGCGGGACTGCGAGTTCGCTGGACTTAACGACTACAGCAGGTTATTGCAGTAGTTGGGCGAAGAAGTCTGAGAAAGCTTCCTCCAAACTATAGTGAAAAAAACAATTTCTCTGGTAATTGGCACCAATGCAAGTACAGTAGAACTATAACCAACTGTTACTTACATCCAGCCAATTAATTATCAAACCGATCGGCGACGTAGAGTCCGGTATGCGGGTAATACACGTACTCTTTTTTCAAGGTGTTCGCCTCAAAATGACTCATACAGTAGTAGTAATAGTAGTTGTACCAAAAAAATGTAGTAAAACTAGTCACTACTCAATACTACGAACTGCGTCGAAAAAAGCCTCGTTTTTTTTCCGGGCCTGCGGCGAAGAAATGTACCCCCCAAAACAGTCGCCTGCGCCGCAAAAAGCTTGTGCATGTTATGCTTGATTTCGCGACAGATTTTCCGCTCGCGCAACAGCGCAACACCTGATTGGGCCCTACCTCATGCAAATAACAATAGTAATCGCTCGAGCAAGAACTTGTTATGGTTGGTATTACTCGTACTACTGTAGTAGTACCACTCTGTTTCTGTGTGTCCGGATGAAATGCCTGTTGTAGTACAGCAGATAGATATTGTTCGTAAATCACGCAAACAGATCATCGACAACAAAAACAAATACGTGTGGGTTCTACGTATCTGTATAATAGAGGTTTCTTCTGCCGCCCAGCGGCATGGCTCCACGGCATCTTTATGGTCAGTTTAATAGATGACACATACATATTAATAGTAGCACAGGAACAGCAGTAGTACAGGTACAACAGTCAGTATTAGTAGTGGTTCCTGCAAACAGCACAGCAAGCAACCGATATAAGCACAGGAAAGCACCGAAAAAAAGCAACAACAACAAAAACATCTGGCGGTTTCATGTGTTGTACATAAACTATTCATTTTCATACCAGTTCTACTGCACTACAACAGTAATAGGTGCCGTTTCGACATCATTTATTTCGCCGCCTGGCAGAACAGAAGGAGACTTGTCCGCTTGTCCGGTCGATGCCGTTCGAGGTACACAGCAGTTGTCATATTAATAGTACGAGTTATAAGTACCTGGTATTAAATGGTCGGCATTATCGATACAATTACACTGATATTAATAGTGGTGATACTCGTACATAGTGCAAGTAGGTGCTGTGGTACGTGTATGCCCACATGCATGCCCAGTATCTTCAATATACCTTCGCCTTTCATTCAAATTGAGATTGCACCGCTTCCTGGTGTACCAGGTACTACTGCTCTACCAGAATGTATTATTATTAGCAATCGCGTGCTGCCTGCGTGCGATGCACGCACTCTAGATAGAGTATTTACGCGTCCGGCATGCCAGACAAAGCAGCAGCAGGACCTGGCGTCTCAGCTACAACAGCGACGGTAAAAAAGACGAAGTCGGTGGCCGCGCCTGCAGCACCACGAGCAGCGCCAGCACCAGCAGCGCCAGCACCAGCACCAGCTGCTGACACGCCAAGCTTGCCTCTAGCAACGTCATCGCGAGCAACAGCTGAGGTAGTAGGGCCACATATTGCGTCTAGTACGAAGGTGCGGAGCGGGGGGGCAAAATCGGGCTGCTATTAATACTACTCGCACGCATGGCTGACCTTGTACACGGTACGTAGCCACGATGCGTGCAGTATGGTCACGACGAACGAACGAACGCGGGTCATTGGCGACTACTGGTATACTACTGCAGTTCAGTTGACTATAATTATGCAAGCTGAAGTGAGGTAACACGCTCACATTGTAGGTACGAGTACAGACTACAGACGCATGAATGGGTCTTTGGTGACTATTACATATTGTTAGTAAAAATAGGCAAATACATACCAGGTACCTGGTAGGTTTTTGTGTATACCGTAGGTCCTACCAGGTATTAACTATGGTCCCCCCGTAATATTACTAAGTACTACTACTGTTGTGCAGTTGTACTGTAGGCTAAATGAATGTACGTAGAGAAAACATACTGACGTCAGCGTGAGGCGACGAGGCGACGAGGCGACGAGGGAAGAACGGGCTGAAGTTTTCTCGCCGTAAAAACGTAAACGCTCGAACCGTAGTACGGAGGGGGGGGGAGGGGAGCACGTATGTGACCCCGGATCTGAGTTACGACCACACACAGCGGTATGCCTGGTACGTGCGTAGGAGGGAGAGAGAAGAGAAGGGCGAAGACAATAAATGACATTAAAAAAAAACAATAAAACATTGTTCACTGTCGTCTACGCACGAGAACATCATAGGTCATAGGAGCACGAGAAGAAACATGACGTCATCAAGTTCGCAGCTTCCGCTACCCACATAAATAGGCAGACACTCTCATGCCGCACCACGCGCAACACACTGTATAGGCCAACTACTGTGTGCAACGGAGCTGGCCTTCTGTGGTGTATGGCATCGCGGAATGTGCTGAAGTAATGTACAGTTGCGGTCACAAGCACGAAGCCTTCGCCCAGCACACGAACGCCTCCGACCAGCACGCGAACGCCTCCGACCAGCATGCGAACACCTCCGACCAGCACGCGAACGCCTCCGACCAGCAGCACGCGAACACCTCCGACCAGCACGCGAACGCTTCCGACCAGCACGCGAACGGATCGTTGGCGACCGTTGGTAAAAATGCCGACGAATATCACCCGCTCATACCCGCCCTGTTCTCACGATCTATAGTAACACGAGAGTACAATAACTCACCTGGGGGAAAAGCTCGTAGCTTTCGCGACCCACATATGGCCCCGGGCACTCCTTCCGCGTCATGCGCAGCCCAAACTGAGCGCATGGCTGGCCAAATATTGTGTCGTGTGGCGTTGTGCACTGCAGTTGCAGTATATAGGGCCACGCAGCCTTGTCGTCCGGCACGGAACGGATCGTTGGCAACGGCTGACAGTAAGCCGAATGAAGCGGATAAGACGCTCAAGATTACAGAGATCGTACTTGCGAATGATTCTGTGAGTACGTAGAGGAAGCATACCATCGAGGTTGAAGCGTCCGCCAACCACACAGTGTAAACATCTGCTGCAGAAAGGGCCTTGGGTTATCAATGGTTGGCGTTAGGTCGGCGATTTTTTATGCTTTGAATGATTCCACGCAACATGCAGATCATCGGTCCCGGCTTACTCCAGGATCTAGATAGTTTAGGGCAGATACATTCCTGACCTCGTATTATCCACTAATAGCTCGTAACCCTGTTGTAGCGTAGGAGCTGTATGATCTGAATGGTCTGAATGATCCGAATGATCTGGTCCATGTTGCCGGGTAGGAGCCGTAAAATCTGAAGGATCTACGCACCACATATTACCCAAATGTGTCCGTTGGCCGACTTAAGGTCGACATACTCCGACGCCAAACGAGAAACATTATGTCCGATAGTGGACTCGGGGTTGATGCTCCGACGTCGAAAGGATGTAATTATAGGTCCGTTGACCGACTCAGGGTCGACCCTCGGACGTCACACCAGCGCGAAACCGTCAAATCCCCCGGATATATATATATATGTGTGTGTCCGTTGACCGACGACCGTGGGCCTGGTCTCTTCATAGGTAACGTATGTCCGTTGACCGACTCAGGGTCGATGCTCCGACGTCGTACGATATCAAAATATGCCCGTTGATCGACTCGGGGGCGATGCTCCGACATCGAAACGACGTCGTACAAGCGCGAAACCGTCAACTCCCCCGAGATAACAACACATCCGTTGACCAACGACAGTGGGCATGGTCGCTCGATATATTTAAGTTGTGTCCGTTGACCGACTTAGGGTCGATGCTCCGACGTCGGAACGAGATAAAAATATGCCCGTTGACCGGACTTGGGGTCGACGCTCCCGACGTTTAACCGGCACACGAAACGATCGACCCCCCCCCAGCCTCACCCTGCCCGTCCCTCGTCCCCTGTCCCCCGACCCCTGCCTCCTGTCTCCTGTCCCCTGTCCCCTCCCTCCTGGCGTTATTCGCGACCCCATCTTCGGCAGACAGTAACGGCCGCGGGAGCCCAGGTGGTGACCGTATCGGCAGGGGGGCATCACACTGTAGCCAAGGAGCCTGAGGTGGTGACAATCAAGGCCGATGCTCGGACTGCGCTCGGTGTCTCCTTCTCTAGTGGGGGGGGTGTTGTCAAGCAGGTCAGATACCGCCAGGACGGCTATCGGGTACACACCCACCGTCGTGAGGTCGTATAAAACACGTATTCCGTACTACCCTCTAGCACGCGCGATCGATTTATCACTACAGTAGTAGTAGTATTGGCATCACGCGCAACTTGCAAAAGTGAATTTCCGAGGGAAATCCTCGATGTCACCGCTGGATATACGTTTTTATTTTATTTCTTGGATTGCCTGCGATGGGCGCCGTCTAAAAACACCGCGCGCGTACTGCGGTGAACACCGTCTGAGGCACCGTCTAAAACTTGTTTGTTTTCGCGAAAACGGCCTCAGGCAATACAGGTACGCTCGAGTAGATCTGCTAAGGGTAACGGCATACGTACTTCGTATTCCATAACGTTGTGACCCTCATACTTCGTATACAATTCGACGCTGGCCGACGAGAGGGGAAAAAAAAGGGCGGAAGTCTTTTGGCGGTTAGAAGGCAAGGCACGCGCTGTGTGGGTGGGGGGAGGTCGCCCGCTATGCACCATACATGAGAAGAGCGAAAATGATGAAATGGGATGAAAAACACGAAGAGCAGAGAGAGAGGCAAAAACAAACGACGAGAATATTACCGACGATAAGAAATGAGATAAAGAGTAAAACAAGAAAAAAAAAAGAGACAAAGCAGACGACGATAATGGATCAAACGCTGGTTGGTTCCACCGCGAAGAAGAAGAAGAAGAAGAACAACAACAACAACAACAACAACAACAACAACAACAACAACAACAACAACAACAACAACAACAACAACAACAACAACAACAACAACAACAACAACAACAAAAGCTTCGTTTCTTGGTCTGCGGGTGTTGTTCGTTCGAGCCTGGGTTCACATTTCTCCCGGTTGGTTGGCTATTTCTCGCGGGCCCATGCGACATACCCGGTACATGCTTCCCTTGCGTGGCGCGTTTTTCGAAGCTACAAAGGCACACCTCCGACACAACAAAGCCTCCACCCGCGCAACGCCGTGTTTCCCGTATTGGATGAATGAAACTGTGACGACCGAACCCGAAGGTGGTGCCCAAAGGCCAGGCGGCTACCCTGGGGATCCGCGTAGGCTGGAGATTGACGGAAATTAGCGGGGGAGGGGGAGGGGGAGGGGGGGGAGAAAAAAAAGTGTCTAGACAAAAAAATGGCGTGTTTTTGGTGACGGCAACGTCGTCTTCGAAAGAAGTTCTCGAAGCCCTAGCCGCCGCTCGCAAGCGCGGCAAGCCCTACGCTTTGGGTTTCCTATCGTTGGATGCCGTCGGACCGGGAGGGGACGGGGATGACGGCGAGGGCAATGTCGGTACCATCACGGTCGGTAGTGCCTGCACTGGGACGGGGGGGGGAGGCGTTACAGAAGTAGGGGGCACGGGACCAACAACGGACAGACCCCCAGACGATGATGATGATGATGGTGTTGTTGCTGACAGCAGCAGCGCTCGGGAGAGGGGGGATAGGGTAGAAGGGAAGCACGGAGAGAAGGGAGAAGAGCAAGATGGGGATGAGGGAAAAGGGCGGAAAAGCGCGCCACTAGACCAAGCAGGCGGCCGGGCGACCGGGGAGGCGGTGGGAGATGGGAAGGGGGCGGGAGAGGTGCTGGAGCCACCACGGGAGGGGCCGGTGGAGGTACCCGTGGAGGGGAGCGGGGACGGAGAGGTGACCCTGATGTACGAGATGTACGACGAAAAATTTCCTATCCAGGTGAGTGATGCTGATGCTAACAAACACGTCGGTCACATCACGATCCCAATTCCATGGTATAGGTCTGCTGTTGAGTAATCCCACGGTAGGGGTTGCAGTTTCTGGGCCTAAGGTTTCTGACCAACTGAGTTCCTTAAGTGAGGAACTACCTGTAAGGATAAAAAAATGTTACTCCTATATTCGTTTGAGGACTAGCGCATACAAGTAAGTGCCGGTCGGGTGGCACGAAACGAATCTCTTCAAATATTGTATCGGGTGAGATATTGAGCTCCCAAGGTGAGGGGTTCAGGAACTTCTGGTGCACCCCTACTGTGGGACGGTTCTGTTACACGGAGTACACGTGCGACATAGTCTCGGAGGTAACTCGATGCTAGTCGCAGTACTGAACGAGTCTTCCGCCACGCGTACACGGTTTCTGTCTCTGGTATGATGGACAAACAACCCTACCGATTGCATTGCATACGTCAACTGCCATGCCAAAAGCTTCGTACGCCATCCTTCTTCTCTTCCCGTGCCGCCCCTACCCCCCCCCCCCTCCACCCCCTCACCCTCACATCCACCCGCCCGCTCGCCTCTCGTACAACCCCCCCCCCCCCCCCCTCCCCAACCTACCTTCTTACCCGCTACCCAGCCACCGATCCACCTACCTGTATCCCCTACTGTACCCACCTTCTCCTGCCCTCGCTCATCCACCCACCCACATATCGTCTACTCACCCACCCACCCACCCACTGATCTACCCACCCAATCACACCCACCCACCTATTCACCCACCCATCCACAAGCCCACTCACTCACCACTCCCTTCACCCATCCTCCCACCCTGCACCCCCTCCCCCCCACGCATCCACCTACCCCCCCCCCCCCCCCCACAACTTGTCTCCACGCACACGCACACGCCCCCGACTCTTACGACTACAGGTGTGCATAACATGGGCGCGGTAAGATAAGGCCGTACAACACGCGTGGCAAGATGATGTAAGATAACGCAGGCCGTGTTTATGGGATGAACTTCCAAACCGATGTTCTCTAATCTTAGGGGGGGGGGGGGTGTACTCGATAGGAGAGATGTACCCGATATCATGCATGGCCATAGTCGTATGACCATAGACCCCCTCGCTTCCCTACAATGCCGGGACGGAGCATGTCGGGTTTTCACCGACCAGGCAGGCATTGCTTGCAATAAGCGCGAAGGGCCGTGAGGTGTCCGGCGAGTCGCATGAAGGGTGAGCTGCATCCTACCAAGAAAACCGCTTGTGAGGCGGACTTGCATATGGATGACAGCTTGAATGAGTTAATACATTTTCCGGTGTAGGTATTTTCCAGAGACAGCAATGGGAGTACTATGTGACTGCCTCTTAGGTGCGTTACCTTGAACACTACGTGATACGATCAATTCCCTTGTGCGGAGTAAAGGTTCTTTACCTCGCACTAATGACCTAACTCGGCAACCAGCTGTGGGCGACCGCCAAAAAAAAACAAAAACGGTACCCCGGTTGTCTAGCTCACGTAGTGAGCGGCATGTTTTACAGTGTCGTTGCCAATCGACGCCAACCCAACCTGGAGGGGGGGGGGGGCACACTCGGCGAAAATGGTGGGGCTCGGACAAATCTCGTCATTTTTTACTCTCCCCATGATTGTCGAGAAAGTCATCTTGGAACTTCGTCCTAGGGGGTGTGTTATATTATCACACGGGTGATAGCGTCTTACGGTACACCTCCCCCACCCCCCCCGACTCTCATCACCCTCCCCCTTCCAAGCGGTTCTTAGTAGGACGCAGCTCACCCTTCATTGCGACTCGCCCAACACCTCACGCTGCTTCGCGCTTGGTGCAAGCAATCGATGTCTCGCCTGGGGTCGGATGAAAACCCGACGTGGTCCGCCCGGCGTTGTAGGGGCGCGAGGGTCTACGGTCGTGTGACTACGGCCATGCATGGCATGAGTACACCCCCTCTCCCCCTCGACCCACCTCCCCCCTGCCTCCTCTACTCCCCCTACCTATACCCACCCATCCATCACCCACCCACCTACTCACCTACCCCCTACTCCTTTCCATCACACCTACCAGGGAGGCAGCGTGACCGGCGCCTTAATCGACGAGACGTACTGTCTGACCTTCGTCATGCCCAATTGCACCCTGCACCTTGCCCCGATGAGCCCGTCGGACCGCTACGCTCGCGAGAGCGCGGGCGAGGTTGTGCGGTACCTACCAGGTGAGACCACAGCAGGTCAGACCAGATCAGATCAGATCAAATCAGATCAGATCAAGTCAGATTAGATCAAATCAGATCAGAGACGTAGATACGATCAGACCAGGTTAGATCAGAGAAATTAATCAGATCAGATCAGATCACATCAGATCAAATCAGATCAGATCAGACCAAATCAGATCAGAGACGTAGATACGATCAGATCTGGTCAGATCAGAGAAATTGATCAGATGAGATCAGATCGCATCAGATCAGATCAGATCAGATCGCATCAGATCAGATCAGATCAGATCATATCAGAGAGGTAGATACGAGCAGATCAGATCACATCAGCTCAGATCAGATAAGAGGGATGAGCCGTTTCTTGTGTTGAGCTTTTATCCCCCCGTGTCTGTTGATGGCGTGATGTATAATAAGCAGCACCGATCGATGAAGCTACTGCTTCCCGGCCAAAGTGAACGCTCCACAGCAGCAATAGGTAAAGGGTGAACACATCACACAGACAGATCATCGGTTCCTACAGTTCATAATCTAGATCTTTCAGGGCAGATGACTTATGATCTGTAAGATCTGTATGATCTGTATGATCTAGCTCATGTTGCCTGGTGAGGGCCGTTTAATCTGCATGGTCTACAGTAAGATATGATTTTGCACTTCATGCTATTGGAGTTTTAGGGGAGATATATTCCTGATCTGTATGATCTGTATGATATGTGTGATCTAGCTCATGCTGGCATGTGGGAGCCCTAAACGACGTGAATTCGCGATTCATGATATTGAAATTTCCGGGGAGATATATTCCTGATCTGTATGATCTGTATGATCTAGCTCACGCTGACGGGTCGGACCCGGAAAATATGCATGATCTATAGGACACGTTTCCTGGGCGGCATCTGTACTGCACAGATCCTGCACAACAAATCTCATAACGGCAGGTAGGATATATATGATCTATCTGTAGATCGTGACCCATCTGTCGGAGGTATGAAATGGCTAGACCTAGCGCCACTCTTCCTCTCCGCTTCTTTTGCCACTCGGCGCGTTCCATTCCGAACCCTCCTATGTGCGGTACTTGCTTGGGCTGTTCCTGGCCGCAGAGAACCCTCCCGGAACGTTCCACGGGCTGGTAGACGGCGGCACGTACTGGGTCTATGTTTCCAGAAGCGCCGAGGAGGAGGAGCGAGATCAGCAGAGGATGAAACAGGTAACGAGTAAACAATACTACACTATTAATATTGATACTGTTTGAGGTGCTGCGAAAAACGAAAGGATGGTGTTCTATATATGGTCGTTGTTTTTCTTTGGCGTTTGCCACCCGACTGTGTATTGTCAACAGCATGAGCATCAAACATTGACCGCTCAGAAATCTCCCTCGAACGAGCGGAGAAAACCAAGGGGAGCCGAAACAAAGAGGATAACCTATCGGCCCACAAGGTGGACTATTGGACAACAAAGTAGACTCTTGGCCAACAAAGTGGGCTGTTGGACTCCTAAGTAGAGCGCTGGACTGCAGTAGATTTCAACGTTAACGACTCAGAGACATCCCCCGAAAGAAACAAGTGCCGTTCTTGTCGTGGTTGTTGTCGTGGTTGTTGTCGTGGTCGTTGTCGTGGTCGTTGGTGTAGTCGCTGTTGTAAGTTGTCCGTGTCGTTGTTCTTGCTTTGATTTTTCGCAAAACCGAGACAGGATCAAAAACCTCGGGATTGGGGAAGAAGGCACACCTCGCACAGATCACCTACAGATCATTCCCGCTTCAACACCTGGACATTTCAAGGCAGATACATCATAAGTTCCCTCGATCTTGTAAGGCTCAGCCCCTGTTGCCGTGAGGGTGCGGAATCATCTGCATGGTCTATGAGTGGCACATGTTTCCTGGGTTGGATGATCTGTACTATAGACAGATCCTGCACAACATCTCACAACGGCAGAGGAGGAACAAAAATGATCTAGATCATGACTTACCTGATATATCTGTAGATGGTATATATATGATGTATCTGTAGACGATCTATAATATGTATATATCTGATATATCTCTAGACGATCTATCTGATCTATATGTACATGATCTATCTGATATGTAGAGGATTTATCTGTAGATGGTCTATCTGTAAACGATCTATCTGTCTGAGGTATGGAAGCGCGTGTCAAGGAGAAACAAAGCAAAACAAGCACAATACACAGAATTAAAGCAAACTGTAGGCCTCAGATAAGACATAAACACGAAATATATATGTGTAGATCACACGGTACATATTTCCATCGTCGTGTCTAAACGTACATATCTGGTATATCATATTTATTTGTTGTTGTCCTTCGTCGGCACCTTCCCTGCTTTTGACGCCGAATGTCACATGTTCTCTCCCCCTAGCTTCCAAGCACAGCATGCCGTATAGCTGCAGCTTGTTCGTGACAAATAAACATCACGGTACAGGAGGGAGCGGGGGGAAGGGGGGGGGGTCCGCCACTTACTTCTATGAAATCGAATCAAAACCGAACCAAACACCGAACCGAACCAAACCAAACCAAACCAAACCAAAACCAAAACAAAACAAACCGAACCGAACCGAACCAAACCAAACCAAACCAAACCAAACCAAACCAAACCAAACCAAACCAAAACCAAACCAAAACAAACCAAACCAAACCAAACCAAACCAAAACAAACCAAAACAAAACAAAACAAACCGAACCGAACCGAACCAAACCAAACCAAACCAAACCAAACCAAACCAAACAAAACCAAGCCAAGCCAAACCAAACCAAACCAAACCAAACCAAACCAAACCAACCCAAACTAAACCTAATCGATATCTCGACCCAAAAAAAACGGTAAATAATACCCACAGGTGGTGCAAGGTATGCAGGAGGACCTGCTACCCTCCGATGGAGAGGGAGGGGTGCGCTTGAACGACGGACGGGGCGGCCTCGAGAGCTGCTCCTGCGTCTACGGCAACCCTTGCGTCGACGAGTACGGCTGCAAGGACTGGCACTCGCGGTTCGCGGTGGCCAAGGCTAACGGCTGGAAGGGATTTTGAAGGAGGCGTGTGCTGCAGAAGTGTACCATACCACTCTGGGTGTCTGTCGATACAAGAAACGCTCCGTCTTCATATTAATGTGTGAACAAACCTGAAATTTACGTTACGGGGGAAAGATAGCAAACAGGACCAAATGTTGTTCGTAAAAATAGGAAAATATATAGGTTTTTGAGTGTACCATAGGTCCTATTTACTGGTATGTATGGTCCTGCGTATAATTACGGGGGGCTATATTCAACAGGACCTACGGTACGCACAAAAACCTATATATTACCTGTTTTTACCAACAATATTTGGTCCTATTTACTATGGTCCCCCGTAATAGTAGTAAAGTAAGGACCGCTGGGATTATACCAAACTACCTATACATTAATGGGCAGAGTGGTGCGGTCCTTATATTATTATATGCTGCTCTGGTCGGAACGGCAAGTAACGTTTCATATCCTTTTTCGTGTGTAAAAGTTTCCTATATTTCCGGCCGGAGGGGTATACATAATATAACCGTTCATGTACAAAGGACCTTTTTACATCGTGGGACACAGTGGTACGGTCCTTACTACATACCATTACATACCATTCTGGGCTTCATATTAGTGCCTATACGACGGACGGTCAAAACGGTAAAAACATATGGAATGTATTGTTTTTGTGTACATGCTGGGTCCTGCTTGATTTGGTCCCCCAAGGTAATAGTGACATTTTTCAACGATTTTGGGTTTAAGGGGCCCGATCAAGCCAGACAAAAAGGTTCCTGCCCAAAAATTGCGAATATCCCTTATCGCTTGTGATATTCGCTTGAAAACCTCTTCATATCCGTATATATAAATATATATATATATATATATATATATATATGTATATATACCTCACCCCCCCCAAGAAAAAAAAAACAGCTTTTTTTGAGAAAAAAGAAAGGTGCAGTCCCCTAATTAGCTGCGAGTTTACACGTACCACTCTGTACGGAAATGAAAGGACATTCTGACATGTTCATGGTTACACCAAAATTATCTCCTTACATTTCCGGAGACGAACGGTGTTCCATCGATATTTTTGTAGAGTTTCTCCGTGGTCTTGACCCGTTTAGGACCGCAGTCCCGTTCTGGGGGAAAACCGCTTGAAAAATGAGTGGTTTGTCCCCACAACGGGGACTGCGGTTCTCAAAGGAACCCCCGGCAGTCAGACATGTTTCGGGCAAAAAATGATACTCGTAAACGTGAGGGGTTGCATTTTTTGTGCAAATTGTCCGAGTATTTAGGTCTGATTGATAGCACCTTCCATGTTTCAAGTCGTCGGGTTGTTTTGCTTAAAAAACGTTTTTTCATGTATGTGGATGGTGGCAGTGGAATAAGCGCTGCATGTAGTCAGATGGCACATGGAACGAGCCTCTAGTAATGGTACAGGCTGTTACAAGTACCCCCCTCCCGAAAAAAGGTAATGCATAAATATACTGAAGGTATAGCTTCGTATACCCCTTGCCGAGAAAAAGGTACACAGGTATGATACCCCCTACTTTCTCTCATCATGAGAAAAAAAATAAGTCTCGCTTGAATCATCACTGAGGCAAGCCAAAACGCACCGTGTGTGCACTCGTTCATTTAGTATATTTCACGCCCCATAGGATGCACGTACATGCGCCATCACGATCGAGCACGATAGCTCCTAAAAAAACATCAGGAAGGAGCTGACGAGAAAAAAAAACAGAAATATTTTGACATGAAAGTCCAGACCGTCTTTAAGTCACAAGGAGGGCAGTTGGGCATGACGACGCCTCTCCGCGTGCTCCACAAAATAAACATACCAAAGGGGGTTATTAACCCTTTTAGGACCGCAGTCCCGTTTTGGGGACAAACTACTTAGAATTTGACTGGTTTGTCCCCCAAAACGAGACGGCAGTTCTGAAAGAGTTTTTTTTTTTTTAAAGTGCGCCCCCCAGCGAACAAACCAAACGCAAAATACACCAAAAAAAAAAAAAAGAGACACTGGCTGGGTCTTCTACCAACCACCCCAAGGTACAGAAGCAGCCTTTGAACCGGACCACAACAAAACCTCGAAACGTGTAGTTGAGCCGAGGAATTAACCTAACCGAGCGAATTACAATAACACCGAACGGCGCAATACCACGGCACTTGTATACTTGCCCGCGCCCCAACCCCGACCAAATGATGGCCACAGCGGCAGAGTACATCACCGCGGACGGGGGGGGGGGGGGGTGATAACCATTGTAACGACGGAGGAGGGGCTACAACCATTGTAATCAAAGGGGGAAAGGCCCTGGCGGCGGCTTACCCCCGATCGCACCACAAGGAATAAGCCGCCCACCGTTGACTTGACGCCGTGAGTGGGTCTGGACCGCGGAGGGAACCAACCAACTTTAAAGGAATGATGCGAGTTCGTTTGTCCAGAGACTCAACACTGAGAACTACCAGATACACGCGAGAGACGCATGCGTTGAAGTAGCACCGCCATGTGGAGTGCGGCGCGTGCCACATAGTCCGGAGCGATGGGCAAACTCCCAGAGCGGTTTTAGCGACTCCCGGAGCGGTCGATCGGGAACACGCGGGGCGGTCGGTTACACCCGGGACGGTCGACAACCCGCAGCAGTTGGTTTTTACAGTTTCTCAAAGCGGTTGGTGGCTCCCGGAAAAATCGGCAACCCCCGGGGGGCGGTCGGTAAATGCCGGAACGACCGATACTCCTGGAGAGTTCGGTAAGTCTTGGAGCGGTCGGTGACGCGGGAGCGGTCGGTAACCCCTTTCAGAACTGTCGGTAACTACCGGATAGTTCGGTAGCTCCCGGAACGGTAGCAAACTCCCAAAGACGTCGTCAACTCCCAGAGCGGTCTGCAACTCCCGGGTCGGTCAGTAAACACCCGGATCGGTCAGTAACTCTCAAACCGGTCGGTATCTCCAGGAGAGTTCGGTAATTCACGGAGCGGTCGAGAACTCCTGGATCATTCCGCTATTCTCAGAGCGGTCGGAAGCTTCCGGAGGTTTCGGTGAACCCCCCAGAACCTGTCGGTATCCCGCGGAGGGAGTCGGCGACCCACGGGAGCTCGGTAATTCTCGGAACTGTCGCTAACCTTTAAAGCAGTCGGTACACCCGGAGAGGTTGCTAACTCCCGGAACGGTCGCTGACTCCCAGAGAAGTCGATAACTCCCGAAAACGGTCTGCAACTCCCAGATCGGCCGGTACCCCCCGGCGTGGTCGGTAGCTGTGAAAGCGTTCGGTGACCCTTCGAGCGGTGGGTAGCTCGGCTCGTTCCGTAACTCTCGCAATGCTCAGAGCGATAGGAAATTCCGGGAGAATTCGGCAACTCCCCAGGCAGAGCAGTTTGTAACTCTCCCGGAACGGTCCCAGAGCGGTCGGTAAACCTCGGAGCGGTCGGTACCTACCCAAGCGGTCAGCAACTCCCGGAGAGTTCCGCAACTCTCGGAGAAGCCACCAACTCCCGGAATGGTCGCTCCAAGGGCGGTCGGTATCTCCCAGGGCGGTCGGGAGCCCCCACGGCGGTCGGTAGTTTCCAGGGCGGTCGGGAGCTCCAAGGGCGGTCGGTAGGCATCTTTCGAGGGGCTAAGGTAAGCTACCGGGCGGAGCAGTCGGCGACTCCCGGAGCCTCGAGAGCAGTCCCACTCGGCGCGAGAAACAACAGAAGCAACAAACACGATGACCAAAGACAACAACGACGACGTCTCGATCAAAATGCAGCGATACGTACGACAAGGCAACAAACAAGACTGTCGTCCTCCTGCGGGGGATATGGCTTGCCACAGCCGCGTGCTGCCTCTTTTTCTCCGGCACGCGGTCAATCAACCCAAACACTACTACTACGGCAACTAAAGTCCAAACACTACGTTTAAGTAGTTTCCCCCCCCAAAAAAAATGACTACACACTAGTTACACGTCGCTTCCCCCCAAAAAACATTGGGCGTAGTTCTGAGGGAGTTCAAGGAGAGACGGGAGGTATATAAATAGTATCCGCGCCCGACGCACGCTGCGATAGGACTAGTGCGAGAACACCTAGTTTTTCTGAAGCCGCCTCGCCGGAAGGGGGGTCCCGTCTCTCTATTCCTCACCCGAAAACAACTTCATACCATGAAAAACAATTTCGAGATAGAACACCACAAACAATCAATCCCATGGCCTGCCTCCTATCTATAATAAATATTAATAGAGGCGCTGTATGTAAGGAACAAGATAGTGTGCAACAAAAACGCGAAACAATAGGGGGGGGGGGGGGGGGGGGGGGTTCTCTCGGTTTAATCGTTTTAGCACCGCAGTCCCGTTTTGGGGACGAAACCACTCCATTTCTAAGTAGTTTGTCCCCAAAACGGGACTGCAGTCCTAACAGGGTTAAGGCCTTCTGCCCCCCCCCCCCCCCCAAGAAAGCGACTACAGCACAATGGTTGGTACCTTTGGTCTTATTATACTACAGTAAACCCGTCCATGTACGGGTATATAGGGTCATGTTACGGCCCGTGCTGTGCATCAACCATTGTATCACGTAGTGTGTGTTCATGGCAAGGCACCCAAGAGGCAGTTACATACTGTAGTACTCCCATCATTGCTGTCTCTGGAAGTGGCTTCGTGCACCGGAAACTAAATTGACTGGTTGAAGCTGTTATCCTTACGCAAGTCCGTCTCACAAGCGGTTCTTGGTAAAGTAGGATGCAGCTCACCCTTCATGCGACTCGCCGGACACCTCACGGCGCTTCGCGCTTCGTGCAAGCAAGCAGTGTCTGCCTGGTCGGCGAAAACTCGACATGCTCCGTCCCGGCATTGTAGGGATGGGAGGGTCTACGGTCATACGACTACGGCCATGAATAATATCGCGTATACATCTCTCCTATCGAGTACCCCCTCCCCCCCCCCCCAATCACGCAGTGGCTACAATGGTTGCTGCAACAACCATCATTTCGTCTCCCCGAATTCAGAAAATGAATATATTATTACTATTAATATTTTAACCTTGCTTCACCTGTGTCATCGAGGGCAACAACAATTTTATAAAAAACTAAAAAGAGTACGTCAGCTGTGAGGTCAACCGATCGGCAGATCGATCGATACTCAACTTTGCAAGCTGCGTGAACCGATCGCGCGTTTTCCATTATTTTCCCTAGCGATTGACTACTGGCCGGTAACTCCCCTGGATGCGCTACCAGGGCCGACGAGACGATAATACTTGTACCATTTCGTGCACTGAAACAGCAAATCGACACGCGAAGGTCGGGGTACACCACATAATCGAAAGTTGGTTTACAACACAGACGGGCACACCGACGCCATGAAAATTGTTCAACATACTCCCTGTAAATGTTGCAGCAGATCTTGACGTACCAGTACATGAGTTCGAACGTGTTTATTGGTGAGTCTCACTATCGTACATGCTTATTTTTCCCCGTCAACTCTCCCCTCTGAAGGTAAAAAGTCTCAAAAGAGGGTTATAACCCTTTTAGAACCGCAGTCCCGTTTTGGGGACAAAATACTTGGAATTTGACTGGTTTGTCCACAAATCGGGACTGCGGCTCTAAAGGGGTTAAGGAGTTCCGTCACCCCGGAAAGAATTGCCCAAAAACGAATGAGAAACCCTCTCATCATACCTTTGCACGCGTCTAGCCAGGCGGCGACCTAACGAAACATCAGGAGCACTCACTTGCCGTGGCAATGCACAACGAAGATCACACAACCCCAACCACTCCCTTATAGCACATTTTCCGAGAATAAAACTCCAAAAGAAGGGCGCGGGGGTGAGGGGGGAGGGTGGCGGGGGGTGTGTGTGCTCATTATCATCCATGGCCGTAGTCACAGAGACGACAGCGAGCGGTGGCGCTTGTTTTGAAAGATAGTCGTGAACGAGATATTCCCGTAAAGATGCATCGCTGGGGCGGTCAACACTGTATTAATGCTCGCTGTCAAAGTTCGTGAAGACTTGTAAGGAGATAAGAAAGTCAAAGTTCGAGGGAGGGTGTTAAACCTTGCGTGTTATTGGCAGGTGCTCGTGTGTTGTATGTAGTGCGACCCGCGCTTCGCCCGGGTATTACAAGTGCCGCTCACGGGTCGGGTCAAACCTCGCCACCGGACCCGATCCCGACCCGACGTGTTACACTTTCGAAACCTCCTGCCCCGACTCAACCCGACCCGTGATATGTTGTGAGACCTCCTGATCCGACCCGCGGGGAGGGTTATGACCCGCGAACAGCCGTGGGAACTACTCGTCATTACCACTGCTGCTGCAGGTTACCGGGAGCGCTGCCGTGCCGCACACGAGCACAGAAACGAAAAAACAAATACGCCGTAACCAGGAGAGCACGACAATAAAACAGAGCCATGGACGTCATGGAGGGCACTCCTCCACACTGCTCGCTACCTCCACGGCCAAAACAACCCTTCCCCTACCGCGTCCTCCTTCTCACAAGGGGTGCCTGGTCGATGCTCAAATGGTCAAATGACGAGGGCGAGCAAAAAATGAGTACGCGCCCCCCCTTCCCCCCCCCCCCGCCTTCCTCAGCCCCAGTGGTCACAAAAAGCAAGCCTCCAAAATAAACACCGATATATAGCCGGCCGGCAAACCCTCGCCCCACCCCCCTCCCCCCTCCTTTCCCGCTACTACCCCCCCCTGGTGCAAGCAGTGTCTATCTGGTTGGTGAAAAACCCGACGTGCTCCGTCCCGGCATTGTACACAGCGATGCGAAGGTTTGTTGTCGTACGGCCGCGGCCATCGGCCATGCATGGCGTGAGTACACCCCCTCCCTCCCTGTGCTCGAGTATGCTCACCGATCAGAGCACCGTTGGGAATCCTCCCCCCCCCCCCCCCCCCCCCCCCCTCTACTCGGCCTCAGCCCTAGCTAGCACCCAGCTCAAGTTGTCGTCCGGTCGACACAGCGGCCGAACCGAGAGGCGAAGAACGCGCCGAAGAAAGTTCCCAGAGGAAAAAAATCTCGAAAAAAAAATCCCCAAGAAACAAGCCAAGAAAAAAAAACAAAAAAACAAGGAAAACAAATCCCGAGAAACACCCCGGAACAAAAACCCAAAACAACCCCCCCCCCCGGGGAATCCTAGAAAAAATGTTTCCAGGATCCTCCCTCCCCCTCCCTCCCGGTCCTCGCGATTAGCAAAAAGACGGCGAGAGGCCGCGCGCCACATCCCGTGTCATTCGAGGACGAACGGTTTCGAAGGGATCCTTTGCGTCAGCATTACCGGTCTTTTTTGCTCCGCCGGGGGTCAGCTGAGCAAAAAAACAGGGCGGCGATGACGGCGGAGGCGGTGTTTTTTTTTCGGGGGGGGGGGGGGGGGGGGGGGGAGGGGTGAGAGCTGCAAAGGAAAATATGTTGGCCCAACATCGACAAAATGGTTTACACGTCGGACAGATAGATCATCTACAGACATATCATACACAGATAGATCCATCAACAGATATATCATCTACTGATACATCATCTACAGATATATCATCTAAAGATATATAATCTACAAATAGGTCATCTACAGATAGATCATCTACAGATAGATCATCCACAGATAGATCATCCACAGATATATCATCCACAGATAGATCATCTACAGACAGATCATCTAGATCCTGACCTGTCGCAAAGAGCCCTTGTGCAGGATCTGTACAGTACAGGTCCAACCCAGAAAACATGGTAATAGCTCATAGCAGATCGTATGACTCCCACCCGGCAACGTGAGCTACATCATACAGATCATACAGATCAGGGATACGTCTGCCCTGAAACATCTACAGTAGATCACGAACTGGGAACGATCTGTTAGATGATCTGTCCGAGGGGTGAAACGGTTCAAAGTTCACTCTCAATCAACCCAAAACTAACCGCTAACCCAAAACCGCCGCCTTGCAAAAAATCTCGGGAGGAACATGTAATTTTGGGAAGATAAGAGTGTGTAAGTAAGTGTCCACCATTTCGTTGAAGCTAGCCTATAATTTCATAGTCGTGAACACCACGGGAGGCGGCGCGAGGGCGGGGATGGGGGTGTACTCAAGCCATGCATGGTCGTACTCGTATACACGGCTATAGACCCTCGCATGGGGAGGGGAAAGGCGGCCAGGAAAAATGAGTGTTCAGAGCAGCAAACCCCCACCCGGCCCCCGCTCGGGGACGAAACTTTCCGAGCCCCCTGATGGTGAAAAGAGGTGTAATACAAGCGCGATATCACCCCCCACCCCCTCCCGCCACCTACTTCCCTTCCCCTACAATACACCTCCTTGGACGTGTGTGCTACGGCCGGGGCACTTGAATTTTCTGAGTATTTTCTGGTAGTTTTCTGAGAATTTTCTGAGGCTCCTGTCCTCACTGACGGAGCTCTATATACCCCCCACCCGAAAACAGATTTCGAAAAAAAAAAACTAGAAAAAAGGCAAAGCCCGACGAAGAATTTCCAAAGCCCTATACCATGTACACCGTACGTAAATCGTCAACAATATTGAAAACAAAAAACACCATTGCTATTCCAACGATATTAGATCATTAACCCTTTCAGTGCCGCACTGTCCAGAAATATGCATCCAAGTCTAATTCCAATTAATTTGCCCCCAATTCTCTCCAAAACGAGAGTGCAGTCCCAACAGTCCTAAAGGGCTTAACTCCTTTAGAACCGCAGTCCCGTTTTGGGGACAAACCAGTCAAATTTCAGGTAGTTTGTCCCCAAAACGGGACTGCGGTTCTAAAGGATTAAGGAGCCCGGTCAGTCCCAGTCACATATTTGCCTTGCAAGGCAAAAAAGTGCTGTAATACAGCAAACCCCTATCGCAGTACGCCTCCTTTCACTCTCACCTAGCTGTTCCTCCATGCCTGAATCGGCTCGATACAGGCCTACCCCAGCCGCAGCGGCGCTAGCAGATGACGACGACGCGTTATCGGAAGGGGCGGCAGCCCCGCCGCTGCCCACGGTTCCGTGGCTACGGCGGGTGGTGTTGCTTTGGGAGAAGTGGACGACTTCGGCCTTCAAAGACAGGACCATAAGCACACCGTGGGGGGGGGTGGGGAGGGGGGACGCACTCATCATCACGCATGGTCGTAGTCGGAGGAGGGGGGTGTCATCATCACCATGCGTGGCCGTAGTCGTATGACCATAGACCCTCGCATCTCTACAACGCCGGGACGGAGCAACGTCGGGTTTTCCCCGACCAGGCAGGCATCGATTGCTTGCACCACGGGCGAATCGAAACGTGAAGTGAAGGGCGAGTCGCGTGAAGGGTGAGCTGCATCCTACTGACAACCGCTTGTGAGGCGGATTTGTTTCAATGTAGATGACAGTGTCGACTTACTTGGGGGAGGGGGGGGGGGGGGGGGGGGGGGGGGGGGGGGGTTGCTAATTTCTCTCGCAGTGAGGCATTTAGCACGGTGAAAAATTGTGCCACACAAATTCCAGGTAGAATGTGTTGTCGCCAAAACAGTGCGTGTACGTAGTCTTCCATAACGGTAAGCGCTCCTACGGGGGACCATAGTTAACAGGACCTATGGTATGCACAAAAACCTATATATTTGACCATTTTTACTAACAGTATTTGGTCCTATTAACTATGGTCCCCCGTAATAGGCCAAAAGAAAAACAGCAGTGGAAAGGATACCAGTCGTACCTGTGGTACTATAAAATGTAGGCACGGGAAGATCGCACCTACCGCCCCCCCCTCCCCCCCCCCCCACGCTCACGAATGGCAGGAGCATACCCCATCCCCCCTCGCAACGCTTCCACTACCCCTCCCGTTACAATAACGCCAGGATGAAGGAAAAAACTAAGGAAAACGCGAAAACAACAAAACTAACACAACAACAACACCAACACCAACAACAACAACAACAACAACAACAACAAAAACAACAAAAAGAAGCTACAGACAAAAACTACCATGCAGAAATATTATAAAATCCAAACAAAACGACAGCTGTGAGATCGTCAGATCGAGGACTTTTGTCAAAACTCATCTTAGCAAGCTGCGTGGGACACTCCACATACCAGGAACAAAGCTATGTTTACATACTATTGAAAGGTAATACTTCGTACCAAGCATAGAAGTAATAATAGTTGCATTTTTTGGGGGGTGTTGACAACGTGAACGCTCGTAAAAAAAGACAAAACAAGCACACTCAAAACGACGAAACAGATGCACTGGCTACCTGGTCGTCTATGTCGTCTCCTTCCGCGGCCATGAGCGGCACACGGCTGTACTCGGTCGTAGCGTCCGCGGCTCCCGGGTCCTTCATCTTCCACCTCACCGCCAGCTCGTCCAACTTCCGCCGCACGTCTGTCGTCCAACATTGTGCGATGTGCTTCAGTTCTGATGTGTATGTACTACTGCTTTTTCGTTTTTGTTTTGTTTTTTGGTGTAGTAGTAGTAGTAGTAGTAGTAGTAGTAGCAGTAGCAGCAGCAGTAGTAATAGTGGTAGTAGTAGTAGTAGTAGTAGTAGTAGTAGTAGTAGTAGTATTACGGGGGACCATACCAGGTAGTTAATAGGACCTATGGTATACATAGAAACTCTATATTTAACCCTTTTCACTAACAACATTTGGTCCTACTATGGTCGCCCGTAATAGTAGTAGTAGTAGTAGTAGTAGTAGTAGTAGTAGTAGTAGTAGTAGTAATAATAGTAGTAGCGACTGACGGAACTCCTCGACTGACGGAGCTAACTGCCCGTATGCCAGTGTCTCATCACTCAACGAGGCGCGCCTTATCACTCAACAAGGCATACCGTATCCGGTAAGCCTGCATTATCCAACAGGCCAACAAGGCGTGTCTTATCACTCAATAAGGCATGCATTATCCAACAAGCCTGCCTTATCCAGTAAGCCTGCATTGCCCAATAAGGCGTGCCTTATCACTCAATAAGGCATGCATTTTCCAATAAGCCTGCCATTTCCAGTAAGCCTGCCTTTTCCAGTAAGCCTGCATTGTCCAAGCCTGCCGTATCACTCAACAAGGCATGCCTTATTATTACTACTATTCTTATTATCATTCTGCTTGCCTTCCGACAATATATATAGCATAGATGCCGTTCCAATATAAACCAAATATCCTCCCGTAAATCAGCAGTATTCCTCATACGCTTCTCTGCCAGCCGTTTCCCAATTTCCATTCCTCACACCATTTCATCTTAGCTATATATCCTAGTCCTCATCAACATTCCATCCCCAGGTCATCGGCCTTATCCGGCAAGCCTGCCTTATTCAATAAGGCGTGCCTTATCACTCAATGAGGCATGCCTTATCCAATAAGCCTGCAGTATCCAACATGGCGTGCCTTACCAATCAATAAGGCATGCCTTAAAGTTGGAATGCCGCTACGAGCAGTGTCGTACAGTACAGTAGCATCGCTGTACACCCATTTGGCTACGGGATGTTGTCGTCAAGCTTTCCTCTTTCCTCTCGAAGACAGTTTCTGGGTGAGAGAGTGTAAAACACTGTCTCGACGGAGGAAGGGCCCCCACAACAAATTCGGTGCAACCTAACCGTAGAGAGGCGCCTCAGAACACGTTTAAGACGTACATATATAGCAACAAACATCACCGAACCTAACCGAACCTAACCGAGTCGACTTCAACTGATTTGAACCGTACCATAACGTTACCGTGTACCGTACCGTGTACCGGACCGTACCGCTACCGTACCGTTACCGGACCGTTACCGCACCGAATGGGACGGAACCGAACGGAACCGTACCGTACCGTTACCGGACCGTTGCCGCACCGATGGGACGGAACCGAACGGAACCGAACAGAACCGTACCGTACCGTTACCGGACCGCTACTGCACCGCACGGGACGGAACCGTACCTAACGGAACGGAACCGTACCGGACGGAACGGAACCGTACCGAAAGGAACGGAACCAAACGGAACGGAACCGAACCAAACGGAACGGAACCGAACCAAACGGAACGGAGCCGAACCAAACCGGGAGACCCGACTGCGAGAACAACAGCAACAACAACAGCAACAACACAAAAAAACGCCAGCTTGTCCAGCTTTCGCCGCACGCCTGTCGTCTGTCTTCGTAAGTATCCATCGGGAAAACAACATTGCGACAAGACTATTGATACAACTCCATCAACAACGACAACGAATACACTTCTGCTTGCTTGCGTGCCTAGTACAGCGACAACAGGAGCTTCCTCGCTTTACCCTTTTCCCAGCACAAAAAAATACAAGAACCAAAGACCGAGCAAATCGTGTCTGACTCAAGATTCCATAAAAAGGCTAGGCAAACAAAAATACGGGCTTACCGTTTCCCATGGCCGTGACCTGCTCCTTGATCGTCGGACCGCCCGCGCCCCCGCCACCCCCACCCGACATCCCTGAGAAGACCAGGCAGACCAGACCAGACCAGACCACACCAAACCAGGGCAAGAGGGAGGGAGGGAGGGGGGAGGGAGGGAGGAAGGGACGGGGGGAGGGAGGGAGAGAGGGAGGGGGAGAGGGAGGCGTGGGATATGAGGGACCCGTGTCCGCGGGGTTAACTAGGTAAAACCATCCATGGTCACAACACAGGCTCCAACAGTATACCATACCCTGGTACATACGAAGTGCCTGATATGTGCGTACGACGCCCTGGAAAACCAACACCAAAAGTCTTTCCAGAACATTCCGGGTACGAAACGACTCGGGCGGCATGTAGAGCAGCATACGCGTTTTTGTGCCGGCGGCCTTGAGCTACAGTAGGACTAAGCGCTTGCACCTCTGGGCGTGTCTCCGATTCGATCACAGCCCATGCATTGCTTGGAGTACAACCACGAGAGGACAGAAGCCTGCAACATATACATGCATGCTGTCCGTTGTGCGCGCCTACAGCCCTATTACTGCCGCTGCCGCTGCCGCTGCCGCTGCTTTTGCTGCTGCTGCTACTGCTGCTGCTACTACTGCTGCTGCTGCTACTGCTGCTGCCGTTGCTTTTGCTGCTGCTGCTACTGCCGCTGCCGCTGCTTTTGTTGCTGCTGCTACTGCTGCTGCTGCTGCACCGGTGCATCGTACGAAACAACGAGGACATTCAAGAGGAACAGCCTATACACCGGTGTAACGGTTCCGCTGTACGAAAAACGTCGACCGAGTTTTCGTACAACTACTGGTATACTTCCAAGTTTATAACTACGAGCAAGCACCGTTCAAAAACAAAAGGCCAACGATCAAAACGAACGAAAGCACGTATTAATAGTTAGTCTATACCGCATCACTGGTTCAACGCTTCTCGTCTTTGGCACGCCCCTTGCAGGCGGTCGGCTGAAAAAAGTTCAGTCAAAAGCAGACCCCACGGCAGGTGTGCTACTATTTGGCTCTCAACAACCTCTGGCCAAGCTGAGCGCCTCGAGCAAAGCTACCGCCGGCTTTATAACATTTCCACGATTATAGTTTGTTTTAGGACTTGACCCATAGCGGCGTTGGTCGGGTGGCGCGATGAAACTTCGTCGAAATCGCATTTCGTTCGTGAGATACCTTGCCCTCCTTAAGCGAGGAGCTCAGAAAATAATAAGGCACCACCCCTAAAGGGGCATAATAAGGCACCACCCCTAAAGGGGCAAAAAAAGGCGCCACACCCTAAAGGGGCATAATGAGGTACCACACCTAAAGGGTCAAAAAAAGGCACCACCCCCTAAAAGGGGCAGAATAAGGCACCACCCCTAAAGGGGCATAATAAGATACCACACCTAAAGGGTCATAATAAGGCACCACCCATAAAGGGGCAAAATAAGGCACCACACCCTAAAGGGGCAGAATAAGGCACCACCCCTAAAGGGGCAAAAAAAGGCGCCACCCCTAGAGGGGTATATTACTCGTGTATTTTGAGGCAGCCGAATCTCCGATTTTTTTTGTTTTTCGGGTCTTCCTAGGGCTCCAGCACCTTTGCGTGACCACGGGCTCCTTCGTCAGAGAGTTAATGTGAGAACAACAACAAAAACAACAATAAGGATCCACCCCTAAAGGGGCATATTAAGGTACCACACCCTAAAGGGGCAGACTAAGGCACCACCCCTAAAGGGGCATAATAAGGTACCACACCCTAAAGGGGCATAATAAAGCACCACCCCTACAGGGGCAAAATAAAGTACCACACCCTAAAGGGGCATTGCTCGTCAGTTGACTCAAATGTCGACGGCTGCCTTTCATGCTTATTTGGCAACCACCACCAGGTGCCCGGGTGCCTGCGGCACGAGGCGCACGAAACACACACTAACGAGCAGAGGGGGGAGCAAAGCGGCGCCACACATAAACTCGGGAGCGCTCACCTCTGGATGCACTGCCCCCAGAAGCGGGATGCCTTCCGAGGTGGGCCAAGTCGGGATGCGCCTGGAGCTCGCGTTGAAAGGACTGGTTCTGAAAATGTTTCGCGCCGAGAAACCGAATCGAAGGGAAAAGGAGATGCATACGCGTACATATCAACACGGAGGGGGGGGGGGGGGCGCGGGAAGGGAGAGGCGGGGGGGGGGGGACTCATGTCATGCATGGCCGTAGTCGTTTGAACCATAGACACTCGCATGCCTACAATGCTGGGACGGAGCACGTCGGGTTTTTACCGATCAGGGAGACATCGATTGCTTGCACCAAGCGCGGAGAGCCGTGAGGCGTACAGCGAGCCGCACGAAGGGTAGGCTGCATCCTACCAAGAACCGCTTGCGAGGCGAATTGTCTCGGGGGGGGGGGGGTGTATAGACCCGTGCACTCTGTATCCAGCAGTAGCAACGCAGCAGGGTAAATTGTGGACACAAAAGAGACAAGCATGCAGCCCCGTGCGCAAGGTGGCGAAAAGGTTGTTAGCCGTCTTCTGTAGTTCGTTCGACGGTGGTGATGCCTGCGGTCAGACGTCTGCCATGCAAGACACCGCCAACATCTGCGAAAACACGCAATAAGATCATGAAGTCACGACTGCGTACCAGGCATAGACGTGACGCGACACAATCAACTCCCGAACACGACCACCAACAGACAAAGCCCAATCCCAAAACAAAACACGCCAACACCGGAACAAAACACGCACGAACAAACAAGGCCCCCAAACAACCGAGACAACAACCAAACAGGCAAAACCAAACAGCAGCAGCAATTGCATCACAAACGAAAACAAATGAAAATCAAAAACAATACCTGCAAAGAAGAACTCGCGCCCTGTCGAGGCCAGGGTATATTGGTCGTCGCACCCAAAAATAGCAGACGTGGAGAACGAAGGATTGAACAAGCATGATGCGGTGTGCGGTATGTGCTGCATTGTGTTGGATACCGTATCGGAACTTTGGGTACCAAGGACAACGAAATATCGAACTTCCGATACATCGCATTAAATCTGCTTTGGCCGTCCATCCCCCCCAAGGCACCCCTGGGTTATTATTCTAAGCCGATACTGAAAGAAAAACTTCCATGTATCAAATATCGAAATCGTATCGATTACGATCTTCTCTTGATTACCGGTATCGTATCGAACTTGATTATCGTTTTTGATTATCGGTATCGTATCGAAATCGATTATCGTTTTATAGTCTCGGTATCGTATCAAAATCGAATATCGTTTTTGATTATCGGTATCGTATCGAAATCGATTATCGTTTGATAGTCTCGGTATCGTATCGGAATCGAATTTTATCGTTTTTGAATATCGGTATCGTATCGAAATCGATTATCGTTCTTCAATCGGTATCGTATCGGGATCGATTATCGCTCTCGATTATCGTATCGTATCGGATGAGAGTATGAATAAATCGAAGTCGCGTTTCGGGGAGCAGGCCCGTTTGCCTCCTCCAGTCAACTTTTTCGTCCAATTCAAACACTGCTGTCAAACACTGATATCACTTCTTAGCCCAAACGAGAAAATAGCCGCCGTTTGTTTATATCTGATACCTGGTACCAATATCAAACGGGGGGCTATACCTGGTATCTGATATCAGTATCAAATAGGGAATATATCTGATACCACCATCAAACCGGGAATACATCTGAAATCGATATCAAACGGGGAATGTATTCCCGGCTAGACTGGTGCTGGTTCATGCCTCAATTCTGCGCATAGGGTAACATCCGTCCCGTACCCGGTAAACACCCGTCCTGTACCGGGTAAACACCCGTCTCGCACCGGGTGAACACCTGTCCCGTGCCGTTCCGTCCAGGATTAACACGTAAATACCCACCCCGCACCGTACGGATAACACCCGTATCGCACCAGGCAACACCCATGCCGTACCGGGAAACACCCGTGTCATACAGGCCAACACCACTACCGTCCCGGGTGAACACGTCAACACTTCATCCCGTACAGTACCGCACCACGTTTCACCCGTCCCGTCCCGTCCCATACCGAGCACCTGCAACATCATCGCCAGTCTCGCATCCGCCGCAACTTGGGGGTCGCCCGACGTCTCCCCTCCCCCCCCGCCGGTCCATCCCGGGTGGCGCAGGAACTCCTCCGGGAGAGCCACCCTCCGTCCTCTTCGGCCGCTTGCTCCGCCCGAGTCGGTCACGTCACGCGCTGCAGGCGGTGGATTTGAATATGTCGGTAGGCCCGATAATTTCGGGAAGGTTTTCGGGGAAGGAATTCTATAGGAGCTTCGGAATACAAGGTATACCGAACACTGACACCGAACACGCATACCTAACAACGCTACCGAACACCGCTACCGAACGGAGCTACCGAACACCGCTAGCGAAGGACGATACTGAAAAAACGATAACAAACGCCCAACACGGCAACCGAACATTGACATGTACGGACCAAACGCCGATACCGAAGACCGCTACCGAAGACCTCCACCGAAAAAAAAGACACAAAAAAAACAACACCGGACATAAATATCGGATCGCACACCGATACCTACGAACAACGGAATCGAGCACCGATACCGGACGCCTGACGCACACACCGAACAGCGATATCGGGCACAGATACCGAACGAAGATACCGAACGGAAACAACGAACGCAGATACCGACCGCAGACACCGTACACAAGACACCGTACACCGAGCACCGATACCAAACCCGCGCACAGATACCGAACACAGAAACCAAAAACAGAACTCCCACCTGCCGAAACGTTTCCCGAGCCCCCCGGAGCATACATGCCCCCCCCTCCCCCCCCTCCAACACCGCCTCCTCCTCCAGCTGTGCTGCTGGTGTTAACGAAGGGGCTCGGGATGCCAACGGGCCGCGTGGGCGGCGGCGGGGCCGCGGTGGGATCGTCCCCCCACTCCCGAGACAGCTGCAGGGCTAAGGCCGCGTCGTTATCCCTGCAGGGCAAAAGTACGAGCGATACATATTACGGGGGACCATAGTTAATAGCACCAAATATTGTTAGTAAAAATAGCGAAAATATAGGTTTTTATGTATACCATAGGTTCCATAAACTATGGTCCCCCGTAATAGTACAGCACTACTTGGTACAGGAGTATTACAGAGTTTACGGCATATAATGGACCAGGCGTACACGAAACAAAAAACGACACCCAATTCCCTTTTGAGTCATAGCCAAGGGGGGGAGGGGGGGGGGAAGGGGGGACGCATTTGTTGCTTGCCTTAGTCATTTGATCATCCACCACGCATCCCTTTCAAAACGGAGCAAAGGCAAAAGAGCAAAACAACAGCAATACAGCAGTTTTACATGGTTTTAAGGCATACAATGGACCAAGGTTGCACGGAACAAACAAACAAACAAACAAAAACGACACCCCACATTTTTTTTCGAGTACCAGCCAAGAGGGGGATGGGGGGCGGGGTATACTAAAATAAGGTAAACCAAAAGTGGGAAAAAAACATGTTCCATTTCATTTCTGCCAAAAAGAAAACCCAACCGGCTCGTATCTCGAAGATGTTTTTTATTCAATTCCGACATGGTGGCGACTGTGGCCGTTTTTTCTTCTCTTTTTTTCGTGTTACCGGCGAATGGATTACATACAAGACTAGACAAGACAAGACTGGACAAGACTGGACAAGACTAAGACAAGACAAGACAAGACAAGACGAGACAAGACAAGACAAGACAAGACAAGACAAGACAAGACAAGACAAGACAAGACAAGATAAGACAAGGCAAGGCAAGGCAAAACAAGACAAGGCAAGGCAAGACTAGACAGGAGAAGACAAGACAAGACTAGACAAGACAAGACTGGACGATACTAAGACAAGACTAGACTAGATAAGGCAAGGGACAAGACAAGGCAAGACTGGACAAGACAAGACAAGACGAGACAAGAGAAGGCAAGACAAGACAAGACAAGACAAGACAGGACTAGACAAGACAATACAATACACTGATGCTAAAGCGAGCGAACGCGAGTTTCAAATTTATATTGGTACACACATAATGTTGACAAAAAATAGAATAGAGCTTGTTGCGGTGCACGACCCGACCCGTGGGATTGGATAAGGAGGTCCACAAAAACTCACGGGTCAGGTTGGGTCGGGTCAGGACGTATTCGGAATCTCACGGGTCGGAACTAGTCGGGTCGGGTCGGGTCTAGGTGAGACCCCATCCGACTCGACTCTCATTTTTTTCGAGCCGACCCGCGAACTAACCCTGAAAAATACGGGGTTCTTTTCGAGTTCTCCACGTAAAGGCCGGTCTTAACGAGGGCAAAAAAAACAAAAAAAAAACGAAATAAAACGAACAGACTTTCGTTTTTCGCAAAAAAAACAGCAGGTTGAGTCCTAACGAGAAAAAAAAACGAAAAAAAAACGAAACAAAAATAAAAGGCCGAGTCGAATTTTACGCGGTGCAATTTTTCGGAATGACTCAACCGCCACATCACGTGGTTCCCGGCGATAGCGCTCGACAGCGACGGTGGACAGACACAACTCGCACACGTAAGGCACCCCCCACAGCAGGCGGTTCTCGTGGTCCAACCCGCTCCCTACGGAGTGCTCTAGAACTTGTGTATCGGCCATCGCTGTTCGATGGCAGACGTTTGAATGTTGAGTGGAACTCATGTCGAAAAATACACCGCCACAGCCACTTCCTGATCCCCCGGTTTCTTGCGAGGGCACCCCATGGTGATTCCCTACCCATATGTGCTCGCGCCGTCAGCAGAAAAGCCGCGTGGCAGCCATATGCACTACCTCGGCCATCGTGCGCTTGCCAACCGGTCGTAGAAACTTTATCGAAACTTCATCCCAACGCGTCGAGCTCTTCCTATGTTCCTCTTCGACCCTGGGTATCCCATATTTCGTTTATTCGGCACCCATTTCGTTTTTTTTCAAGTCCTCTGGGACTAAAAAAAACGAAACGTGAAAACGGAGGTATCGGGATCTCTACTTCTAATTTTTATAATTTGACCAATAAAACTTACGTACTCTTTAGTTCTGTTTTTCGTTTTTTGATTTCGTTTTTTTTTTCGCTTATTTTGCCCTCGATAAGACCGGCCCTAAGCCTAAAAAAAAAAAACTCCGACCGATCCACGGTAAAAAAAGTCCGAAAATAAAAACACATGCAGGCCTGGTGACTCTTCACTTCAAACAATGCAAGACCTCTTCGACGCACGCAAGTTGACGACAGCGGTTACAAAACATTCTGCTGCGCAGAGTACCTATTTACGGGGGCACCATAGTGAATAGGACCTATGGTACACACTAAACCTATCTATTTACCGATCTTAACTAACAACATTTGGTCCTATTAACTATGGTGCCCCCGCACTAGCGACGGCTACTATTAATATTTAATAGTAGGCGTGAGTATATTAGAACACCAGGGTACGGTATATTTGGTACAAAGTGCGAGCCCGCGTATCGTATGATACACCAGGCACGTACCTGTGCTGGCAGCGTATACGAGGTATAGCACTACTACAGCATTAGTAGTGGTCACTCTATAGTGCCACTTGAGTAGTGCCGGCTGCCCGCTATAGCGCCTGTGAAATCGATCGGTACAGATGGGATTGACTAGTATGGCCGTGTGCGGAGTATATATTGCCGGTTGCCGCTACATATAGTGCCGGTATTGTTGCCTGGCACATGCCGGCACTATGGCGGGACCATTACTGTACCGGTCTCTAGACTGCAGAAGTGCTCATCAGGGCCCAAAAACGCCGGAGGACGTGGGGCGGCCCATGTACCACGACCATAAGACGAGGTGGGGAAAATAAAAAAAAAACAAAACACGACGAGACACTCAGACACATATACCAGGTGACATATTTTTTCGCAAAACAAACAAACATAACCTAAAAGACAAAACACAAAAATAGCCTGAAAACAAAAAACGAAATCTCGCGCCTGCCGCGAAAAAATACACACAATTACTGTTCCACTTTTTTTTGTGTTGTTGCTGCGTGCCACATTTATTTTCACCAAGCACGGCTTGAAAAATGGTGCGGCGCTCCAAAACTGATTGTGCGGCGAGTCATGATGGGCCACGCGCGTTTCTGACGAAACACGTGGGCCAGGGTAACGACTAATATACCACGTATGACATTGCTGTGGTAATAGTGCGTGTGCTCTTTTTTTAGCCCTAGAGGGGAGTGGTACCAACAATAAAGGGTGCACACCTTGTACAGACTAGATAGATCATTCCCACTTTATGATCTTGATCTTGATCTGTATGATCTAGCTCATGTTGCCGGGTGGGCCGTGTAATTTGCATGGTCTACAGCAAGACATGCTTTCTGGATTGAATCTGTACTGTACAGATTTTCTGGATTGAATCTGTACTGTACAGATCCTGCACAACCTCTCAGAACGGCAGGTGATGGAACTGGTGATCTACTCAAGTAGATAGATAGATCACGATCTGTCTGTCCGAAATATCAAAGGATGTGCCGCGGGTTCGATTTTTCCTCACGTACGAGTAGCTACTATTCCTATGCGAGCGTGCGCGCTGGAGAAATAATAATGGGCAGATGTTCGTGTGCCGGCTGGCGTAAATCCACCCATTCAGGCGAACTTCCTCAGAAGTGCCCGAATAAAATGACGCTGTTCTAATGAGATTAAGGTTTGGTCACGAAACTGTCGTAAGGGATTTTTTCCCGACGGGTGAGACTATTTTCGACCTTGGCTAACGGCGGCCGCAACCCCAACCCGGAACTCTTAACTAATCCTGTAACCCTCGCCCTAACGAGAGGCCTGCTTGGTGGGCGTGCTAGCTGGTCATCGTGCTCGGAAAGGTTCTATTCGCTGTTCGGGCACATCTAACATGCAAGAAAATTGCCTGGACGGGCAGATGTACGCGAGATCCTCGTGCGCTCCTTCATACTAGTAAGTGGCGAAGGGAGGGAGGGAGGGAGTGAGGGCCCCGGAAAGCGATGTTGGAAGTAGCGCAACCGATCCGAGCCCGTAAAGTACGTAACATTGGTGACGATACCACAGAGCGGAGAAAAATCGACAACCTACTATTACGGGGGACCATAGTTAATAAGACCAAATACTGTTGGTAATAATGGTTAAATATAAAGGTTTTTATGTATACCATAGGTCCTATTAACTATGGTCCCCCGTAATAATAACAGCCATGAACACAACGAAACAGATGAATACTTCGGTACAAAATAAGCACGGCAACAAACCTCAGGAATGACACGCAAAAATACGAGCCTAAAAGAGATGTTGACCACCGGCAGTAACTTTGATACCGGCATACCGGCATACCCTGGTAGCTCATATCAGTACATCTTCAATACCGCCATGTGCATAATACACACCTCGGTAGCTCATACCAGTACTATTGCAATACAATGTCTCTAGGTATTCAGGCACCAGGTGCAGCAGTGTACCAGTATCACCCATCTTTCCCATCTCACGTTCCAGCTGCAAACTCGCCGCCGCCACCCCCGCCACCGCCGCCGCCGCCGCCGCCGCCGCCGCCGCCACCACTTCCTCCGCTCTCCCCTGAAGTATCTCTTGGGTTGCCGAGCAGATGTTCCACGGTGCGTTCAACATGCCTACCGTTCGCCTGAGTGGCCCGGAGGTAGGGACAGGGAAACGGGGGCGGGGCTTGGTGGTACTCGGTTCACAGTGTCCCAATGTCAGGTGGAGGGAGGAGGCGCGCAGTAGAGCGGGGGGCGTTCTCGTTAGCAGGGTTTTTCGGGTCGGGTCGGGTCGGGTCAACAGGTGATGAAAAGTTCACGGCCCGGTCGGGTCAGGTTATGATCCGCGAGAAACGGGTCACTCGCGGGTCGGGCCAACATGACCCGCGAGTTGTTTTCTGCTGACCCGCGGGTCGGACCCACGCATCCGGCCCGCGAATCCAACACTTCAAAAACATCCTGCTTTCATTCGAGAGGATTCTCTCGTACACCACTGATTTATACCCCTTTAGGTGGGAAAAAATAAAACACCGTCAACTGTATATAGCCGGCGTCCCCGGTGGCTTGGTAGGTGGTCCGCGTGCCTACAAAGATCAATTTCGTGGGTTCAAGTCTCACCGAGTGCATACTCGAAAGGACTTTTTCTTGTATAAGAAATGACTATTAATATTAATAGAGGAAAGAGCGGAAGCGTGAGGTAGCTACATTCGATGAAAATCGACGAGCAACGGGAATGCTCAAACCCTATGCGCGACACAAAAATGAAGGCACGTACCGGGGGGAAGAAGGGACAACACCTGTGACCACGGCTTGTCCAGAAGAAGACTGCTGAGGGTGAAACCTCCTACGAGTTAAGCTGGAAAGTGAAGGTCATGATCGAAAAAAATAAAAGATTCAATGTCCGCATCCATCAATACCCACCATAGAATTACTTACAGATATCTCAATCTCTGAGCGTGCTCCGTTGGTACATCCATGGCCTCTCAGAGCTCCCACTTGGAAATCGTCTCGTTTTTATTTCTTGCCGACATTTCCAGTGGTTCTTTGTTTTCTCCATTTCTCTTGGCACTTTTTTTTTTTCCCCCTTTTTTCTTCTTTCGTTTCGCGTGCGTGCGTGAACCCGGAGCACGGCACCGCGGGCGAGCCCGGCGCCGTCGCGGGTGTCAGCGGGTGCTGGGGGGTAGAGGGGGGATTGGAAGGAGCGCGATCGTCGTACTCGTGGCTAGGTGCCGTGTGTGTTTCGAGACACGAGGGAAGCATGAATGAGCTCTGTCTGGCCTCCATCTGTGGCATTGGATAGAGTATGTACGAGTCTATAAGGGTCGTTCGGGATCGCAGGATACGATTCAAGCGGTGCTTATTTTTGCGACCAAGCTGAACTTCACAGAGAGAGAGCTACGCAGTCTGAGCACCAACATTGTCGAGCTGGCGAACGAGGGCCACGGTGAGCACCGGGCTTAACGCGAGGCGAGCGATGGGGCTCACTGTAGCAGAGAGGGAGAAAGCTTTACCCGGACCGAATCGCTAGCGAGGTGGTCGCGAGAGGGGCGGGCGGCGTACGAGGCTGAGAGAGCTCTGTTGTTCGATTTTTTTCCGTTTTTGACCGGTGCAAGGTGTTCCAATCAGGCACAAAATTACTACATGAGAGGGGACGGATTTTTTTTCTTTCCGAATTTTCGGTTTCATTTTCATTGCTTTTGCGGTGCTGCTGTGCCATGCTGTGCTTTCTCTTTCGTACACGCAGCATATCAAAGGAGAAAATAAGTACCCTACCTGGGGTATGTGCGTACGTACGGCATGTGAGCGAGCGTAGCGGGCGGGACCGCCCGCAACGCGAAGCGTATGTGGCGTCCGAGCTGATTTCTCCGGGAGCATGGCGGCGGGACTCTTGGCAATATCAAGTGGCCAGTTTGCAACTACAATAACAATATATATATATTAAATCTTGGACCTCTGTCCGCTTCGCATAATGTGACGTACTTTTCCTTCCGGAGCGAGCGTAGCGGGCGGCGTAGGCCGTCCGCGGAGCGAAGCGCCTTGACCCACATATCATACCTGGTACCAGGTACACACTACAGCCAGGCCACGCAACACTCTTTGAGGTACAAAACTGAAGACACATTCATTTCTGAAGCGTCGACCCACGAGTCGGATCCGCGGGTCGAACCTGCGGGTCGAGATAAAAGGTCTCGGGGGGTGAGGTGACCCGACCTGCGACAGATCCATATCTCACGGGTGAATCGGAGTCTGGCGGGTCGAGCCGGGTCGGGTCGTGTCAGGAGGTGTGCAAAATCTCACGGGTCAGATCGGGTCGGGTCAAGATGCTTCCAAATCTCGCGGGTCGGGTCGGGTCGGGAGGTTTTAAAATCTCACGGGTCGAGTCGGGTCGGGTCAGGAGGCTGCCAAAATCTCGCGGGTCGGGTCTGGCGGGCTGACCCGACCCGAACCGACCTGACCCATGAGGTTTGACCTGACTCGCGCGAATAGCTAAATACCAGCTATCAATACTAAATAGACGCAAGATCTGTGGGCGCTTCGACACTACCAGTAGTTATTATAATGAGGTCCCATTACAATCTGGGAGAAAGGATCTTTAGGTTGGTAGGCTGTTCAGGTATTTTGGTACCTGTTGGGATCAAGGCAATGGCGAAGACCCAACCCAACCCCCGACTCTAACCGCAACCCTAACCCTAACCCCAAATCGCAACCAAAACGGGCCAAAACTGCCCACAAACGCGGCTGCGCCGCGTTTGCATCGAACCAGAAAATTCTCAATTGTGGACGACGATTCCGGAGTGCAGACCGCGCCACCCAATTTTCAAGTCAAAAACACCCCTAAAAATCCCTTTTCCCAGATTGCTAAACCTACTCTTATTAATAATAGTTAATAGAGCCGGTGTGAGTACAACAGCAGACAGTAGTGAGCAGTAGTAATGTCCAAAATCTGCAATACACTTCCAGTTTCTATTTTTAATAATAGTTAGGCATACCCTCGTAGCAGTGCAATAAAAGCAGACGTACGAACTGCTGTAGTTTGTAGTGCCGCTGTCTGTGTGTACGTATCTACCCCCCACTCTTCCGATAGTAGAAGCAGTACAGCAGTACTTATGATAGGTACACTCGGTTACGAGGGGGTTACGAGTTGCTCGTAAGAACGTAAGAACACACACATCGACACACAACACACGCAGATATCATGTACCAGGGTACCAGGTGCCCAGTACAGCAGTACGTGCAAGTATGCTCGTACCTGGTATGAAAAACGTATCAGGTGTGTACTGGTGTAGTGAGTCGAGTACTGAGTAGTACCTGGTAGACAGCAGCAGCACGTATGATACGTATCAGGTACGCTTATATACGGAGAACAACGACGACAGTTATTAATATTTAATACCTGGTAGTAGTTTTCCCTGGTTCTTCTCTCGCTGGCTGCTTCGATACGTATCAGGTAGGTGTGCAGGAGTTCAACATGCAACTATGATTGAGATGGAGGAAGGTAGGGTATACTGCGTTTGTATTAATAGTGTACCAGTGTACCAGTGTACCAGAACGGATGATTGAATTGGACAACTGGAGGTCCGCCGAGGTTACGTGTATTCTACTTGTAGTATATAGTACCAGGGTAAGCTCTACTATTAATAACGAGATGGACAAATCGATTATTCCTGCGTGCGAGCCGACGGCATCACACACAAACCCAGCAGAAAACTGCAGTACTGCAGTAGTACGCGTACAGCAGTCAAAAGAGAGAACAGCTCTTCCTGCCTCCATTGCTGGACGCAGCCTCTGCTGGTAACCTGTACCAGGGGAAGTTTTGAATTGATAGGGACGCGGTGATATGCCTACTCAACTCGCACGCGAGGTTCTGTGACTGCTCTGTGACATATACATCCGCATTTTGTACTGCTTGAAGAATCGAGAATGAATTTGGACTCGCCTAGAAAGAGGCTTCTGCTAGTCTTGTAGTATGTACGCGAGACAGGGGAACACACCTCCAGGACGGCAGCAAGCGTGGCCTTGTCGTAGTCTCCAAACATCTGGTGCAGCTGATCGACGGCGTCTTCGGTAGAAATTTCCGCCATCTTTGAAAAATGCAACAGGTCCGCGGCTCGAATGTCCCACTCGCTCCCTGTCGCTCTCTCTCTCTCCCCTTCGCACCGGTTGTGTGTCGGCTGTTCCCCTTGCTTCAACGCAATCCTTCCTCCTTAGTCAATAAAGACGACTCTATCTGTCTTTGTTGTGCAGCAGCAGTACCAGCTCTTCTTCAAACACAGACTGCGGAGTGAACACTTGTTTCATTTCGCAGACACAGACAAAGAGGGGCTTCGAAGCAAAGCGTCCCCTCCAAGAAAGGGAGTTCTAAATGAAGCATGTCTCGATTCGACTTTCCTTCCCCGGGTTCAAGAAATCAAGGTTTACCGCCTGTCACGGCAGTCGATTAGGGCACTCCTTCCCCGTGCTCCCCAAGGTGAGCGCGTGGTTTTTTTGGCGCCCCAGGGGCTCTTTACGGGCGCGGGAAAGATAGATGCCTGAAATCAGAATTTGTGGGAGCCAACGAACTGCATTTTGGTGATAACCACCTTTTGCAAGGGGTTCGAATGTCGGGGAGTTGTTCGCTGTGGGAGGACCGGACGAATCGCTACTGGGACGGCGTCATCTAGAGAGATAAAAGCGTGCATGACCGCCGTGTCCCGCATGTCTCGAGAGAACGTCGGTTTACCCGGTGGACCCCATGCTTTAAACTAACTGCTACGGACGTCGCTCGTTGTCTCCAGGTGGTTATGTTGGGATCGTGGGTTTCGGCGCCCTGTGGGACCGCAGACCGCAAGCCTTTTTTCTGGGCGTTGTTTTGGCGCAAATCTGCAGTGTACTACTGTATTTAATACGAATTGAGTATCGTTTGTGTGTCACGCTCGCGGGTATTCCGATCTCCGATCTGTACTGCTATAGCACCTTTCGAGAGGCCGCCGACCAGCGAATAGCTCGGGCGACGAGAAAACTGCCTGACTTCGCCAAGCCTGACGCGTGCCTGTTTCCCCATGACTTCGAAAACGGCTGTCGCAGCAGTAGTCAGCAGCGCCGACGATGTCGTCTGGGTCTTTTTTTGGTTACTTCATTATCTGGACAGCAATTCCGACGCGTTATTTACCTGATTTTAAAGCGTCGAAAAACGATACCAGGGCAAGGTTTGTATGTACGAGGAGTGGTGTGCTTGTACCCACAGGTATCACAGCAGCAGCAGTACGAGTACAAACGAGCAGGCTCTAGACGCACTGCTGTTACCCCTTTTAGGACCGCAGTCCCGTTTGGGGGGCAAGTTACTTATAATTTGGATGCTTTGTCCCCATAACGGGACTGCGTTTCTAAAAGGGTTAATACGAGTATACCAGGTACTAAATAGTACATACCAGGTACAGCAGTACCAACTTGAATTATACGCGTGTATCGAAATCGTCGAAAAATGTTGATCGTTCGAACCTCCCACCTCCCTCACCCCCTCTCTTCCAATGATCAGCCATAGCAGCAGCAGCAGTAGCAACACGTTTGCTTCCCCCCCGTCCTACCTTGCACCAGCAAACAGCAACCTTGTCCTCGGGACTCGGCTTGCGCCCTGAAACGCATGTTTGCCTCGACTACTGCTGTATTTCTTCGATCCATTCTTTCTTTCTTGCGTTATCCCTTTTAGAACCGCAGTCCCGTTCTGGGGACAAACCAGTCAAATTTCAAGTAGTTTTGTCCCCAAACAGGACTGCGGTTCTAAAGTTATGTTTTGTGTTTTCAACTTTCAACCGGTGTTTTTCTTTCTTTTCAATGTTTTTTTTCCCCTCTTTTTTCCGAGCAGTGCGAGTGTACATCGTACGTACGACGAGTAAAACAAACAGCATCGATCGATCTCTCCCTGGTATAATTTGGTCGCAAGTCTTGCGGGTAGGGATACGCAGCTTGTTGCGATATTTATAGTACCTTGTTGATTGTTGTATCCGTCGAGATGCATTTTTGCTGTAAGTCTGTTTCGTGACCACCAACAGGACTTGAAGGAAGTGACCTAAGGTGGGAACATCATCATCATCATCATCATCACCTCACGCCGAGCTTGGCTCGTCGCGATAAAAACAGGCCTCGGCCTGCTTTGGACGTTGGGCTGGAGCGCAACATCTGCCGCCACAAGCTACTACAATACGAGCCCCTTTACCACGCATCAAAAAAACATAATATAAACAACAGCCGGCGGCATAAAGTCATCTACTGAATTTCCCGAATTCTACGGCGCGGAGGTGGGTGTGTTTTCTTCACATCGAACCGTTCTTTCCACCTGTCGACATCCAGCACAACCAGTGTCCGTGCCGATTCTTCAACCCTAGAGAGAGACAAGTTCTGTGGTCACAATACTACGCCACAGAGATACTACGTTGCGCCAGTTTGGCTTCGCCAGTGTGGCAAAATCTTACCGCGCAATGTGGCAAATCTTACCCACGATCTGAATATCATCCTCTGATCTTGACAACGATCCTGATATCCTGATCCCCATCCTGATCCTGACCAGTTGACCCTGCTGATCACGGTTGATTTCCACTGGCCCTAGCCACTCCGAAACTTTCCTTTCGCTCTCGGGCTCTCGTTCTTTCTTCCGTGTACTTGTTTTTTTTTTTTTTTTTAATTGCCCGGAGTTTATACGTACGACAGCAGTAGTGTTGTAAAATAAGTTGTTTGGACAGCCTCGTCTACGAGTACTTGTTACTACATATTAATACCCGAGCGGCACCCATTTCTTAGAGGACGAACCAAATGACTAACTGTAACTGCCGAATATGTAGGGATTATGTTGTGCGATCCTTTGTGCACCTAAAGTACTTTCATGTCGGCAGCACATACCAGGTACCTGGTACATGGTGTGGTCTTGAACGTGAAAACTACCATGTTCGTACCTTCTCTTGGATGCCATACCACCCCCCCGCCACAGAAAACCACCCGCGGTCGCGAAAAAAACAAATTCACCCCGTTCAGGACTGCAGTCCCGTTGTGGGGGCAAACCACTCAAATTTCAAGTAGTTTGGCCCCAAAACGGGGCTGCAGTCCTGAAGGGGTTAACGTATAAAAGGGAAGGTAATCGGGGTGCGTTTGATTCCATCCCCCTGGGCCGATAAGCCATTCCGAAGTACTGCTGTAGTACCGGTATAGTTTTTCGACAACGCGCACCATGGAGAACGACGACCACATCGAACGAGCACAGAATCCTTCCTTCCGCATGGGCGGACCATGGGCAGAACGCGGCTGCGGCCTCAGAGAAGCCGGCTGCTCCGAAACGGTCTGCTGGCGCATCTCTGACCACAAGCGGGACCACGATCGCTTCGGTCTTCGTCCGTCCACACTCCACCCCTGCTGCACCTGCGCCTTACGCTCCGGCGGTATCTCTGGAGGAGCCAGCCACGGCAACGCGTGCCACGTTAGCCACAGCAGCAACTCCTGCGCCAGCCACAAGCAGTGTCTGCGGCCCTGGCACAGCTCGTCGCGCCTTAAGCCCCGGCTCAGCAGCGCCAGGCTCCTCGGCAACAGCAGCACCATGCCCTCCGGCAACAGCAGCACCATGCCCTCCGGCAACAGCAGCACCATGCCCTCCGGCAACAGCAGCACCATGCCCTCCGGCAACAGCAGCACCAGCCCGCCCCGCGTTGTCACCGCCCTGCGGCCGGGGTGGGTGTGCCACGCGTCCCGAATATTACCTCTTGTACTCGTATCATCCCCCGCTGTTATCACCCCCCACTATTAGTAGAAAGGACCCCCGGGAGTAAATGTTGCAAAACTCAAGTAAAGCATGTCCATGAACACCGGGGTACGTTAGATACCACCCCACTACAGGAAACCACCCGAGGTGATACAAAAGCAAACGCGATTTAGCTATCCTCCGGGGGTGGTCTGAGGCGTCACACTCGGTTTCTCATACCAGGCAGCTGGGAAGATATTGCGTGTCGAGCGAGGCCTGAACTTGTATTGGTTCTTATATCAGATATCAGGCGTTCTTCGAGCATCGTTCTTTCTCTCATTTGAGCATGTGATCTCTCTTTTTATCGGATACGTACCAGATGGCTTCACTGGTGTATATACTGTCGCGCTGACTGCGCTGTGCCCCCTGAACGCGGCAGGGCCAGCCCCCCTCTTGGTGTCACCCCCCTGCGGCCGGGGTGGCTGTGCCACATGTGCCAGATATTACCTGTTGTACTCCTGTCACCCCCTGGAAATCACCCCCCGGTGGTAAACGTTGCAAAACTCGAATAAAAAATGCCCGTTATTATTGGGGCTGGTTAGACCCCACCCCACCACAGGAAACCACCACTGGTGATGGTAAAAACAAGACGAGATTTAGCTAGTACGGGGGACCATAGTAAATAGGACCAAATATTGTTAGTAAAAATAGGTCAGCATATAGTTTATTGTATTACCGTAGGTCCTATTTACTATAGTCCCCCGTAATAGGTATCGCCTGGGGTGGTTTCTTGCGTCAAATACGGTATACCGGGTAGCTTCTTCTGCAGGAAGATATAGTGTGCGGATCCTGAAATCGTACCAGGTACATACTCGTGTTGGATTTGACGCCGATATTGTTTTTTTTTAGCATCATTGTTTGCTCTTACTCGAGTGTTGTTACCTCTCTCTTTTTTCATGATAGGTTTGTGTACGAATGTGTTACTTCGCATTTAACCGTCATTTCTACCCGTCGACATCCACCACAACCAGACTCCGTGCCGATTTTAAATTTCTCGATTCTACCGCTGTAGAGAGAGATGCGAGTTGGGTGGTCACAACACTACGCTACAGGAGATGCTACTGCTGTGTACGAAGATACATTATTTTTTCGGGCTGTAGGCAGAGCAGGCAATGCAATGCCATATCCTCGTACTGGGTACGACAGACACGACATACGCATTATATTTGTTGTACCAGGTACGAGGCATGATCATATACCAGGTACCTGGTATCCTGGCTGCTTGCGCTGTGCACCAGGGATATAATTAGTGATCCGGTGTCTGCCCCGCAGGGGGCCCCAGAGGCCCTAAAAAACATGTCATATCTGCGCGAATATATGCCCGAAAACCAAGTAACAAAGCGCCTCCCGAACCCCGAAAAGGCGTGTATCGGGATCAGAACTTAATTCTATTTTGTTCTACTACAGGCGAATAGAAAAAGAGCCTTAATTTAAAATCGCTTTCGGTGAAGTTTAAAAGGGGGCTCATTTTTTTTTTCACCGGAGGCAAATTTGAAAACAGTGTTTATCAAAAACAAAAACGCCTACAGCAAACACAAAAGCCCGCAACAAGGTTTTGAGCCTGCGGCCCAAAGAGTTGCCCGCCCAAAATGGCGTGTTGCGATGGCCCTCCGCGGCTGTTGCGGAAAACGGCTATTTTGACCAAAATGTTCCGCCAGCGCGACAGCTAATTATATCCCTATCGTGTACATATCCCGACTACGCGTGCGGTAGTGCTGGAAGCCGACTTACGGACTACCACCGTACGTGGTACATACCACGCAAGATGAAAAAAGAACACTCCCTCGGACGCACTCCAAAAGCTATTCTTGGGGTACTTTTCTTGACAACGAACGGTGACAGCGGAAACGCCGAGCCACGCGTCTATGGAAACATCTCGACGAAACGCTTCCAACGCCATCATGGCCATTGTGCGCGCCCTTCCGCCCCCACGGGTATATATTGTGTCTGGAGTAGTGGAGAAATTCGGCTCTGAAAACCATTTCACGCTGTCTGCTTTCAGGCAAGCGTACCTGGCATAATCAGCCCCCCCCGGCCCGGGCCCCGTCCGTCGTATTTTTGACCAGGCACATATTCGTGTATAGAACCAGATTACCAGGTACCAGGTACCTCTTTTTCCTTGGAACGGGCTATAACCGGGAGGCCGTAGTGTAGTGGTAGCCCGTTGGTGTTGTATGCCGTGTATATTACTTGGATTAGTGGGAGAATCGCGGTCGCGCCAATCTGGGGAATTTCGGGCCCGGATCTCGACGTGGGCTTGGGGGCTGGGGTGCGCATAGACCGCGCCTGCCCACGCTCGTGGCGTCGGTGTGCGTGCTGAGAGAGACCTCGACCCCGACCCGCTGGCGAGGGCGAGCTAGACGCCACCTCGTGCGTGGTGTCGGCAGTCGCTCGCGGGTTGAGCGGGGGTCGGGAAGACAAGGGTGACCGTTTTCGTGTCCAGGGTCCCGGCGTCCCCTGTCCACCCTGCTAGTCGAGGCACGTATTCCGTATTACAGGCTGTGTTTTGTACTCGTCCGCAGTCGGCAGTCCTGACCCCGACTGCCAAGCTCTACGTATGATACGTATTATTTGCAAACCAAAGCGACAGGAAGAGTATATATACGAGCACGTGGTATCGCCGCATTTCCTCGTTTGGAGGATTTATATTGTTTGGCCGGGCAGCGTGGTGGGTCGTGTGGCCGTCGACGTCGACGTGCGTTCATGTCTTCTGCGAGTCTCGAGATACTTGTAGCTCTCGCTATGATAGGAACTATCTCACTCGCGCGGTGGGTACTTGTGTTAGGGCATGCCTTACTGTCGTCAACTGTGTGTGTCGGTGCGGTGGATGGTGGACTGCTACCTGTAGTTTGTAGCGTGTGGTCACAAGAGGGGTCCCAACACTATCATTATCAACTCGCAGAGTGAAGAAATGGCAGCTGTGAGATGGAGGCTTTTGTCGGAACTCTCAATTTGCTAATGCTAGCTGCGTGGGATACTCCGATCGTGCGAACTGCGGGTTTTGAAAGGAGCAAAAGCTGACGGCAGTAGGTTTCTTGCCGTCACACACATAGATATACCTGGTATAAGCCCACATCAATAGCTTCTGGGGTGAAACATGGCGTCGGGCACCCCAACCACATGCAACTCGCAACACCGAAGGAGAACCTTGTATGGTGTGCTACTATAGTAGTACACTATTAATAAATGTCCCTGCAGTATATTTGTCCGTCCATGACGATCGTACTCCTGGTACTAGCTGCATACCGCCATCAATAGTAATACAAGAGCTATTCATACCAAGAATCAGAAGGAACACTAGACATATATAAAACTCAGAAATATCGCGATAGAGCCAAATTATGTGCTATCGAGTTTTATACCAACGGCGGGACATGCAAATAGTTGGCGATATTTTCGCGATACGTGATCCGCAACACACAAATATATGCCTGGGGTGTTTTTACCCCAAGCATGTATTTTGTGTTCTCTTTTCGTGCTGGTGGAGCCGAATCTGGCTGACAAAATTGGAAACAGCCTGTCCCCTCTACTCGGTCATCCGATCATCACCTTGCCAGCAAGGACAACAATAGCGGCAGTGGCCGCCACGACTTTTGGTTGAATGAGTACGGCAGTATGGCAGACGGGTGCTCCCTTGGTCGGGCAGGGGCGGATGCACGGGATGCCCGGGTTCAGCGGCACCAGCACATCATCCCCAGTACTCCGGCTGGGCGTATTTCTGCCGGCGCTGCCCCAAACCCACATGTCCCAAACACGCGGTACGCCCCACCCTATCCGGGAACAACAACCGGATAGCGCCAGCCAGATCTTTGGTTTTTGGCGGACACGCCTCAGCACGAGCACGCGACGCGTCCGCGCTGCGGCCTTGTCTATGCCCACAGCCAAGCGGTGTACGCGGGCGCTGTAGCCTGTCGAGCTACCTAGAGAAGCAGCAGCAGCAGCAGCTGTATGTCCTCCAGCCCATCCCATGCTGTACAGCAGTGTATCCTTCGTGTTTGTTGGACTTGCTGACGACTATTGATTTCACCCGTGTTTTACCTCACGTTCTACTGGCAAAGAACCAGATATCGAGTTTTATATCGAGGGATTTGCGTTCACGAAAATCGCGATTTTGAATTCGGCGCAAAGAGTCAAAATATCACCCTCTCCTGAGTTTATATATGTCTACTGGGTGTGCTTAGACTTTGTATTGGGTGGAGAGAACGACAGAGAACACACACACAACTCGAGGGTGGGGGCACTTGGCAATCAGGCAGGGGTCTCCAAAGGGTCATAAGTCGGGTCGGGTCAGGAGGTAATCAAAGTCTAACGTATCGGCCAGGGTCACCCTTCCCCGACCCGACCCGCCTGGTGCGACCCGACCCGTTCGCAGCCCGTTAATCATCTACCAGTGTTGCAGAGGAAGCATTATATCGCTTCGCTTTACTGCGAGAATTGTGCGGACTTTTTGTTGTTGGATTGATTTTCCGTACGTGAAGCGCACCGGTTTCACGCTTGGGTGCGCTCGTTTGCTTTCAGTATGTACTGGCAGGCGTTTTTGTTTCGTTTCCACGACGGGGTGGTAAGGCTGGTTGCCGAATGTTGAACCAGGGTGTTTAGTGGAAAACATGTGGTCGAGAGGTTTCCGACAACAGGGAAATGTATGTTTTGTGTTCAACTTTTTGACGCCTTCTCACTCCGTTGTCGAGGGAAGGAGCGACGAGAAAACGAGCATATCCCTGCGCTAAACCAAAGGTAAGACCTGCACCCCAGCCCTGCACTAGAAAGTCCACCCAAGGTCATAGGTCATTCACCCCGCTTTGATGGTTTCTTTTTCCTCGTGGCATTCGTTGACAGCAGTTCAGAGCGACTAATATACCTCGACTTACAGTGGTGTAGCTGGCTACAGCAAGTCATCCAGTTGGACTTACAATACGTGCAAGCGTATTTTTTTTTTTTCGTTTTTCCTCCCTGAAGCAATTATTAATAGTATTCCACTGCAGAGTTATCGGAGCCTGTCATGTGACCACAACACACACACGTTGTGGCGACTTGCCATGTGAGAACTACAGCAACAACATCAACAACAACAACAGCGTCACGAGTTCACCCTTTCGGGTGTGCAGTCCCGTTTGGGGGACGAGCTATTACGGGGGACCCTAGTAGATAGGACCAAATAGTGTTTGTAAGAATATGGAAATTTATACCTGGTCGGTTTTTGTGTATGCCGTAGGTTCTACCTGGTATTTACTATGGTCCCCCGTAATACTTGAAATTTGGGTGTTTTGTCCTCAAGACTGAACTGGCTGCAGTTTGCCTCAAAAGGGTCAAGCTCGAACCTTGAGTACGCTGACGTAACGCCTACCATACTTCGTATACCGGTATAAAACCACGCTATCAATAGATGTAGTTGGGATATACCTGGTATATAAAAAGTAATTCCTTGTTTTTTACGTGCCCACGGCTGTTTGTCCGAAATGCCGCCCAGAGCGAATCTGTAGACGCTCCCACTAAATAGTTGAGCTATGTAGAAATGAGAAAGGAGACGAGATGGTGAAAAATGTCAAGGTGGGTTACGTTAGACCGCTATGATTACGTACAATGTGTTACGTGCCACGCTGCCACGTAGCACCTGTGAGGACGATGATGACTTCGATGACGCGCCCCTGTTGTGGTTAGGTGTCAGGTATTTGTTAGGCATATTATTCTGATTGATGATCGATGACGTGTGCGTTTACGAGCACCGTGCCGAAAGCCGAATGATTTGTGTCACTCGTCAAGCAAAGGTTGGTAACTGACACGTGCGTACCTGGTACTGCTTTATTACCAATTCTTCGAGAACACGGTTGACGGTTGACACACAGCAGTTATTAATATTAAAATAGTACTCACTACAACTGCTGTAATTTACATAGATGCCTTCCACGCGTTACACGTGTGTTCGCGTTTGCATATCGACCAGACGTTTGGAAAATAATAAAAGAATGACGGCGGTACTCTGTTTTTTTCAAAGTGCCCCCTGGAGGAAAAGTCCTCCATATATAGTGGAAACCTCTTACATTTTTGTTCTTGCTGCGCACGCGGTTAAGGTTTTGCGGTTGACGTTAGCGGGTTGTGTTCGGCCCCATTTTGATGCGAACGCTCCGACGTTCGCACTTTTTTTAGCCGGATCACCTTTTCGGGTTGCAGTCCCGTTTTGGAGACAAATCCTTCAAATTATAAGTAGTTTGTCCCCTAAACTGGACTGCGGCCCTGGACTGCGGCCCGTAACCCTCTCAGGACCCCAGTCCTGTTTTGGGGACACACTACTTACAATTTGAGTGTTTTGTCTCCACCTATGGGAGTGCGGTGTTAAATGGGTGAAACGGTTACTTTACAGTTAGTAGTTGGGTAACGAGACAACGGAACCAAAGCAATGGTTGACTGGGTCTGATTGTTCAGGCCGCCACTATCTTTGCCGTAAAGCGGCATACCAACGGGTCGAGGAAGGGGCGGAGGCCTTCATGCGGAAATGGCATACAGATGAGAAGGAGGCATCGGCAGAACGGCATAGAATAGCTGCGACCACGACCACAGCCGTTGACGCCAACGCGAGTGTGCAGAATGGCAGGGAAGAGGGGGGGGGCGAAAGGGGGACGAGGGGGAATGGCGGGGGGGGGGAGGGGAGGCGGTCTGCCCAACAGACTGAAGCCTGGTTATGGCCATCATCGTCATGATGCACTCCTTTCTTTGGGACCCAAGTAACTAGCATGGTGCCATCTGGGCAACTTTGCGTGTCTGTATGCTCCAGTGCCTGCCTTTGGTATTTTCTTTCCCCCCCGCCCGTGATTATCGCTTTTTTGTCCCTTCTTTGTTTTCATTTTTCTTTCATTCCCGTTTGTACCTCTTTGTGTCTTTGTTAGTATGGTCCGTTTTGCCTTGCCTTTTTTTCGCGTTTTGCTATCTGCGTCTGTTTTAGTTTTGTTTTTGTTTTTGTTTTGCTTAGCTTCATCTTCTTTTTTTTAGGTTTTTGTCTGCTATTAATAGTCTCCTTCTTGCTTCCCTGGTGTCCGCAGTGGTGGAGTGCGTATGCCTGTTTTTTGTTTTTTTTTTGCCTCTGTTTTTACTTGAGGTATTTCTTCCACTCCAGAGTTATTGGAGCCTGTCCTGCGACCACGGACTGCATTGAATTGTGAGTTAATATGAGAACAACAACAACAACAACAACAACAATACTGATCCCTGATGCCTGGTATGTCATACCTGGTTCAGATGCAGCAGCGGTATAAAGTACCTTGTACGTATGTTACCTGGTATATGGTATATATCATACCTGATCGTGACGTGTACGTTTAGTAGTTTTTTTATACATACATAACCTTGTACTGGTATTACGGGCGACCATAGTTAGTAGGACCTACGCTGCACACAAAAAAAAAACTATATATTTCCCTATTTTTACTAACAATATTTGGTCCTATTTACTATGGTCCCCCGTAAATAGTACCAGGTATGTAGGACTCTGCTGCACACCAGGGGATGCATGCTCCGCAGATGACACTATTAATACATGATACATGTCGATAATACTTAGTGCTGTACAGTAGTAGGTACGCTCTCGTGTACCGGTTTCGGGCATACGAGTAATGGTGTGTTTTTTGTACCTGTTGACGGCATATAGATGTCAGGAGATATGTCAAGCAAGGCAAAATATGCGCCGTCAAGGGTGTACGGCCGAGTGTTCCACACTAAAACCTAGTAGTGTGGTGTCAGTTAAGGCATGTCAAGGCAAAACTTGCTGTCTGTCAAGGGGTGAAAATGCTGTCTCCTGACATATTTGGTTGAAGGGGCAGGTATAGCAGCAGTAACTTTCTTTACAAAGGATGGGTCTACGATCACCTTTTTTTTCATACCAGGTATTCAGCAGTGTACGTACGTACGCAAAATCACTACTGCTGTATGTTGGGGCATATTGGTGCACCACCGGCAGTAGAGTGAGTCCTTATTAGTAGGGTCACGGGGGAGCATGTTAAGTACCAGATATTGTTATGTTAATAGTATAAACAGGTAAATATATACTGGTACGTTTTTGTATCACCGTAGGTTCTAATTACTATGGTCCCCCGCAATGGTGTCGCGGGGGAACACAGTAAAAATACTGGAATATATAAGATTTTGTGTAGGTCGTGAGTCCTAATTACTATGGCCCTATTAACCTGGTACAGTATCCGTTTTGGGGCCCATCACAGCGGCCTAAAAAACGACAAGTACGGTCTTTTCAAAAAGCTTCCTTTTAATTTGAGGGGCATGCAGCATATGGTGTCTCCGACAATTTTTTTTTATATATGTCTTCCGGCGGTTCGGTAAAAATCCCATTCGGTTGGGTTACACAAATATTAATAGTTGGAAAAATAGGAGAATCCGAAGGGCACTACGTAGCCAATCAGAAATCGCTTCCTTTGCTAACGAGCCCACGGAGTTACCAACCCTACCCAAGAATACGAGCTCGAGTTATAACCCTTTTAGGACTGCAGTCCCGTTTTGGGGACAAACTACTTGAAGTACGAGTGCTTTGTCCCCAAAACGGAGCTGCAGACTCGTCAGGTTTTCGTCGCTTTTTCCCCACGGCAATGAATTTTTCGTGGGTTGAGATTTTTTTACACTAGATACCACTTCATACCGGATTAGCGGGGTTAGTTTTCCTCAGTATGCATCGTATGCAAACTGTTCTTGAAATCTGGGGCAGATCGGTGGGAAAAAGACTGCAAGAAACCCAGCTCAACCGAAGTCTTCGCAAACAACCTTTTTACAAATTGCGAGCATCACCATCATGTGCGCGTGCGTGCGTGCGTGCGTGCGTGCCTGCGTGCGTCTCACACACAGCTCCTGATGCTGTCGTTCGGACATACCAGGTATCCGCTTTCCCCCTACTCAAAGGCAGCTTGGCCTATATCATGCTCCTCTGGACGGAAATATAAGAGCGGTTCGGTATGCATATTTGTGTATGAACGATATGTATATCCCCGTCCATGGTGTTTTATAGCATGCTTGGTGCGGCCGATGCTCTGATCGCCATTATGTTTTCTCCGCATTTTCTCCCTCAGTCTGGGCGGTAATATAAGAGTCGCTGGATCTCCATATTAATGTATAAACGACATTTATATCTCCTTCCATAGTGTTAGACAGCATGCTCGGTGTGGCCGATGCTCTGTCATGTTTTTTGTTCGCAATTTCTCCCTTTGTCTGGCCAGAAATATAAGAGTCGTTGGGTATTGATATTAATGTGTAGAAGATCTTTGTATCTCCGTCCATAGTGTTACATAGCATGCTTGGTGTGGCTGATGCTGTAATCGCTATTTTTTTCTCCTCGATGTCTTCCTCTGTCTGGCCGGAAATATAAGATCCGTTGGGTATCCATATTAATGTGTAGACGATAGTTATATCTCCGTCCATTGTGTCACATAGCATGCTTGGTGTGGTCGATGCTGTAATCGCCATTTTTTTCCCCGCAGTTTCTCCCTCTGGAGCTCCAATGGGGGGGGTAACAGCAGTCTTGACTATTAATTATCAATAACAGCCACCACCCTCCACTATTAATAGTAGACGAAAATCTGAGGACCGTTTGGTTTTCATCTTCACAGTCCAACGGTCCTTAGATTCACGTCCGAACCTCTTTCACCGTTCTGGCGGAAGGCGGAAATACGAGGACTTTTTTACGTTAATCCTTGTATTTCCGTCCTTTCAGAGGGGTCTGCGTGTGTGACTGACCATGTGGAAATGGAAATGGCATGCGTGGTGGTGGAGGAAGAAATTGCAGTAACGTCGGTTCATTACCTTGGGGTATATATACACTGTGTATATATAGCAAATTTCTGAGATGTTCTTGTTTGGAGCGGTGAGTTGGATGACCAAAAATACTAACATAGCTATTTATACGGGTACAGCTGTAATGTTGTACCAGGTACGTAGTTGTTCGGAGCAGCGGTGCCAACTCGCCGGCTAATTGTTACTGAAAAGGCTTCTTTGCCGCGGAGTGCGCATTTCTCCGTGAGAGACCACTTTCTTGGAGAGGGAGAGGTAGCTGAGAGGTCTCTGCTGCAACTCGTGGCCCATCAACGACCCATCAGCATCGACGGTGCCGGCGCCGACGGGAGTTCCGAAGGTCGTTGGCGTTTCTTGTGTAAATAGATTTTGTGTATATGTACATACATATTGAACCTTCCGTGCTCTGTAATACGATGCTGTATCGTATTATTGAGTGCGGAAGGTGCGTTCGGAGTCACAACAATCACAAAAAAGTCTACTCGTATGCATGCACTCGAGCCATGCAGCGAAAATATGTCGGAGTATAGTACTGTACTCGTTTTGCTTTGCACGCACAACTTGTAGAGTGTACTACACGCACAATAATCGTTATGAGTGATCCATGTTGAAGATCATGCTGCACTCTGTCAGATGGCAAGATGAATAATAATAGTATGGCCAACCACGTGGTGTAAACGTTGCTACCAGGTATGTACGAGTTTTGAATAATCCTCCTCCTGATACCACTATTTACGGGAGACCATAGTAAATAGGACCTATGGTACACACGAAAACCTATATATTTATCATTTTTTAATAACAATATTTGGTCCTATTTACTATGGTCCCCCGTAATACGAGCCTCGTGTCAGCGTATATTAACCCTTTTAGAACTGCAGTTTCATTTTGGGGACAATCCAGTCAAATTTCAAGTAGTTTGTCCCCAAATCGGGACTGCGGTTCTAAAAGGGTTAACACGACTGCTGTAGGTACGTAGCGCAGTGACGATCCTTCTATGAGTGTCGGTATGCGCCAGCCAACAGTACCGGCACTACACTACTCCGCATGCTGCCACATTGGTTGTTGCCACCCGTTCCAAGCAAACTTGACAGGCCCTAACCCAGTGGGGGCAGCCGGCACTATTAGTACTCAATCGGCACAATGTAGGGACCGCTACTGCTGCATACTTATTTATACATATAATACCTGGTACACATAAGCTTAACAGGTTTAGTGAAAAACAAAGAGAAACGCCAAATGCCTCCTCGTCTTTGGTCGAAACTCCACCTTTGCGAGCTGTTTGACCACAGTCGCGGATGTACCAAGATTGTTGCTCGTTGTGGCACTCGGCTCCGAGAGGGGACATGCGGACATCTCCCCCGGAAGAGTTTGCGCCGCGTACAACATGCCACTCTATCGTATCAACAGGGCATGTATGCCACCCTCAACACCGTAACAAAACATGCCACCCTCAACACCCCAACAAGACATGCCACCCCAACAATAATCAATTGTAATATATGCTACCTTGCTTTTTTTTCGTCGTCTCCTGATCCCAACCTCCTCCCTTCCGCCCTCCGCCCCCTCCCCCGCCCTCCTCTCTCTCCCCCCTCTTCGTGTTTTCTGCTTGACTTCTCCTACGCCGTGGTCGAACCCGCTACGGAACAGCAGCCGCACCCCCCCCCCCCCCCCCAACTCCTCGTCGCGTTTCCCTCCACGTTAGTGAAAGCCGATAGCAAAACCCCTCGCACAAAATGTCGGCTCTGGAGGAGAAGTCCCAAGCGGCCGACGCGCCGGCCAACGAGGAGTCAGAGGTGCGGTTACATCTATGATATAGGGCCAAAGACGTTGGTTGGCGGTCTAGAATTTTCCTTATACGGTCTATTTTTGTAGGGCTTTGAGTTGGCTGATCTTTTGGATGGCCAGGTAAGTGTTTGTGGGCCAGGCAATCAATTTACGTTGCAGGCGGTGCCACCTATTCAACTATTTTTATGTGTTTTGGGTTTTCCCTTGTATGTGGGAAGGCTTTGTTTCGAACCACGGGGCACGCATTTCCCCCGCGACATCAGGAGCCCACACTCGCTGCAGATAGAGAGAGAGAAGTCTACTGCAGGCCCATCGACCCATCGCCGTCGACGTGGCTGGTGCTGGTGCTGGTGCCGATGGCGGGGGCGAAGGTGCTGGCGGCGTTGAACCTGGCCCGTCAAACTACCACCGCGGCGGTGATGCAGCCTTTTCTCGATCAAGCTGTCGCTTCGACGGCTCGTCCCCTCGGCCGGGTGCCCGCGACAACGATGCGGTTCGCCACCGTGTAGTAAACGAGCGCCGGCTCCCCAAGGCCCTACAAACCCCAGCACCGGGTGTGGAAGCATTTGTTGGGGATGGGATGGGAATGCAGCCATCATCGGGGTGGACTGGTGGGGCTGGAAAGGGGGATACTATTACGGGGGACCATAGTTAACAGGACCTATGGTACACATAAAAACCTATATGTTTAACCATTTTTACTAACAATATTTGGTCCTGTTAACTATGGCCCCCCGTAATATCAATAGTGCGGGAAGGCCGGTGGGTGCGACGGGGTGTGCGTGGGCAAGGGATGGAAGGGAGGGCGGTGGATGGGATAAGAAGGGGTGTGAATGGAGTCGGAACGGAAGGCCAGGGGATGGGGTGGGAAGGAGAGGGGAAGAGGGGGGGAGGAGAGGAGAGGGGAGAGAAGAGGAGACGGAGACGGAGAATAAAACAAGGAATGAGATGGGATGGGAAGGGGATGGGAAGGGGAGACAAAAAAAAAAAAGACTTATCATTTGGCAGGTATTCATCTCCGTCCATTTGTCTGTTTGTTTTGTTCTTGATAGTGGTAGCCATCTTTTTCTTTCACGGTTGTAGTGCCAATGCCTATTTTCTCGCTCAAGAGAGACCACGCGTTACGTAACCCTGTTTAAGTTTTCATGACTAAGCCCTCTTTTCGAATAACGCGCTTGGTGCTTCTTGCTGCGGCGACCTGTGTCTTGGTACGCAGGACAACCGCTCGGTACATCTCGTGTCGCAGGAGGGGGAAAGCTTCGACATCAAGGTTAGCGTGGCCAAGATGAGCAACCTCGTCGAGACCATGATCGACGGTAAGAATCCCTCCAACCCCTTTATGGCTGCACCCACGCTTTCGGAGCCAAAGTATTGAGAGTTGAATTAGTGTGGACTACTGTGCTTGTTTGCAGTGATTGCGCATGGAGATGGAACTGTTCTCGCGTTGTTGAGAGAGAAAATCTGCTCGGGATTACGGTCGAAGAGGTTTTGCAGCGGTAACACGGTTATAACTTCAACGGCTTGGAAGGAAAAGCGTCAACGCTCTGAAGAAGGCCTGAAAGAGGCACCTAGGGTTAAAAAGGAGGTGTCAAAGGGCCTGACGGAAGGGTTACAAGAAGTGAAAGAGGTGTCGGGGGCCCTCAAAGCAACTTCAACGAGTCTAGGGACGCCTTGGAAGCACTGACAGCGAGTCTAAGGACGCGTAACAGGTCAGAAGGGTTACGATTCTGAAAGAGGCGTGGGAGACCTTGAAGGCGGCGTCATCGGACCCAAGGACACGTCAACGGATCGGGATTAGTCGCAGAGGCCCTGAGAGGGGCTCCTGTTATTTTTTTTGTGTGGTGTCAACGGCTCTAACGGAAGGTTTACGACTAGGAAACATACGTTGGGGGGCCTAGCAGCGTCACAGGGTGTAAGGAAACGGTGGAGTCGTTTACGCGTCCTTTGATAACAGTTACGCGTGCTTTTACCCGGTGACGGCTGTTTGCAGGCCCTCCCGCGCCCTTTGACGCTTCTCGCGTCCTCTAGAGCAGTAACGCCTCCTTGAGACCCGTCGACGCTGCTTGCAAGAAGACCTGCCGCGTCGTTTTCGGAGTGAAAGAGGCGTGTGACGCCTTGAATGCGCCGACGGCGAGTCTAAGGACGCGCGACTGCTGAGAAGGGTTACGATGCTGAAGGAGGCGTGGGAGACCTTGGCAGCAGCGTCGTCGGGCTCAAGGACGCGTAGCTGCTGTTGAGGATGCGTGGGCAGGTCCGGATTCGGCTGTGAAGGAGGCCTCTTGAGGCCGAGACGTGTATGGTTTTATGGGGGTGTCAACAGCTCTAATGGAAGGGTGACGACTTTGAAAGAGGCGTTGGGGGCCCTGAAAGAAGCGTCAACGGGTCGTAGGAAGCGCAGGTGCTCTATGCAGGGGCCAACGGCTCCGGACGAAGCGGCAGAAGCCCCGAAGGGAAGGCGTCAAAAAGGCTCTCTAGGAAGTGATGAATGACTATGTGAATGAAGCATATAGAGTTTTTCAAGAATTCATCATCGACTCTACGGGAGGGGATGGAGAACCGTGTGTAGATGCTTGGGGTGTGAGCAGTCCTCTCTGCACTACTCATGGTGCCGCAGAAACCCATGCCGACCGACCTTGGCGGAGCTTTGCTCCACCGGCGACCCCCTACCGAGAGTGGTGCAAGCGCTTGAGTCGCGCTATAGCGTGTTCGGTGCTCTCCCCTGGCCTGTGTCTACCGTATGGGACGTCGTGCGGCGCTCAAGTGCCTGTCTTTTGTCGGTTCCTTGCCTTCGCCTATGCCGTTTATTTGTACAAAGTATGTCCCCTGTATGGCGCCAGCAGTCACCTCTCCGCCGCTCGTGGTACCATGGACAATTGAGTGGTGCAAACGCTTGAGTCGCGCTAGCTAGCGTCTGTGATACTCTCTCGGCGCCGCGCTGAGTGTTGTCGATGTCTGCAGCTCACATTTTTTTCCCCCTTGGTCGTTTCTCCGCCGCTCGGGACGCCGTAGAAAAGGAAGTGTTGCAAGCGCTTTGATCCAGGCTAGCGTGCTCGATGCTCTCTTGGGGCCGCATGCAGTGGTTATCGATGTCTGTGACTTACCCTCTTTCCCCCCGTGCTTTCTTGTCATCGTGCTGTCGCCTCCCTCGCTCGACGCCATCAGGGGACGCGGAGGAGGACGGAGACGCGCAGGAGATCCCCTTGCCCAACGTAAAGGCGTCGGTACTGTCAAAGGTGAGTGGTGGGGTTTGCCAGCGGTGTCGCTCGCTTGGCCTCCATGCTCCTCATTGCGCGTCGCAGGCCCCCTAGCTGGACGCCCGCACCACACCACGCGCACTCTGTCCCGAATTTTTAGCGCCGGTTGTGTACTATTTTTCAATCCAAACAGTACTCACCTTTCGGACACAGCGGTATTCAATAGTGCGGACGATGAAGTGATGACTGTCTGGGACGTTTGCACCCTTGGTTTTTATTTTCGACAGGCTTGGCACCTCTTTTGCCTTTTTTTTCATTTTTGCGCACACCAGGTCAGGTATCAAAGTAGCACCCTTATCTTCTTCTAGCGAGCAATTTACTATTTCGGTAGTGCGTTCTATATAGAATCATTCCGCGATTTCGCACGTGCCTGTGTGATACGTGGCGGCATGGTCTGTTGGTGGTGCACTATGTCCCGGTGCACAGAAGCGCCTGTGATTAGCTTCATATGTTGTTATTTACAACCGACCACGCATGCATTGCCATTGCGGTATTAGCACGCCCGGTTGGTTCCTTTAGAGGGGACTGACCCCGGAAACGGTATCATGCACAGTCCAATCTGCCGAACGGTTGTTCGTTCACGTCTTGCGTCCACCGCCACCAGAAAAAAACAATTCTCTGAAGGATAATCATGGTTGTTTGTTCACGTCTTTCGTCCACGCCACCAGAAAAAAACAATTCTCTGAAGGATAATCATGGTGACTAAGCCAGTCGGCGTGCGATTCAGACATTGTGTTACATCGTACGTGTTTGCGTATTCTTGGGAATGCGCTTTTGTTTTCATCGGTCAAGTCCGGGGACGTTTCCTCGATATCCCCTGGGTTGGCGATGCCCTCTGGCCAAAACCGCATCATTTTTTGTTCTCCATTGTTCAAGTTGATTTATTGTCGAATGTTGGCCTTTTTTTTGTCTGTCCCCCCTCTTTTTTTTTGCTGACGCCTCGATTTTTTTTCTCTCTGTTCTTTTGTTGTTTTTGGCGGTAAGGTGATCGAGTTTTGCGCGCACTACAAGGAAGATCCGATGAACGAGATCGAAAAGCCGTTGAAGAGCGCAAACATGCACGAGGTCGTGCAGGAGTGGTATGCAAAGTTTGTGCAGGCAAGTGGGCTGAGACCGGATACACCGGTACATCATACAACACACATTTACCGATTTCCTTTCGCTGGCCCTTATGCCCTTTATTTCTTGGGGCCGAATACGCTTCGAAATTCCAACGACTGGTGGGCCGTTCGTTTTTTTAAGCTGCAGCAAACCGCCATCGGATTTTACCTTGCGTCTTCCCACATCAAAAGGCCTGCGAAGGGGAACCTTGTATATTTTGTGTACGCATCATAGATGATTGATCTTTCTCGGGCCCGAGGGGTTGTGCCTTGGAAGGCAGGTGACGCTGCGGTTGTACTGCTTGCTGTTATTGATAACTTGATGTTACCCTCTGTAATCCAATAGGCTACGTTTGCGGTACAAACACTACTACTCGGACCCTCCGGGGTCGAAATGTGGCTACGCATGGGGTACAGGACACTACTTTGCCATGCATTCCAAATGAAAAAAACGACGCAGCTTCCTTGCGGTCGTTGTGGTTATGTGTGCGAGAACCAAGTGAAACGGAACACTCACTCCCTGGTGCAGACCCCGGACCCCGAACGCCACGAGCACAACAATGCCACCGTACCGTCGGTAACCCTTTTAGGATCGCAGTCCCGTTCGGGGGGGCAAACCACTTGAAATTTGAATGGTTTGTCTCCAAAACGGGACTGCGGTTCTGCAAGGGTTAACACGTACCAGGTACATGTATACTATATAGTATAAACTACAGTATATACCCTGAAAATGCGCGGCACTTCATTGAACTACGCTGTAGTACAGTGCACTTTTACGACCTCACACGGCAGTTACACTGCGCTGCTATACGCCTTCGCGTTCGCCTGTTGTGTTACACTGCGGGGAAACGCACGTCACTGCCCTAAACTATTATACATACCGTACGCTGTATTGCGTTATACCCCCATGCTGTTGTTACACTGCGCTACAAACGGTACAATTCTGCGGTTGTGTTACACTGCACTCACTACGCACTGCAACAACTCCTCCCCCCCCCCCCCCTCGCTTTTTGCCCGCGTCGTCGCTCTTCACCGCACGATGCGCTGATGATCGGCACCTGCAGGTGCAGCAGGAGACGCTATTCGAGCTGATTTTGGCGGCGAATTACATGGACATCAAGCCCCTCCTTGACCTTACGTGTGCGACTGTTGCGTCTATGATCAAGGTGCGCCCAGATGCAGTACGCAGTGTTGAAAACCTTGGGCTTTGCCCGCGCTGTCACATAATTTGTTGATGGTCCGCACTAACTCATACCTGGTATCTCGCTTCGTTTTCATTCCCAAAATGTCTCTGGCGGTCGGTCGGCGTTACGGATAAGGTTTTAAATTCAAGTACCAAGTACTCTTTATTTTATTTTTTTCAACTATTTGGTCCGAAGATGGTTGCGAAGTCTTCACAACCCTCCCCCAATAAACCTTCAAGGGAGTCCGGACAATCCTCTCGTGATTAGGGTATTTTTTTGCGCGGGGATCGGGGCTGCGTTTCTATTTTTGGGAAAAAAGTTGATGGGGAGGTTGGGGGGAGAGTGGCGTCGATCCCTTTCTTTCCTTGCCGCATGCACTCATGGAACGTAACATCGACACATCAGCAAGTTCGTGTCCTGGGTAAAATGCCACCCAACCCCACGCCGCCCAACCTAACCCCACCCTTGCCGAGCAGGGCAAGACAGCGGAAGAAATTCGCAAAACCTTCAACATCGTGAACGACTTTACCCCAGAAGAGGAAGCGCAGGTCCGCGAAGAAAACAAGTGGTGTGAGGACGCATGAGCAGCGCCACTATTCCCTTGCCCCCCCCCCCCCCCCACCCCCCCCAGCACTGCCCACCTCCCCTCCTTCCGGCATGTGTTATTTTTTTGTCTTTTAGCCCATCCGCCTGCGCGTGTGCTGTGCTGGGAGAGGGAGGGAGGTGGGGGGCGTTTGCTCGAGCCCTCGGGGTTCAATTTTCTGGAGGGGTTTTCTAGACGGGGGTGCGGATGCAGAGCGAAGCGAAGCGGAGTTCCTTAAGGAGGAGGGGAGCGGGGGTTAGGTTTTGGGTTGGACTGTTGCTGAGCGCGCGGATGGGGTGTTTTGTTGCTAGTCGTTTTCGTACGTGTCAGTATGTAGCGGCGGCGTCTACCCCGTGCCGTTTCCTTGCGGCGGGAGAGGATGCGGGGGTGGCGGTAGCCCGAGAGACGTAGCCAGCCGGCAGTATCACCGCGGTGGTTGAGGTTCTGGTGCGTTTGCTCTGCTGTTTGGTTCGATTGGTGGCTTGAGCGAGGCTAGGATAGGTGGGTCTGGGTGCGTTTCGTTCGCTGCTTGCTGCTGCATACCACGACCCCACGGGCAGGTAGGTAGCTAGGTAGGTGGGTGGAAGGTCGTGAGGATATTCTTGTCCACGTCTCTTGCGGTGGTGCGGTGGCGAATAGAATCTGGATGATGGTGGGTGGGTGATGGATGGATAGTGTGCGCACGCACGCACGGGCGCGAGCATTGGGAGCGACCTTTTTCTGTCTGCGTGTTTTTTTTTTTGTTCGCTGCTGCTTCCTGTTGCCGCTGATGCCACGGCCGCTGTTTGTTACGGGCTTGGTTGGTAGTCTGGGGAAATTCCCGGCGTTGGTTCGTACTGAGTACGCGTACGAGTACTACTACATTGCGTGCGCACTTTTTTGTCCAAGTACCGCCCGGCATCGCCGGTGTGATGATACAAGCATGTCCCTAGGACAATCGGGGGAATTTCGGAGGAAAAAATGAAGGGGAAGGGTTTCGGAGGTTTGTTCTTTGCTTACCGTACTCGTACATGAAGAAGAAAGAAAGGAAAAAAACATCAATAAAGGTGAGGAAATCAGAAGGAGAAAAAAATTAAACAGGGCGTCATTCCGAGTGGGCCGGACACTCTTGACCCCCCGCGACGGCCCCGCTGGCTAGACTGGTGCGGCGTTACGTCTTTGCTTGCTGATGAAAACCGGGAAAAAATATGCCATCTGCGCAAACTTACTTTCCTCGACTTCGAGCACAGCCGGCTGTTTTCTTTGGGAGGGGGGCGGGGGGTGTTCATTGACTGACCGATGGACTATTATATTATTCGTACTCGTATGCGTACGGGCTAGTACTATTAGTACCAAAAGCGGTTTGGTTGTTCGAGGGTGAAAGAGGGATGGGGGGCGCGGGGGGGGGGGGGGGGGGGGGGGTCTGTGTCAATATTTGTTCCCTTGTGGTGGCTGGGGGGGTTTGGTATCATTATTGGTTGGTTGGTTTGTACCCGTAGGTAGGTTTCGGGTTGCAAGCGGCAGTAAAACATGGTTGAGATGGAAAGCGACCAGGGGTCGGGGCACACGTGCGTGTTGCACCCACACCACGACTTCTACAGGTATACTACTGTACCTACTACTGCTCATTGACATCACCTCGCTTCTTCTTGGTTACATACGATCGTATGTGTTTGTTCTTTGTTTTCTCGCGATCGTATCGAAAGGCGACACCTATCACAACGACTACAATAACTACATACTATTCGCCTGGTGCTACCCATACTATTACTACTGCAGTCGAGAAGCGACCCGACCCGACCCGTCAGATTTGAAAACCTCCTGACCCGACCCGGCCCGACCCACGAGATTTCAAAACCTACTGACCCGACCCAACCCGTCACCTTCCGACTGAACCTTGAGACACGGGTTTCATGCGGGTCGGGTCACCTCGACCCGCGGGATCATTTATCTTGACCCGTGGATCCGGCACGTGTGTCGACACTTCAAAAATAATTAAATGCTCGTTTTTGTGCTCCGCAGCGATGTGTAGGCTGGCTGTTGTGGGTATGGATGGATGTGGGCATGCGTGAATGGAGTTGGCGATGTTTTAATGTTAGTACCAAAGGAGTATTTTTGAGTATTTGTACGAGATAAACCTTTGGGTAAGAGAGCGTGAAGTGTTTCAAGTGTCGCATCCGCGAGCCGAATGCGCGGGTCCGACCCGCGGGTCAGCAAAAAACAACCCGCGGGTCATGCTGGCCCGACCCGCGAGTGACCCGTTTCTCGCTGGAAATGCCCTGACCCGACCCGTGAGCTTGTTGTCCCTGGTTGATTGAAGTAAGACGTGCGTGCGCAAGACGAAAAGCTTCGTTGCGATATGGTTTCACGACGCGACGCGACTCAATCAAGCGCGTTGTTTTTGTTTTGCTGACCAAGTGACATGCGGGGAGCGAAAACAATACGACAGCCGTCACTCGCTCAGACTACGTTTCTTTGAGTATGTAACAAGCGGGAAGCGAAAGCGAAACAACACGCGGAGAGTCGTACAAAGTGTGTTGTACTTGCTCATTGTGAAGGTGTTACCTAATGAGCTTACCTAATGAGCTGTAGGGGTAAACGAACGATCGCTTACCCAGCCCAGGGTAATCCTTATAACACCATCCTTCCTCGAGAAGTATATGATGAATACTATTATAATAATATTATCACTAAATAATAATACGTACGTACTACTCCGTTACACCGAAGACGTGATATTGGGGCAGTTATTCTAGCGAAAATAAGGCACTCATCGATCTATATCCTCTCGAAAGGAGCATGCGAGATGCACGGGGACTAAAAACTAAACAACTACCGGTCAATAGAAGGTATAGTTGTGATATCAGCGAAGTATCGGAGTGTTTGATTCTTATTACGAGACGTGGGGGGACCTATATAGCCTCATTTATTTTCTTTCGAATATAGTCGCATCTCCGACCACCTTTTCCTGGTTGATTGGAATGAAGTTTGTCATCATCCTTCGACCACCTGCTGCTGGTCTGCATATACGTCTACCCAGGGTGGGCTAATGTGATATGAGCGAAGTAGCCATGGGCTACAGATATTATATATACCTGGTATGTGTGAAATAGTCTGAAATTTTGTAGTCGCAGGACTACGAGAATAATCCAAATAGGATTATTCCGGCAGATAGATATTCCGTTGGTCAAGAGTACATAACGTTTAGGAAAAGTCTTCAAGGCGGAGAGAGCCCTTTTTAGACGAGAGTAAAGCTCCTAAACGGAGAGATAAGATGACGACTTCTTATATTATTGCCGCAAGAACGATAATAGGTAGGTACAGGAAAGTTGTATAGGAGGGGGAGTACATCAACCAGATAAAAGGAATTTAGGAGAGTTTGTGGCGCGAGGTGGGACGAGTATATCGGTGAGTGTCGAGCCCTCCCCTCCTACCTCTTACTTCTCTATACCAGAGCACGCTACTACGTATACCTCCTTATAGCTCTCGACATCATCAATAAAGAAGATCTTGACCAGAAGAATCGAACTACCGCTTGCCAGCTGCCAGATATACCTTCCTGCGTCCCTTACGCTTACTTCCGTCGGCCCTCACGTAGCATATAGAATATGCTGTCTGTGCTAACAGCTGCTACAGTCGCATAGCCGGCCATCGCCATCATCATCTATCAGATCAATCCGTCACACACCACACACTACATACATACATACATGTACTTAATATGGTACGAAAGAGAGCAAGGAAGAGAGATGAATTCCGTGCTGCTGTGATGTTGTAAAAAAGAACGGAAGATGAACACACACAAATACATCTTATTAGTAAGTATTCGAATGGGCTCTGGCGCTCTGGCTCGTACGACTACTATTACGGGAGGCCATGGTTAATGGAACCTACGGTACAGCAGGGTACAGACAAAAATCCACAACATTTGGTCATATTTAACTTAGTACTACTATCAATACTACTACTGCAGCAGCTGCTGCTGTTGTTGTGCGACATTTATTAGATGCGGTTGTTGTGCATCAATAGCTATCCTGCAAATGTCTCTTCGTTATGATCGCTAAGCACGATGGCCGGTGGCAATGACGGCCTGCTTGCTGCACTGCTGAGGTTGTGGCCATAAAAGCTCTTCAAGGGCAATGAGGAGGGACAAAAGAGGAGACAACGTTCAAGCTTCAAGCTTCATTCAAAAACCTCTCACACCTCACACACTACCTCTGAAAATTGAAAATTCTGACGGAAATTTGAATTTTCGAATTTTCGAATTTTGGCAATTCACCCTCGAGACACATGCAGTCGGAGACGCAAGGGAAACCCTGTGTTGATGGGTGATGGTTGAAGGATGCGTCTGAGTTTGAGGGGAAAGCACGAGTAGAACTGCTGCTGTACTGCTGTGCTGGAAATATGGACGGAGATGACGAGGAATCGAAGGCCATGGGCGCCGTGGACCTCTCGGAGCAAGCTCTCGAGATATCGTTCCATCCTCATCGTGACGTAATCGCCAGCGGACTCGTGGATGGCAAGGTCTGCCTGTGAGTATTCGTAATCTATGATATGATGATGCAATACAGCAACAATATATGATGACTGCTGCCTGCTGGCATCTCCGTGAGGTGAGGTTGCTTCAAAGTGCAAAGGACGGTCAGTGCTGCCAGCGTGAAGCTCGTACCGCCTTGCAAGGGCACGAAGTCAACCCGTTGTCATCACTAGTATCAGTAGTGGCACATCACTATCCTTTTCCGTATCTGCCTCTCATAATTCGACCCACTGCTCTCTCGCAAAACGTGGACACCTGGTACACATGCCTCGTATTAATACCAGGTACAGTATTAAATAGTACGTACCGGTATAATTGACTCTGGTGTGGTGGGCTCGGCCGGGATTGGCCCACTCATGGATGGGCACTCATGGTGGTGACAGGACGAGAAGGGCACATCTAGACACGGAGTACGTAGAGTACCCTGGTATAGAACAAGATAAGGTGGAGACGCGTACTATGGGGCAGTACAATAGTGGAGGTGGAAAAGCGTATTGTGGGGCAGTACAATAGTGGTACCGCTGGTGGATCTATCACCTCGTCATTGATCGGACCCTGACGAAAAGGATCGCTGGCGACGGCGCGGCCATGCATGACAGCGACGTCTGCGTCGTCTGACCCGAGGGAAAAAGCGACATGCCCGCCGGACAGAAGAAGACTAGATCAGAGCGGGTAGCACTGGGCAGAAATGGTGCACTATCCCAGACTATCCACTCAAGACGACCATGCACAGCGACGCCGTGTGCTTCGCGCAAGGAGCTCCGGGCAGCTATGATACTACTATTAATACTATTTATAACTATGGGTTGTCCTTCGCAGCGGCGGCTCCTGGTCGCGATGACTGCGGCAGCGTGGCAGCCCTGTAGGGTTTGTTGTTCTTCTTCTCCGTGTTGTCGTTGAAGTCTTTCGCGCCGCAGCTCCAGATGATGACGATCGTATTACAGCAGCTCCGTCGAAAGATGAAGCTCGCAGCGGGATCAGCATCCCGGGCCTCAGCCGTTCGCTGGATGGGATGATCCTGATGGCTCACACCCCTTCAGTGCTCACGTATTTCGAGGCCCGTAACCTACTGGCGGTGTCTCCCACGTTTGCCGTGTGACGCGCGGCTTCTGAGTTATACGTCAGACAGCACGCGGGAGGAAAGCCGTATCGGTCGGGGTCGGCCGACTGCTTGCCGCGTGAGCTTCAGCTGTCCCGACGAGCTTATGAACTACAGTAGTGGTCCCTCTATGGCACCGGTTGCCGGACAGAGTGCCTATGGAAACACTTTGACACAGGTGGGGTTCACCAGTGTCAAATATTGTCAGTAAAAATAGGCTGCCCGCTACGCGGACACACCGACGTGCCCGACGGAATTATGGTACCTCTCATTTCCCTTTTATGTTGTTCCAGTCACGCCATGGACTCCAGACATGCACTTCCTCGGAAAAGGTCAAAAAGGACGGCGGGTGGGATTCGGACCCCGCACTACTGTACTGTAGTCGGCGAGTGATTTTGTTCGGCTTATCTAACAGTACTGCTGCTGCTGTGCCGACGAAACATGTCTCAAGGTGTACCCGTCCTGCACTATTTTGTAGACCTGAGTGCACGAATTTTCGCGAATAGATGCCGTCAGCCAACTAAGTGGCTTTGGTAAGCTCTCCGGCTGGCGACGCCTGCTGATGGGCAGCCGAATCCCTGACTTGGATAAAGAACTGTCGTCGCTCAAAGGGGCCACGCCCGAACAACAATGTATGTATCCCGCATTCAACTGTTCTTCTTATACTGTATACAAGTATGGAAACCCAGCACACGTCGGATAGTCGGCACCTCCGGGAAACGACCACCTATCTGTCCGACTAATAGCCAGTCGGTCACTTGAGTTGTGCCTGCTCACTGCTCTACTATTTTGGCACAAGTTGAAGGTTATCATTCGTTCAAGCGTGGCCCACCTTGCCGCCTTCGCGTTGAACGTTAGGCACACCTACTCCCCGGGGGGACATCAGCTCGCCCTCGAGCTGAGGCACCACCAGGCGTCGTGCCGGAGCGTCCTATTCTCGGGCAGCGGCACAGGTGACACTGAGGGAACAGAGCAAGCCAACGGAGACTTTCATTTTTTTTGTTTCTTGTTTTTTTGAGTCGCGCGCTTTCGGTGTTTTCGTATACAGTAGCTGCACCCGCTTTTTTGGGAACAAAGTACTTGAAAGAAGTGCAGCACAATTTTCGCAGAGGTAAAACAAGGGTCACTTCGTGTGTTGGTTTCTGCTTGTTCTCGTTTTTTTGTTCTCTTCACACGTTCTTTTTCATCTTGTTCCGGAGGTTGGTGTGGAGATTGGCATTTCGCTTGTTGGTAGTTTTGTCAGCTTGGTCGAAGCGAGTACCTGGTACCTGGTGGTACACCATATTTTGGTCTAATTGGGCCGCGTTATTCTGTTGGGCGACCACCCAGTCCTACCCCTAATTCTACTCCTGTATAGGTATACTATTGTAAAGTACCCAGTGCCATCCGCTGCAATATTACTGAATATGCTATTAGTACTAAGGACATGCTGTACTGCCCCCCGCTTGTCTCCTGTCCCTTCGGCCTTCCCCAGCTCTCTACTCGGCGTCGAAGGACAGGTCCATCGCGGCGGCGGACGAGACCGGTCAGGTAAGCCTCAAGCCTCCTACCCCCCCCCCCCTACCCGCCACAGGCGGCCAAACAGAAGGGGATAAGACTAGCAAACAACATAATGAGCGCCCAATTGTTGGAGGTTTCTCTACTAGGAGTAGGAGCGGTGCTCTGTTTCGAAAGGGATGCGTGGTCAATGGTGAAATGACTAAGGCAAGCAGCAAACGAGTACCCCCCTCCCCCTCCCCCCCGAACGGTGCTCCGTCTCGGAAGGGATGCGTGGTCAATGGTCAAATGACTAAGGCAAGCAACAAATGAGTACCCCCCTCCCCCTCCCCCCCCCAGCCCTCCACCCCCCCCCCCCACCTAACCCCCCACCGCCCGAAACCCGAAGTCTGATATGCCCCGTCCCGACATTGTAGGGATGCGAGGGTCCACGGCCATACGACTACGGCCATGTATGACTTACACCCCCCCCCCGCCCCCCCCCCATCCTCTACCCGGTCACACCCTACCCCCACACACCCCGCTTCCATAACTCCCACCGTCCCCCGTTGCGGCTAAAATAGCCGCGATGGGCCGAAAGTGGACAGGAGGGCGCAAGATCAGACATATCATGCTCTATCTATCTGCTCTAGATCGTCTAGGTCCTGTGCCTATGGTTGTGAAATGTTGTGCAGGAGTTTGTACAGCACAGATCAAACCCAGCCAAAAGTGTGCTAAATCTTGCAGATCGTTCAAATCCCACCCGGCGGTATGATCAAAATCATGCAGACCCTGTAGATCAGGGATCTATCTTCTCTGAAAGATCAAGATCATTGGATCGTACAGATCAGGGATCTGTGTGCCCTGGCAGATCTAAACGATCAGATCAAGGATCTATCTGTCCTAGCACTTTTGCTATAGATCATGAAACGGACATGACCTATCTGATTTGCCCGGTGCGTACGTACAAGAGTCCCCCAAGAAAAACAAGCGGTAGCTATTCGGTTCATAGCACAGGCCAGTGCCGCTTGTTAATCGAACTCGATACGATTGGATATCGATATCAGAATCGGAGCCCATATGATTGGCGGTCATAGGTAACGCCGCGGTGTATATGGGGGGGGGGGGGGATCGACAGGCACCCACCCCTGCGCTTGACGCGTGCTTTGGCGTTGTTTTCCTCGCTTCCGATTGCTGGTGCGATTGCTGGTGCGATTGCGCAATGCTGCCGCTTGGGGGGGGGGGGGCATGTACTCGATAGGGGAGATGTACTCGATCTCATGCACGGCCGTAGTCGTATGACCATAGACCCTCGCATCCCTACAATGCCTGGACGGAGCATGTCGGATTTTCACCGACCAGGTAGACATTGCTTGCACCAAGCGCGAAGCGCCGTGAGGTGTCCGGCGAGTCGCATGAAGGGTGAGCTGCATCCTAATAAGAACCGCTTGTGAGGCGGACTTGCATTTGGATGACAGCTTCAATGAGTTAAATTAATTCCCGGTGTAGGCATTTCCAGATAACTTAATGGGAGTACTATGTGAATGCCTGTTGGGTGCCTTACCTTGAACACTGCGTGATACGATCAATTCCCTCGTGTGTCTTTACCTCGCACAAATGATCTAACTCGACAATCAGCTGTGGGCGACCGCCGAAACAAAAACAGAAAAAGGTACCCTGGTTGTCCTAGAAGCTCACGTAGTGAGCGGCATGTTTTACAGTGTCGTTGCCAACCGACGCCAACCCAACCTATATTAAACAGGGGGGGGGGGGGGGGGGCTTGCCCCCCGGGGACAAGCCCCCCTCACCCCCGGGGGGAGGGTACTGACTATTATGCGTGGCCGTAGTCGTATGACCATAGACCCTCGCATCCCTACAATGCCGGGACGGGGCACGTCGGTTGTTCACCGATCAGGCAGACATCGCTAGCACCAAGCGCGCGAAGTGCTGTGAGGTATTCGGCGAGTCGCATGAAGGGTGAGTGAGCTGCATGTCCCCGGGGGTGAGGTGGGGCTCGTCCGGTCGTCCAGGTGGTCTGCTTGTCGGCATGTCCGTTCCTGACGCTGCACAATCAGCGTGATTGATTCGCAAGGGTGGGGTGCCGCGAACGACGCCTTCGCTACGGTAACTACATATATACAAGGCGCTTCGCTCCGCGGGCGGCTATGCCGCCCGCTACGCTCGCTCAGGAAGGAAAAAAGTACATCAAATTATGCGAAGCGAACAGAGGTCCACGATTGAGTTTAGTTTTTTCAAGGATCGTAATTGCAAACCGGCGACTTGATAATGCCAAGAGTCCCGCCGCCATGATCCAGGAAAAAACAGCTCCGACGTCAGCTTGGATGCCACATACCTGGTATACGCTTCGCGTCGCGGATGTCGTACGTACGTACATACACCCCAGGTAGGGTACTACTGTCTGTACTTATTTTCTTCTTTCGATATGCTCTATGTCTGTGTACTGTATGTACGAAGAAAGCGAAAGCACAGCACGGCACAGCAGCAACAACAATGAAAATGAAACCGAAAACTCGGAAAGGAAAAAAAAACCCCGTCCCCTCTCGTGTATTATTTTTCTGCCTGATTGGAACACCTGACACCCGGTCGAAAAGAAAAAAAGAAAAAATCGCACAGAAGAGCTTCTCTCTTAGCCTCGCACGCCGCCCGCCCCTCTCGCGACCACCTCGCTACCGATTCGGTCCGGGTAAAGCTTTTATCTCTCTCTGCCACAATCAGCCCCGTCGCCCGCCTCGCGTGAAGCCCGGTGCTCAGCGTGGCCGTCGTTCGCCAGCTCGATAACGTTGGTGTTCAAACTGCACACCTCCCTCTTTCAACTTTAGCGTGGTCGCAAAAATAAGCACCGCTTGAACATTATCTTTCCCTCCCGAACGACCTTCATAACTCGTACATACTCTATCAACAATCATAAATCGAAGCCAGACAAAGCCCGTTCATGCATCCCTCGTGTCTCGAGGCCCACGCGATGCCTAGGCACGAAAGCGACGACCGCGCTCCTTGCAACCCCCCCTCTATCCGCCAGCACCCGCTGACACCCGCGACGGTGCCGGGTCCTCCCGCGATGCCGTGCTCGGAGAACACGCACGCACACGAAACGAAAGAATAAAAAAGGAAGAAAGGACCGAGAAAACAAAGAACTGCTGGAAAGGTCCGCAAGTAATGAAAGGAGGCGGTTGGAAGTGGGAGCTCTGAGAGGCCAGGGATGCACCAACCGAGCACGCTCAGGGGTTGTGATCTAAGTATGTAGTTATATCTATGGTCGTGATGTTTGGCTGATTCGCCGAGGTACGTATAAAAAATCGGTGTGTCCTGTCGATCTCGTCTGCCATTTTCACGAACCCTTCCCTCCGCCCACCCATCTGACCGTCCACCCACTCATCCGTTTATCCATCCCTCTCTCCCTCCGGCTGTCTCCCCCCTGCCTCCTTCCCCCCCCCACCCCCCTCCTCCCTCCCTCCCTCCCCACCCCTTCATAACTCCTTCTCCCCTGCCGAGGACAGGTCGCCTGGCAGCAGCAGGGCGCGCACGACTGGCCCGTGAACTCGCTGCACAACGTCTCTGAGGGGATATTAGCTAGTGGGGACGATCAAGGGGTGGTCAAGGTAAAACGCTTGATGATTTTGTTTTTTTGTACTATTTGTTTCTTACCTCTTTCGGGTGTTGACGATAGCGACCAAAAGCAATGGTTGTTAAACTTTGTGTTGTCAACCATTTAAGCCTGAGCGCCCAGCGGTCCGAGTAGGAGAACGTTGCGCTCGTGACATTCGACTCCTTACATTGTAGCCATTGGAGCTCGGACGCCAACCATTGTACCGTCTCCGAATCACGCAGTGGCCGCTGCTGTGCTCTCGCCATTTTTCTGATATTGTTTTGTCCTGTCTTGTATTTTCTTGCCTTGCCCTGCCTTGCCTTGCCTTGCCTTGCCTTGCCTTGCCTTGCCTTGCCTTGCCTTGCCTTGCCTTGCCTTGCCTTGTCTTGCCTTGCCTCGCCTTGCCTTGCCATGCCTTGCCTTGCCTTGCCTTGTGTTGCCTTGCCTTGCCTCACCTTGCCCTGTCTTGTACCTGCCCTGGCATGACTTGTCCTGTGCTACCGTGTCTGTGCCTGGTTTGTCGTGTCTCGCCCTGTCGTGCCGTGTCTCGTCTTGTCTAATCTTATCTGATATTGTCTTATCTCGTCGTGTCTTGTGCCGTTCGCAGATTTGGGACACTCGAACGAAGAAAGAG